>ML682232.1:1327258-1448186 GCA_007922195.1 Podocnemis expansa
GACCTCGTGGGGTCCCTTCCAACCCTATGATTCTATGATTCTAGGTGGAGTTAGTAAGTCGACTTAAGGATGTGCTTAAGTTGACTTAATAAATTCCCAGTGTAGACGGAGCTTTCCTTAGGTTGACTTAAGGAAGGTTAAGTCGACCTAAACCTCCAGTGTAGAATACCCCTAGAGAGCTGTGCTCCCTGCTGCTGTACCACCAGGGGTAGAGGATACAAACAGAATAACAAGTAGGACTTTGGGGCCACCCAGTCCACAGGCTTTGGAAAAAAGAACTAAAGGAAAGCTGGAGGTCAGGGGAGGGAGTAGCACAAGCGAAGACACAAAATGCAACAGTTCCTTCTGAGCAAATGTGTTCAGGTGGTTTGTGCTGACCTTCGTGGTTACAGTGGCTATTCACAGGCAACTTAAGGACCAGTAGAAATAGAACATGACTTCACTCATTTGCCTCCCACAGTTATTGTTTGCATTACAGCATCATCTAGCAGTCCCAACCCAGATCTGTGCTGGGCACTTTATGTAAATAGATTAGGAGACAGGTCCTGTCCTGAATAGCTTACAGTCTAAGTAGATGAGGCAGAAAAAGGGTCTGTACAGCACCTAGCACAACAATAACCTTATCCATGACATGGGCTTCTAAACACTGCACAATATAATTAGTAAGAAATAGGACCCAAAGGTCTGTAGCAGAGCTGGGAACTGAGCCTTTCCCAAGCCCTACTGTAGTGCTTTCATTCTAATATATGGCCATAGTGGGTCAGACCAATGGTCCATCTAGCAAAGTGTCCTGTTTTCCAGCAGAGGCCAATGCCAGCTGTTTCAGAAGGAATGGACAGAACAAGTAATCTTCAGGTGGATCCACACCATTGGCTATTCCCAGCTTCTGCTAAACAGCAATCCCCACTACTATAGTCTTGACCTTCACAATATCTTCTGGCAGGGAGTTCCACAGGTTGACTTTGTGGTGTTTGAAGAAATGCTTCCTTTTGTTCATTTTAAACCTGTTGCCTATTAATTTATTGGATTATGAAGAGGAGTAACTAACATTTCCTTATTTACTTTCTCCACAGCAGTCATGATTTTATGGACCACTCTGGCCATGTAACCAATTTCAGTTTAAAATTAAAAATACACAGAGAAAAGCTGTCTCAGCTTTTCTACAGATATCCAGATAAAGCAAAACACTTTATGAAATTCAACACCATTTTAACTGATGCGAAAAGATCATACAATGTACAATGTGCAAAACCCAGCAAAATTGGAGGTCCATTTTGTGTGTTTTAATTTTACACTGAATACTTTGCATATCTCTAGAATTCTGTAAGCTCATCAAATGTGCATTTTGTTATGAGAAAAATGGCATGTGACCTTTTTGAAGATTTTTTCTGCTACACCTCAAAAGCAAGTAAGAGAGAATGTACAGTATTTAACGGTTACAAACCTTTGCTGTCTTCCACCAGATATGCATTAGTACAAAAACTGGGCATCAAACATAAAGAATATGTTTTTTTGTTCTTTGGCTTCAAAACTTTTTTAACAAAAAAGGATATAAAGTTTACATAGCAGAGTAAAACTAAGTTAACACCTTCATTGTTATTTGTCAAAAAAGTGATTGTCGTATTAGAAAATGAAAGAACCCAAGTGAATGAATGGACAGCTTATACAAGTTAATTTTACAGTAATTTCCAAACAAGTAAGATACAACCAAAGACTCAAATTCCAACTTGAACTTCTGGGCAATGGCAACATTAATGTTTTAAGCACTGGAAAATATTTTACTCTTCATATTTTGTCATTAATGTTTCCAAGTTTTACTTACCTTTAATGTTTGTGGGTACATATTGGCCATAATGATACCCTCTGAGAACTGTTATTTTGGCCTGTTGCGTTCAGCCTTATCTATGCTTTTTCAGGAACAGTATTTATTTTCTAGGCACTTCAAACATTAATGGACCTCTTTTTCCTACCCCAGGCATATCACAGTTTAAAACCAGAAACAAAATGCTGACCCAACCACTGGTTCCAAGACATGATCCTGAGGTCTCAGCATATTTTCCAGTCTCATCTCCATAATAAATTACAATTTTCATGATAGTTCTAGTAACATATGGTGAATGGAAAACACTTTTTGTAGGTTAAACAATATAGTTTCCATTAACAATTTACAATATGTTAGACCTTACAGAGATTTCATAGTCTAAATGTTTTTGCTGAATTATTTAAAATACTCTCTTTCCTTCTCTAATGTATAAATCTGCATTAGAAATACTATTGCTAATTAGGATATCAAATCTTAAATGAACTGTTCTAAATAAAAGTTAAAAAAACAGCAACAGCACTATACTTGAGAAGCCATAGGATCCCAAATACATTTCTCCTGCTAAAATTCATTAATGAATATTTACATATCAGGAAACTTCCTATTCTGGCTAGTTTTGTGTGTTTAATCCAAAGAGATGAACAAAGATAAGGCAAGAAGCTCATGAAATCACCTGTTAGAGCTTATTGGGGGAAAACTATTTTACAGTGTTAATAGCTGGCACTGTATTTGTTTCAAGAATAGAGCTAATGGCTAGCTGATTGGGTCTTGGTTTTGACATGCTTTGTTTTCAGTCTTGACCCTGCAATAAGCTCCATGTGAGAGGACCCTTACTCTGCAGAGAACTCATTACAGGACTTGCCTTAGTGGCAGCAATTGATAACATGCCGATTCAGTGGTGTAAAATGCAAATTTGTATTTACAGCAGCTATTGAAATGAGCCTTAGATCCAGGGTCTGTCATTTTGCTGTATGCACTTTGAATTAAAATATAAAATCATAGACACTGGAAGGGACCATGAGAGGTCATTGAGTCTAGTCCCCTGCACTCTTGGCAGGACCAAGTACCCTCTTAAGCCATCCCTTACAAGTCCTTGTCTAACCTGCTCTTATAAACTTCCAATAATGGAGATTACACAACCTGCTTAGGCAATTTATTCCAGTGGTTAATCACCCTGACAGTTAATAATTTTTTTGCTAATGTCCAACCTAAACCTCCTGTTCTGTAATTTAAGTCTATTGCTTCTTGTCCTGTCATCGTCAGTTAAGAACAATTTTTCTCCCTTCTGCTTGTGACAACCTTTTAGGTACTTGAAAACTGTTATCATGTCGCCTCTCAGTCTCATTGTTTTAACAAAATATTAAAAATTTGGGCCCGTGACATGGAAGAAATGAGGTGACAGTTTCTTTAGCAAAGAAAATCCTGATCTTTTACCTAATGTTTTGTCTATTTTGTATAGTATTAAATGGAATAAATCTCAGTACATATGCTTATATGTGTTTAATCAAGCACCATCTCTGTTATCACAACGTATTCATAGTTAATGGAAGTGTTCACTCTCACTGAATTCTGGTGCCATCCACTGTTGAGAATACAGAATTGCAACACAAGCACCTGGTTTCCACATCTTAAAATGAAAAAGGTTTCATTCTTTATGATAATTCCAGTTTGCTTAATATATAACTTATGTTCCCCTCATTATTATTTATTTGTATTATCTAGTTCCTGTGAGCCCCAGTCATAGGTCAGAGCCACATTGTGCTAGGCACTGTGCAAACACAGAACAGAAAGATAATTCCTGTCTCAGAGAAGTTCCAGTATTTGCATAAGTGACAACATATATGTAAAGAAAGACCTGGGAAAAACACAAGGCAACAGTGAGACAATATTGATCAGCATAATAGGCTAATGGTGTCAGCATGCCAGTAGAATTAACTGTTATCAAGTGGTTGGTTGGAGTTCAAGGCATAGGAGAGTTATAAGGACATATTTGAAGGAAACTGATGAATGTGTTTGTGGATATTTACAGGAGTCCTCCCACACAAGGAACAGTCTAGGAAAAAGCACAAAGGTACTTGTTTGAAAATACAATGAGCATGTGAGGATGGCTAGCACTATGGACTAAACATAGGCAGAAGTTGACATCTGGATAGCAAATGAGTGGGGATAGGTTGTGAAGACAATTAGCTTATGTTTGATGTGCTAGAGAAGGGTGACCTAATGGCAGGATGTAAAGAGAGGAGTGACATGGGCAAAATGACAGGCTAGGAATATGACATTTGTAGCAGCATTCCAAATGGGCATGCATGTGGCAAGATCACATTTGTCAAGGCCAGAAAAGAGGATGTTGTAGTAATTGAGGCATGAGATAATGAGAGTATGAATGAGAGTTTTAATTGTGTGGATGGAGAAAGGCAGTATTTTAAGAGATGTTATCCAGAAGAATCTGCAACACTTAGATATAGTCTGGATGTGAGAACTTAGGTGAAAGATCTGAGTTGAAAATGGCATTCAGGTTATAGGCCTGAAAGACAGGCTGGATGATGTGTCCATAATGTGCAACAAAGCATGAAGCAGAGATGACTTGCAGAGTATATGTTAAAAGCTGTATTCTCTCCATAGTGGGCTTGAGCTGATGGCTAGATAACAAGAGGAAGTGTCAGAAAGTCAGGCTGGGCTTTTAATTTGGAAGAAGGAGACCAGTTTGGAGTAAAGAAGTATTGTGAATCATTTGCATGGTTGATAATTGTATTTGTGTGACGAGATTATCCAAAGATAAGAGATAGAGAGAAATGGAAAGGGATCAAAGACAGAACCATGAGGAACCCTCCCAGAAAGCTGGAAGAAGGACAAAGGACACCATGAAAGAGTGATTAGAATGGTAAGAGAAGAACCCGGAGTGGACAAGATTTCAAGAATATGTCCAACTCTGGCAAAGGAGGCTGACAGTCAAGGAAGATGAAGATGAAGTATTGGTTCAGAGATCTGACAAAGAAGATGTCATTAAAGACTTTAGTGACAGTGGTTTCAGTTAAGTACAAGTGGCAGAAGCCAATGTGAAGATGTTTTAGGATGGAATTGGAGGACAGCAAATCCAAGCAACAATTACAGGCAATGAATTAATAGGGCTTAGAGATGGCAGGGGCAGTAGATGGAGAGGCAAGTTGGTAAAGAGGGGGGTTTGGGTTTGGGGGGTGGTTTTTTTATTTGTTTTGTTTGGGGGGGTTGAGTTCTTTTTTCTTTTTTATTAAGATGGGAGAAATTAAAGTGTGCTTGTTTTGTGAGGGTGAAGTCAGAATATAGTAAGATCTTAAGGAATTCAGTAAAGGAGGGGATGATAATGGGCACCAGAGAGATCAGGAGATGGGATGGGATGGAATGTAGCATTAGGGAAAGTGGAAAGGATGGAAAGGGAGAGCAAATGAGAAACTTCTGTATCCATAATGCAGGGGAAGAGAGAAAGAGAGGTGAGCACAGGGGCAGGACATGGTGTCAAGATCGTTTGTCAGTTCTCCCTGGGAAGAAATTGGCAAAATCCAGTTCTGAGAGAAAAATGGAAGCAGGAGGGTTTGCAGCAGGGGAAGGCACCCCCACTGCACATGCCAATAATGGCACAGGAGCCCATTCAGAGCAGCACACAGCACCCTGTAGAGCACCACAGAAATTGCTGCTCTTGTCATTGCAAGCCACTCCATATAGCTTCTTTTGGGGGTGGCAGGGGTGCTCAGGGTCCCTGCCATGTCCATTCCCCAGGCATGCCCTGTGGCAATGGTTCTCAACCTTTTGTGGGTTGTGACACACTTGGTGGCATATCACGATCCTACAGGACACACCAGCCCACCCACCCCAGGCCAAATCCAGTCATTTCCCTGGCTCTTCATGACACACTTACCACTGTGTGGTGACAGTGGTTGAGAAGTACTGCCCTGTGGTGTGCCACCACCAAAAGGAACCACTCTGGGCAGCTTCTTTCCGCAGCATCCCTGGGGACCCCTGTCTCTAGGCACATTGCCAAAGGAAGTCACTCTGGATTGCTTCTTTCCACAAGCAGCTCCTTTCACTGGTATGCCTGGGGAACCCCCCCACCCCCCCCAGCTGAGCTGTGGCACCACCAAAGTTTCAGGCAGCTGCTACTTTTTTTTTTTTTTTTGGCAGAGTGGGGACCAATGGCAGTGGCTGAGAGCCAGAGGGAAGAGGTGCTGGCACAGGGGTTGGCAAAGGTTGCCAATCCTTCCTTTAAGAAGTGAGTCAAAAGTGTGGAAAAGACAGCTGCATGGCAGGCATGAGATTAAATTAAGTCTGAAGAAACACAATTGTTTACCTGAGAAGATGCCAGAACTGGAAAGGAAAGAACAAATTTGTAGTGGAGGAAGTCAGCCTAGTACTGGGATTTCTGCCAAAGAGACTGTGTAGCACAAGAGCAGAAGCAAAGGAAGCAAATACTGGGGCAGAGCCAAGGTTAGGAGTTGGCAGGACAGACCTCGTGATGAGAGAGAGGAGCAAAAGAATGAAGAATGCAGTCTTAAAGTGCCAAATGACTCCTTGTATTTTTAGGAGAACGAAATACACTGAGCATCAACAACCATATCAATGGAGTAGAGAGGTGAGAGGGACAGAGAAGACAGGACAGCGCAGATGAAAGATCATAAACACTGATGGACTGGAAGACATGGAAGGACAAAGTGACTGGATATGAGGTGGGATGTTCATGGGAAATGTTGAGAGAGACCAGATGATAATTGGAGAGGGGAAACTCTCAGAGATGAGAGATCAGTGCTTGATAAAGATCAAGTCTAATGAACAATGCTTGTGATGAGTGGGAAAGTGGAACAAGGGCTACACATCAAACAAAGAGATGAGGGCAAGGAAACATGGAGCAAGGAGGTTGGATATGTCATCAAGATGGAAGAAGCAGTCACTGAGGGTGATGGTGGGAGATGGTGGGGTGACAGAAAACCAAGAACTGAAATCAGAGATGAAAGCTGATAGGGAGGAATTTGGTAGATGGCAGATCACATCAACATGGAGGAGAGAAGAGTTGTAAGCAGTGCTCTTCAGAAGAAGAGAGGGAGGGAAGCAGAAGATGGGAGGACTGGGAAATGGCAAGAAAGGGAGAGGAAATGCCTAACGTCCCCAACTGTAGTTGATCCATGGCAGAGAGTATGGGAAAAAGAAAGCCTTCTCTAAGAGAAAGCACCTGCAGAGGCAGCATCAGACAGACGCTCTACGAGCGACAGGAGCTGGAAGCAGTGAGATATGAAGAGGTCATGGATGATAAAGATTGTTTTAGAGATGAATTGAGTATTCCTGAGAAGACATGAGAAGAGGAAAGGGAAAGAAGACGATGGACATGAGATTAGGAGTGGCACTGAAGGGGTGGAGATGAATTGTGTCAAAGAGGAGGAGGAAAAGAATGAGGAGAATGTGAATGTGGGATTTGGATTTGTGTTGGGGTGAGATTTTGAGACTGAAGGGGAAGAACAGCATGTACAAACAAGGAGTCCTGTGGACTTTTAAAGGCTAACAAATTTATTTATCACATGAGTTTTCGTGGGAGAAAATCCCACTTCGTCAGACCCTTTGAAGAACATGCGCAAGAGGTGGGAACTATAAAGGATTAAGAATGGGGGGAAAGAGCAAATGGGAGCCCGGGGGGGGGGGGGCGGGGAGAAGGATAAATGATAAAATGCAGAAAAGATGTATGTAATTAGAACCCTGGGTGAGTGGAAGATGGCAGTTGGGGTGTTTGTGTGCAGAGTGCATTTCCTCCCGCAGTACTAAGGTTTCATTGCTGTAAATAAAAAAGTGATCTTTTTTTAAATCATGGGTTAAACATACAATAGCTACAGTATTCTGCTACAAGATTCTAGTGAAGACAAGACATTATAGCAGGGGTTCCCAACCCCTGGCCCATTGGGCTTTTTAAAGTAACCCATAGTCCCTTGCTGCTAGCTGGGAGCTGGGCTGCAGCCGCCCACCCCCAGCACATAGATGGGAGCCAGACTGCTGTGTATTTTTCCTGCCCAATGCAGCGCACAGCTGGAAGCCAGGCTGCAGCTGCCCACCTCCCACCAGTCCCAGTGTGCAGCCAGGAGCCATGCTGCAGCCAGGTCAGGCACACAGCCAGGAGAGGGAGCCATGCTGCAGCCTTCTGCCTGGTTCCAGCACCGGCCAGGCTGCCGTGTATTTCTTGCACCCAGTCCCTGTGCCCTGTTGAGAGCTAGATTGCAGTTGCCCACCTCCCCCAGTCCCAGTGCACAGGCAGGAGCCACTGCAGCTGCACGCCTTCAACCAGGTCAGGCACGCAGCCAGGATGGGGAACCTGGACACAGCCAGAAGCAGGGCCACAGCCACAAGCCTGCAGCCTAGCCATATACACAGCAGTAGCTGATCTGCCAGTCTCCCGCAGACACACTCCTCTAGTCTGGGGTCTGCATCCTGCCCTCCTACCACACGCCCAATGCCTGCTCCCAGCTCTCACAGCAAGCAGGAGCCACCATACCTGAGAAGCAAGACTATCAAAATTAGACCCATCCCTATATTTAATACACTTCACCTGTAACCAATTTCCATTTTTAAAGATTTTTTTAAATTTTAAATTATTCAGAATTTTAAATTTCTTTTGTACTAAATGAATGTTTACTTTTGCATGTATAGAGATCTATAGTTCTTAATGTCATACTCTGTATACAAAAGCATCAATACTTTTTTTTTTATGAATTGACAGACTGGTGGCCCTTCAGGGTTGCAAAAATTATATTTGCGGCCCTTGAGCCAAAAAGGTTGGGAACTAATGCAGTATATTTTTACAGTATCAGCCACAGGCAAGAGATACAATGCTGAGCTTACTTAGCTACCCTGTGATAAAGAATTAAAGGTGCCTTATGTCCACTAGGTTTTTGCAGCAAAAGAGTTGTCATATTAGTTATCTTGATGTAAATTTCCCCTTCACTCTCCATCCCTCTCTCCCTGTACTGTGTGGGTTTTGGGAGGTTATTTTGGCAGCAAGCATAGCTTGACATGCATGTACACAGGTTTTCAGAAGCACTGACGAGTTGTGCTGTCATAGGAATCAATGGTAAAATACCAATTGACTTAAATGCGAACAGAGAGAAGCTGATGCTGACCACTTTTGAAAATCCTATCCTGTATACTCTTTTAAATTTTGCTCACGTACCTGTATCTAAACTAGGAAATACTGTACTGCGTGAGTTTCTTCAATGCCTTCCCAGCAAAGTAGATTTTAAACAAGAGAAGGAAAGAAGAAAGAAAATTAATCTTGGTTCTATCCCACTATAGTTCTTGTATCGGTGTGATGGGGTATATTAGCCCCCACAGTGGGCTAGGAGTTAAATTACCATATTGGCTCAGGAAGCCCTACCCCTGCAGCCTTGCAGAGCAGGCTCCAACTGGAAAAAGATTAAAAAGAAAATAACCAGCTCAGAAAGGGGAGAGCCAAAGGCTAGGAAGCGGAACGGACCTAATCTGAAGGCTCCAGAAATGGTGCTGGAGAAGCCTCCATGAAGGACTAAGGCTGTACACTGAGTCTGGCTGGAGCAGGTGGCTTAATTGCCCTTTCTTTTGCTTTTCACCTTATATTTGGACTGGAGATGGGGAGCAATGCAGATGGTAGGAAGTTACTCAGGGAGGCAAACTTAGACGGTGTCTTTGGGAACCAGACACTGTTGATTCTCCTAGAGCTGTTGGTCAGAATTCAGGCTTCTCCAACCACTGCCTAGCTTACTGCACCTCAGATTAAGAGAGTCTGGACTTCAAGACCTGATCAAGGGGCAGTGGCACTAGGTGTGCCAACTACTAGGCCACTTAACTCCACTGAGAACTCTATCACAGTCTGGCAAATTGTACCAGATTTTTTGAGGTCATTTGACGGGGTTTGGTAATCTAACTTCTTTCCACTAACTTGCCTCATTTCATGGAGACCAAGCATCTCTCCAAACAACTCTCTTATCTTACTGAAGGGCTTCTTCCTCAAAAGCGGCTGGTACTATGTAATTAGAGATGGGATCCTGGAGTAGCTGTACAATGTGTCTCATCCAGCATAATAATTCCTAGGTTCTAATGCTCATCTGGACGATATCTCATACCAAAGTAAGGTAACTAAATGACTTGATAGGAAGAGAATAGGAGCTTTCCCAGAAACAGTTTTTGCCTGCAAAACTCCTATTGATATGGGTACTAATGGTAGAAACACTTCCTAGGTAAATGAGTGATGATGTAAGTGCAAAAGGCAGTGTTTACCAGCAGCTGGGAAGATCCAGGCCACGCTTCAGAGCTAAATGTCCTGAACTTTGTATGTTTATAGTTCTCATGATATTTCACTGTTTAAGAGGAACACAGAGATAAGCAACTCCGTAGTGAATTTAAAGACTTCACTTTTCCTAAAAAAAATTTACAGGGATCATCTTCACCAGATGAAATACTTGGATTGAAAATATTTGTATTCCTGGCACTAAAGCTATGTATAGTGACAATCATGTGATCTTTCAAGTGTGGAAATCATAAAGGAAGTTTTCTCTTGTAATGCTTATTTAAATCATAGGTGATTATTAACAACAAAACAGACGTATGGCATTTATAATCAAGATTCAGATCTAAACTATATGGTGAGTCTGCCATATCCTTCAGTGCAGTGAACCCAAAACTTGTCACTGATTTTTGCACTCTCTTAATCTTCCTGTTTATTCTAAGCTTCATTAAAGTCAATCTCTGCTGGACAGACTGTCACTCAGACTTGGCTTGTCCTGCTGTCTGTTCTCTCCAGAGAGCACCCTTCATCCTGATAAATGGTCTATTAGCAGAGCCATGTGACAGAGAGGACAGCTCCTGAAGCTAAATAGATTACAGGCCTGTTTTGCTCCAGACTCTCTCAATAGATGGTAATAAGCAGGATCATCAAAGTGGATTTTAGAACTAGAAGCTTTTTCCTAATGACTATTAAAAACGTATGAATATGTTGAACGGTACTGGTCCAGTACAGATTCTTCAACCTTACTATTTATCACTTGCCATTGTGAAATCTGACCATTCATTCCTACCCTTTGTTTTCTATCTTTTAACCAAAAACAACAAGAGTCCTGTGGCACCTTAAAGATGATCAGATTTTTTTGGGCAGTGTTTCCCAACCTGTGGTTTGTGGACCCTGGGGGGCCACAGAGCTATCACAGGGCATCCACAGACACACAGTCCAAGCACATGGGCTCCATAGGGCCTGCTGCAGAAGCAGTTTGTCTCTGCTGTTGCAGCTTGCCCTGCAGGTACATCTGGGCAAAGGGAAGGGGGGTAAATAGGATTCTGGGGGAGTGGAGGTAAGGGGCATTGAGGTGTGCAGCTGCTGGGAGCCCCAATGGGGGGACGGAGGGTTGGCAGGAGCCTATGGGAGGCCCATGGGAGACCCATGGGGGGGTTGGGAGGGCCCAACGATGAGGACAGAGGACTGCCTCCTGCTGGTGCTGGATCAGGGCAGCAGTGCCACTCTCCACCCGGCCCAGATCTCGGCAGCAGCGCTGCTTCCCAGCTGGGGCTGGAATCTGGTGCGGGAGCCACTGCTCTGCGGCAGGGGCCAGATTCCAGTGGCAGCACCAGTCTGGGGCTGTATCTCAGCAGTGGCAGTGTTGCTCCCCTCCCACAGCTGGATCCTGGTGGCAGGGGTGCCTCTCCCTACCCACTGTCAGACTGGGTGGGGTCTGCAAAAATTTTTTATGTTAAAAAGGGGTCCGCTTTGCATCTGATAAAGTGGGTTGGAGCCCATGAAAGCTTATGCCCAAAGAAATCTGTTAGTCTTTAAGGTGCTACAGGACTCTCGTTGTATTTGCTGCACAACAAACTAACACAGCTACTTCTCTGAAAATATCTTTTAACCAGTTATTGATCAGTGAAAGTTCCTTTTCTCTTAGCCCTGGACTGGATCCCAGTGGTGGTGCCTCTCCCCTTTCGCGGCCAGATCCTGAAGGTGGCAGCACCTCTTCCCATCCACAGCTGGATCCCAGCGGCAAGGGCACCTCTTCCCACCTACGGCCGGATCCTGGTGGCAGGGGCATCTCTCCCCACCTGCGGCTGGACCGAGTGGGGTCTGCAGAATTTTTTAATGTTAAAAAGGGATCCACAATCTTGAAAAGTTTGAGAACCCCTAATTTAGTGGGAGTGGTCCTGCTGTTAGCTGGGGGTTAGATTAGATAACTTCATGAGGTCCCTTCTAACCCTATAAGTCTGCAATTCTGAGGGTAAAGTAAGTGAAAGATGAATGATTGAGAGTGGAGGAGGTCTTTTGTCAGATTGTTAAAAACTCTTTGCTAATGTCTATTTGTCTGAAAGGACATTTTTGAGAATTATTCCAACAGCTCTGTCCTTATGAAGGTGAAACCTCACAATACAGCAGTTCTGGAGCAACAAGAAAGTTCTCCAGCAAAACGAGAGAAAGTCAGACTTGACGTTCTTGATACTCCTAAGGTAAGCTATTCGTCAGAAAATGTTTGCTTTACATTCTATGTCAGGTGCTAGCTTTCAACACTGCCTTATAGTACAGCTGTGTGCATTGAGATCTATGGATGAAAAGTGCTTTGCAAAGGGAAGAAATTATTATGTTGTTAGAATGGTGGCTTGATATGAGAGAGGGGACATCTGATCCTCTGTAGATCTGTACAGTGTACATTACGGTGGTGTAACCAAGTTAACCAGCTTCCATTCCAACCCCAGCTTAAAATGGGGATTTCGCTCTGCTGATCAAGCATTGCAATATTATTATATTCAAACTGAGTGGAAAATGGATCCCCCACTATCGTATAGCTTTCTCATTTTACATTTTAATTATCTGTTTTCCACAATTTTTCTTCTTAGTTTTAAAGATAAAGTAAGAGTCATCTGTCTCATTCAGATAAATTATGCTATATTATAAACGTGTTAATTTTATAAAGTTTATTCAGTATATATGACCAATGTCATCGTTTACCCTCAGGATATATATATATTTGAAAATATCACACTGATATGGTATAGATTCTTATACAAAATGTTATTAATTGCATGTTATCCCACTTCTGTATGTTTAAGCACCCTTATTACTTGCAGTCATTTACATTTGGAAGGTTGCCTTCAAAACTAAAAGACTAAAAACTTCAATTCTCTTTAAATGAATGCTTAAATTCTATAGAAACTTTTGCAGTATTCAGAAACCACTTTTATGACCCTCCCAAGGTGTGTCACTAGAGCTGATTAAAATATAAATAATCTGTGGTAATTTATGTTGAAATTTATTAAAATTTCAACCATCTCTAGGTCTGACTACAGGCTGAGAACCATCCCACTACAGTGTGACAAGAATTAGTCTTGTCACTGTTTCCTTGCCTGGAAACTCTTGGCCCATTTTTATGGCTGAGTTATAACTTCCTAAAAATATTATTTATGAAAGAAACATCAACACATTTCTTTTTTATCCAATTTACTAACATTGGTTGAAGTTAAATGATTCAGTTTTCATTCTGTGCATTTCCTTAACAGTCACTCTGTACTGACATATTGCTCCTCAGGCTATGAAATTCAGAAATATACATTTTTGGATCTTTAAGAAGACTGGTGCAGGACAGAGCAGTTCTGTTTTGTCAAGGGATAGAGAAGAGCCTTTTCTATGACGACATTCCTTAGAAATCAGGTTCCAAAGTGGCAACCATGTTAGTCTAGTAAAGCAAAAAAAGCAAGTCTGGTGGCACTTAAAGACTAACAGATTTATTTATTCATATACATGATGGAACAAAGGCTGCAGTTCTACTCCGAGAGAGACTGGCCCAAAGGACTACTGGAGACTGAACCTGATTCAGGCTGTCTGGATAGAGCTGGACCCCCAGTTCTTATTAAAGTAGGATGACATCTCCCCAAAGTTGAACTCAGACCAAACACCAATGTCCATATATAACCAGCTGAAGAGAGCTGCCTTTGTGACATGAAGGTAAAGAAGGGTTGGAGTGACAGTTAGAGACAAGCTGCTTCTAGGGCTGTGTTTGACAGAGGACACTGGTATACTTTCCAGTTCAGAATGAGACATTAAAGCATGCACAAGAGTGAAGAAGACCCAGAGAACAAGAAGGAATCTGATGGATGTCCTTTATCTGAACCAAAAGGATTTTATTTTATTTTATTTTATTTTATTTTATTATTGTGGCACATAGTAGCCCCAGTCATGGATCTGGCCCCAAGTGTGGTAGGCTTTGTACAGACATGGAGACCGAATCAGTGAGCACATGGCCAGGGACAGGCAGATATAAAGGAACTGAAACAGTGCTGAAGGAATCTTCAGACTAGGGAGAAAAACTGGGCCAGGAACCAAGCATACCAAGAAGTAGGGGAAACATCAAATTAATAAAATGGAAAAGAAAAGTGAAAATTAACTTAAATCCTCCTGTGAAAAGCCTGGTAAACTGAGTTACTGCGATCTACAGTGTTAGCTGTATTCTGCAGTATATAGGTGGGTAGCTCTGAGGACTGTAAAATACTGTGAAGAAATTAAAGGGGCAGGTAATATTTGAGAGCAGGAGAGAGAGACTAATTAAAAGTAAATTTAGGAGGTGAAAAACTGGCTCCAATTAAGTCAATGACAACCTACTGGAGCCAAGATATTACTTACAGTGCTCGGACACTTGTATTAAATATGAGTTATCTGTATACAAGAAACCAGTAGTGAATCTTAAGTTAGGGTAAGTCTAAATCCTAATCTTAAACAGATACTCACCAGCAACTACAGATCTAACAACAAGAACGTTGAAGCAGGCACACGCCCTTGCAAAAAACCACGCTGCCAAGTCTGCCCACATATCTACACAACAGACACCATCATAGGTCCTAATCAAGCCTGCTACTCCATCAAAGGCTCATTTACCTGCTCATCTACTAATGTGGTCTATGCCATCATGCGCAAGAAATGCCCCAACACCTTATATATTGGACAAACAGGACGATCACTCCGTAAGAGACTGAATGAGCACAGAGCTGATATCAGAAATCAAAGAACAAAGAAACCAGTTGCTGAGCACTTCCATCTTCCTAATCACTCGATGATGGATTTGTTAACAACTGTCGTTAGCGATGTACCTGGGACATCAAGACTCCAAAGAGAAACAGCTGAACTCGAATTAATATGCAAGCTAAATTCTGTGAAAGTAGGACTCAATCGAGATTATGGGTTCTTTTCACATTACAAAGGGTAATTTGACTTCAGGCTTCCCATTCTTTAAGCCTGTAAACTGCTCTGATTTGCTGTTACTTTATGACCTGATCCTATGTTTTACACCCCCTTGCATTTAGTTTCATTCCTTTCTGTAAGTTCACCCATCTTCAAAGCATCTGAGGAAGTGGGATCTTCTCCCACGAAAGCTCATGCAAAAAAATAAATCTGTTAGTCTTAAAGTACCACACAACTGCTTGTTGTTTTTATAAGTCTATACTGACAGTGGCAAAATCACCACCGCAGTCTATATAGATGTGCTCGGTCAATCTGGAAATCACCATAGCAACTCCAGCCCTGGAACTGGGGTTGCAGTAAGCTGACCAGAAGGTATTGCTGGGCAGCTTAGCAAAGTGTAGAGGGAGCTCTTAGAAAGTCCCTGGGAGATACTGAAGGTATCTACGTACCTTATGTATCTCCTGTTGACTGCTGCCAACAAGTGCAGAAAGATTAGGGCTTACTTATGAGGGTTGTTCAGCATAAAAAGAAAAGGAAGATTATCTATAAAAAATACACACATTCCACTTTTAATCAGTAGATTCCAAAGCGCTGTACAAAGGTGGATACACATTGTTGTCCTCATTTTACAGATAGGAAAACTGAGGCACTGAGTGATAAAGTGACTTGCTTAAGATAATGTACAGAAAGCCACTGGAAAACCTGGGAATAGGTCCCATCATTTAGTCTGGTGCTCTTACCACGCCACCTCCTTATTACATGTAAGGAGCACCCAGAAGTTGGCCAGGTGTCTCACAAAAACAAATGATGGACTGTCCAGGCTCTTGAAGCTTACATCGAAGCTAGACATGATGCCATGAGTGAAGGTGATCATGAGGTAATAAGGGGAGGCTAGAAAGGGAATATTGGGGATGTGCATGTCTTGACAGGTCCATTAATTGTAGGCTACACACAGATACTTAATATATAGCAATTTACATGTTCAAAGTGCTGTACAGACCTTAACCAATTAATCAGTACAATACTTCTGTGAAGTATGTCAAGTATCATATCCCCATTGAACAGATAAGCAAACTTGAGGCATTGAGCTGAAATGACTTGCTCAAGGTGACACTGAACTAGTGGCAGAATCAAAATTACAACTTTGGAGCTCCTGCCCTCTCACCCTGTTGGTCATCCCTCTAGGTGCACAATGCCTACGCACAGCATCTTCTACAAAATGCAGTTATGTCTTTGAAAGGGTTCATGGTTTAGTTCTGTGGAAATCTATTGAAAGAACAGAAATTGAACAACAGAGACTTTATAAATAGTTTACTTCTAAGAAAATCCAGGAAAAGGAAACTCTCTTGTGGAGTGCTGGACTGATACTTCTGAATCTGAAAAGAATTCAATAGCAAGGCTTTAAAGTGCTGATGTGTAAAAATAAAGATAAGTTATATCATTATCAGCCCCTGGTATTTAAATGACTATCATTTGTGTAGTTATTCCATGTATCGTGTCCCAATGACTTCAGGAAAAAGGAAAAAGACTTTTCAGAGATGCTTACAGGGAACATGCAATTTTGCAGAAAGAATCCAAGAACTGAATTCATTGTATAACATTGTCAGAAAACTACAGTTTGGTGCCCTGACTGTTTATATCAACATTCAGGCATGGCCCCAGCTATCTTGTGTCAGAGCTGCTTTCCTGGGATTCATTAGTAAAGCAAAATTTTAAGGAATAATGTTATGATATTTCAGCAAAACTTCATAATGTAAAATGATCAGTTTGTATCAGAAATTTCTCAGCCCATTCTGAATTAAAACATCATCCCACTGTGGATGTAATATCACAGTGATGATATTTCATCATAACTGGTTGAAATATGGAAAAAATATTTCCATGGAAAAGTATCCAGTTTTTCATCAAATTCTGAATTTTCTGAAAAATATCTGGCCAGCCCTAAATACTGGAACATCCCAAAAGCACCAAAGTGGACCGTCCAATTAGTGGTCACTTTAACAGCCTCTTTAGTGCCTCAAAAGCAAAAAGATATATTGTGGTGTACATTCTGCTGCTGCCCACTGAGGTTACCAGATTTCAGAGTTAATTAAGAGGAATTCTGCCCCTGGTACCTGACTGGGACAGCCATTTGTTATATGATTACAGAAAAGCACACATTCATGTGAGGGAATCTCTGTTGGCTACCTGATCCTGGCTCTGATATAGCCAAGAACTTAAGCATGGACATAAGCACTTAGCTGAAACTTAAGCACAAGTTTAACTCTCATCTCTTCCAGTTCTACTCTTCTAAGAGATGTATAACCTTAACCATTATTCTGTGACTAAACCGGGACAAACTTACATGTGCTTTTCCTCAAGCCCCTCTCCATGACACCAGAAAGGAGTGGAAGCTGAACTACTCCACCTGCATATGAACTGTAAAAATCTCTGGGTCACCAAATTACAAATATTTTACTTTGATAAAAATTCTTCTAGACACATGGCTTGGAACACCTTGTTGGCAGCAAATACACTTGTTCACCCAGTAAAACAATAAAGAAAAGTAGCTTCAGTTCACTACTTTCTTATCTTGTTTACTCCTGGCAATTAATGCATTGAGGGGGGGCTCTTGGAATCTCAAGAAAACAAACAGAAAACTTTAAAAAGGGAGCTTTGACTTTTTTAGCCACAAGGGAAAGAAAGAAAAGGACAGAAGAAAAGTTATACAAAGAAGCCATTTCTTGCAGATTTGCCATAAGGCAAGATGATAATGCCTGAACATTATGAACTGCAGAAACTCCATGAACATATTACATTTTAAACACTTAATTTGTTTAACAAACTATGTACATTCTTCTGCTAAATAAGATGAATTGGAATTCAAGAAGCAGCGCATCCTGACAAATCTCCTCCTAAAGGCATCCATTAATATAAATCAACAGTAGCAATTTTGTTTGATCATTTATTTGCAAGAATCATTAAGGCTTATTAGCATAATTATTCCCTGTGGGACTTCATGTCACATAAATGAAAAATGGCATTATCAATATTTAAAAGATAAGTATGTAATGTTCAGAGTGCTTAAACAGTACTCTGCAGGTGGTGTCCAGCTGTAGCAAATTAGATTAGGTTTGGTTTAATGTTGAAGCTATAGAAATATCATTTTAGTGGAATCATTTATTTTACAAAGTACTAACATTTTGCTTCTTGTACAAGCAACAAAAATATACATTGTATAATTACCAGTTATAGTAAATATAGATATGTGGCTTTTCTGAGTTCATGCAGGTAACACATTTTAATACATGAGAAAGTTGGGAAGTAAACAATTTCTTACATGAGAATGCCCTTTTACTACTTTACTATCTTATCCTTTAACTTTTTTAAGTTCTGCATAATAACATGAAATCTACAGTGAAACATAAGGTGGTATTTTTGTTCATTCCTTGCAAAGGGGTAGTTGATAACACAATATTTCACTCACTTGCAAACACAAATTATGCACTGTTTACTATGAGAAGGCCTTGAGACTAGTCACAAGAATGAATTCAGCTGGCTATAGGTGAAATTCTGTAATAGAGTTATACCTACTTATACCTGGTTTGAATTTGACTCATATTCTGGAAGATGAGTGACATTTTGAAGAAAAAGGCAGGACAGATAAAGTGGTCTATAATGAAGACAGTTAAGATCATTTTGGTCTTGCACATGTTCAGGCCCCAAGCTTGTTCTTGGACTACAGACTTTGTATTATTGCTACCTTATAAAATCACAGCAATAAAATAAAATAAAATTCCAACAGTGAGACTGTGGAAGTATTATGTGGAAACATTGTCACAAAAGTGTGCCATTCTGAACCATTTGAAAGAGACTGGTCAAATCAGTTATTATTAGTCTGTTTAAGAAGTCTTCAAGACTAAATGTCATATATGCAGGACCTACTCCCCTTTGGAGGCAGGTGTAGATTCAGAATGACAAAATTTCATAACTGGTTGCTGACACACTGCCTCAAAGGTCCCTCATGAACTATTTGAAATCTGGCACCTATTCTTTATCCACAGTGTAGAAGGAAACCTGCAGAAGTTAGGTTTAACAAGTGAGGTAATTATAACTAAAATGTAGCCCTGAATACATGACTTGGTATATATGTAAGTTATTTGGGGCAAGATCCATCTCTTTAAATGAATTTGCATTCAGTACAACAGAGCCCTGATCTTGACTGAGGCCTTTGTGCACTATCATAGTATGAATAGTAAATAACAATATCAATATATTATTTCTCCAGTCAGGTTTCACTGTGGATGTATGAGTATAGCTGTTGGGCGGAATTAGTCAGGTAAATAATGTATGTTTGACAAGGCTAAGATTCTTAGTCAGGCCTACCTGTGGGCTGGTCTCAGCAGCTACAGAGGTAATTTACAGTGGTTGAGGTTAAAGACATGGCAGCCATGGAATGATGCATCATTAAACACCCTGCTCTGTTGCCTCTTCTAGAGGGTCTTGCATAAAACAGGCTGTTCACGGAGTTCTCCAGAAGTCCCAGTGTTGAGCTAGGTTACGGGTCATCTACCAGCCCAGGGTTTTGCTGCTGGATTGTCCCATGGTATACTGGCAGGTCTATGCTGAGATCTGAAAGGGAAGGATTTAACCAGCAGCTTTGCTTCTATGTCACTCTTTCCACCATTGCTAGGAGAGAGGGATTTATATGCTTCTTTTAAAAAACCTTTGAATTACCCCTTCCTTTACTTCAGGAAGAAAACCTACTTTGTAGCTTGGGGATAAAAGTACAGATTTGTTTATTATTAAAAATATCCTGTATAGAATCATAGAACGAAGGCCTGCCCAAGGTTTTTTGCCACCCTAGGCATGCAGGGATTTTGGCATCCTGCTCCCCCATCAGCAGCATGGTGCCACCACCGGGGTCCAGCCCCAGCTGGGGAGCAACACTGTGGGCGGGGGTCTGGCCACAGGCAGGGAGCGGAGCAGCCCCAGCCTAGCCCTTGGTGCCCCCAAATTATTGACACCCAGGTGACCACTTAGGTCATCTTTATGGAGGGACTGGCCTTGCATGGAACAATGGGGTTGGAAGAGACCTCATAAGGTCATCTAATCCAACCCCCTGATAAAAGCAGGACCACTCCCACTAAATCATCCCAGCCAGGGTTTTTGTCTAACCCGGCCTTAAATGTTTCCAAAGATGGAGATTCCACCACCTTCTGCTCTTTTAAAAACTCAAGCAACCTCAAAAATTGGGAAATTATTGCCTAGAAGAAACTGGAGTTTTAAGATTTGCTAACAAATGGGCCAGTCACTTTCCAAGACCTCTATAACACAATAAATTTCAACTTTCAACTACACTGCTTTCTCTTGATGGTGCTCAGTACTCTGTTCTCCCTCTTTTGCAGAAGAGGGATGTTTCTAGTATCTACATTCTCAAATTTTAAAGATATTTATGTTACATCTTATCTTCCCATCCTGCACTTTGGAATTTGTCTCATCTTTCTAGCTGTGCATAACCCTTGAATTAGACTGTGTGGGATCATTATGTTTTGTATTACAGGGTTTTCTTCCACTCATTTCAAAGCAATTTTCTGCTGCTAACTTGCACACTTCAATTAAAGTTTCAAGATCTATACATTCTACACCTGACTCTGGTAGGCTAGTATTACCCATGGTTTCCCATTTTATGGTTATTAAACAGCTGTAATGTGCTCTTTTTTACCTACTCATAAACAAGAAAGAAAAAAAGCAGGCAGGAAACAGCTGCATATAACAGTCTCAGATCTAAGACTGACGTTAATTCTACGAGCATAAATTAAACAGCAGGCAAACAGCCACCTGAAAATTAAATTTTTTCTGTAACAGCACAAACTCTTTTCAGAACTCTGGATAGTGTTAGGGCCCCAAATGCTGTGGTTGCTGTGTTGTGGAGCAGAAACAAATACAGGAATGTGAAACAGCTTTCCTGACTTCACAAGATTAACACAGTTCATGTAGTATAGATTTTTTTTAGCCTTGGATTTTCAAAAGTGCTCAGCACTGGCTTAACATTGCTCCTGATGAAATTATATCAAGATACAAAGAGAATTCTGATACACAAACTTTGGATATAGATCTGAACTTTTTCAAAGCTCTGAGAAGAGTGGGTTTGGTATTCTGGTTTGAGCTCATCTCTAATCTCAAACAAGATTCTGCCATCCTCACTCATGCTGAGTATGTCTTTACTCTGTTAGAAGTCCTGTGATAAAGTACTACTCACTTTAATGCTGTTATAAACATAAGGCAGGTGAGGATCAAGTTTCACAAGTGTCTAGTGAAAGCCCCTCTCCCACTTTGGGAAATGGGGGCACACAAAACAAAAGGGGCAATGTTTGGAGGTACAAGGATGAACCTGACTGAGGACTGTTTACATGACCAAAAATTAGGAGAACTGGGTTCAAACATTGGATATCTGGAATTTGAGCACGAAGTCTGGAAAGCTAAGATAATGGATGACCTAATAATCAGTTTGGATTTGTTTGACTAATAACTTTCTGACAGAAATGAGTTTTACAAATTTAGTCCCTAGAAAGTCTCTTTAAAAACACTGGCCAATGAAGGAAATGATTTGTAGACAGTCTGTTTTCAGGAAACAAGTTCTGCCTCCAGGGGGAGAAACCATAATGGCTACAGGCTGTAGTGTGCCCCCTTCCCAGCAAAGGCAAGTTAGGTATGGCTGAAATCTGTTTTGACACCCATTGTCTCAAGGGAACCCTAGCTGCTGAAGCTATACTGAATTTGAAATAAGAATAGATTCTTGTTCATTTGCTGAATGATTCTGACAAGCAGGAAATAGTGAAAAATGAAACTACGACTGCATAGTGTGAACCAGTGGATCTAGTAAATTCTTATATAGACGAAAACTACAAAGGGAAAAAGAGGTCATGTTGAGCTCCACAGTTTTAATAGGACTTGTTCCAGTGCATTGCTATACATTTAAATAAGAAGTAGCAAAATGGTCTAAGGGAATTGAGTTGTCCTTTCGATCCAGCAAAGATAGGTTGTACTACACTGGTCAAGCACAGGATTGATACTCAGGGAAACTGACTTGTTGATCAATCACCTTACCATTTACACATAGCACAGAGGGGGAAGGCCTTACAGCTCTTTGAAGAAATGTATCAGGCAGCCATAACTGATCCTTCAACAAGTCCTCAGGAAGTTAGGCCTTGCCCATAGTTCTGGTTAAGGAAAAAGATGACAGATTGTATGGAAAACTAAATGAATTAACTTTAAAGGATTCTTAGCCATTACCGTGAAGTAAACTGTAGCAGGTTCAGTCTGGGTTCCATGTTGTATCTTGAAAGGAGCTATTGGTAGTGGAAATGGATCCAAATAACGGCAAAGACTGCTTTCACAACAGGACAAGGCTTGTGGTAGTTTAAAGGGAAAACTTTTGAGTTGTGCAATGCACCAGCACAGTTGAGAGGCTTATGGAGAGGGTACTGCATGACATGATTCTCTATGGGTATGTCTACACTTGCGAGTAGTTCGAATTAAGGAGGCTTAATTTGAACTAAGTTAGTACCTATCTACACTAGGCTTTCATTAGTTTGAATTAAGGAATTCCTTAATTTGAACCAATGAAAGCTTAGTTTGAATTAGTAAAACCTGCTGATTAATTTGACCTAAGCCCTTAGTTTGAGCCTTAGTTCAAACTAAGAATGGTGTAGACTAGGATTAACCCTTAGTTCTAACTAAATAAATTTGAATTAAGGGCAGTTAGTTTGAATTAATAAAGTGGACTAGTTCAATTTAATGTTAAGTCGAATTAGTCCACTTTGTTAATTGAAACTAATAAATTCAAGTTTAGTTCAAACTAAACTCAAACTTATTAGTTTGAATTAACAAATTCACACTAACTTTTCCTAGTGTAGACATAGCCTATTTGTTTGCTGTACCTAGATAATATCCTGCTGCATGCTAAAATCTTTGACTAGGAACAAGGACATTTAAAAATGGCCTGTGATAAGATGAAGGTTGCTAGTCTGAAACTGGGCACAAAATGTGAGTTGTTTTAGAGAAAGGTAATTTATCCTGGGCACCCAGTCAATGAGAGCGGAGTTTCCTCCAACAAAAAGAAGACTGAGACTGTGGAGAATGGGTCGAATCCTCAGACACTCACAGGCCTGCGGTTTTGTAGGACTCTGCTCCTATCATAGAAGGTTTATTCATGGGTTTGCCAATATTTCAAAACCATGGCGTGTATTGGTTGAGAAAGAGAAACCATTTCGGTGGTGAACAGTATGTGTTTAAATGTTTTCAGAGTTGTAAAAGCCTTTTGTCACTGCTGCTGTCTTAGCATACCTGTGTTTCAAAACCCTTTTCACGTTGGACACAGAGGGCAGTGCTTAAGATCAGGAGGTAATATTAACACAAAAACACAAAGGATCTCAGAAGGTGGCAGTTTATGATCTCAGAAATCTAAATTCTCTGGAGAAAAATGATTGTACTGCCTGAAAAAAAATCCTAGCAGTGGTTAAATCTTTGGAATATTTTCACCACTATTTGTACATGAGAAAGTTTGTGATCAGACAGACTATGCATCCCTTCAGTGGCTTTTAGATAGGAATTCTGACGGGTAAATGAAGATTTTTGAAGAAAGGGTGCTACAGAAATAATCCTGCTTTCTCATAAGAGAGAGAATTCAGACTACACTGTTTTTAACAGATCTTTGTGTTTTGCTGATCTCAATGAAACCACCAGCTTTTATTGAAAGCTGGCAAGGTCTATCTAAATTATAGAATTAAATATGTTGCACTTCCCTTATGCTTTCAATTCGTTCAATTGTCACATAACTAAGGCTGCTTTTCAAGATGTGGGGTTAAATTGAGCAGAAATATTTACATAACCAACTTCTGATAATTTTAACATCTGCAGTTGTTAAAAAGGAAACGTAATTTTGCCTACTCCATCTGATTTTGTTCCTTACTGTATCTATATATGGGGAAAGGTGGCTTGCAAACAATTTGAAATTATTACTGTAACATTGCAAGGGACCTGGAATACGCAGTACTATCACTATGTATTTATTAAAGCCAAATTGTCTCATCAAAAACAGCTGCATTTCCACTGAACAAATTTGAAACATTCAGTATTTCTTTAAAATGTGTTTGTCTAGAGTCTGTGACTTCAGAAGTAAAAGACCATTTCTGCATATTGCTATCATGGGACATATTTTTCCCAATTCCACAGAATAATTAAGGGGTTTTTAATTTGGTCTTAATTCTAGGATTCTTTTGACAGTGATGGTCCCTTAGCTACTAGATCTGCTGCCCTTTCCATCACTAACAGCAAGCAAAACAAGCATTAGTTTTTCTGTGACTTATCTAGGTCCTTAGCAGATCAATAACCCTGTACAGATGTTTCGGATTCTTCCTTGTTAATTCACATTTATCTTTTCATCCAAAGAAGGTAAATTACCTTACGGAGAAGCCATGTTATCCCCAATAGTGGTTTACAATGTTGCAAACTCAGCATGACCCATATATTTTAGCTAGAATACATTTGTCACTGTCCTGCATTATGGTCGTCTTTTTAAACAGCCTGGGAACAAGGTAAGGCTGCAGTACTGCATCACCCCTTTCATTTGACAGTCATTTATTTTGTATGTTCAGTTGTCATTGTCTTGAACTGCTAGAGTGGGAGGAGTTACCCTCCTTTTAACAGTTGTTTCCTAATACTGTCATTGGCACAATCTTAATTTCCCCAGCAGTCATCATCATTTGCTAGTTAACATCCTATACTGCAGTGAACTCAATAGCTTGTGATACAGAGTGAAAATTTGGATAACCCAATATGCTAATTTATCTCTTAGAAAGGACTGCTGAGATTTACCTTATGTATAGTGCAGATGTCTCTGCAATTGGCTGTTTGTTATAAAACTTTACCATAGTTCTGTGTTTGTTGTTTGCAGGCTCTAAGAATGATTAATGCTACCTTAGGAAGAAGGACTAAAAAGCAAGGCAATGACCATAACCTTTAACTAGACCTGCTGCTTCAGGATTTGATGTTAAAAGAAGCCAGAGGTTGCATCTCATAGTTGCTACGTATTTAGAATTCTTCTTTTAAAATATATAGCTAAGTAAATTTTGCTGCTTAGTAGACATTTCCTTACCTGGTCTCTAAAAAACTATGTCCATCTTTGGACGTGAAGAATAGAGTTAGGTTCATTTCCAATTTCTGGGATTTTGCTCAGATAAGAATCTTACAACTTAGTGCTATATATTTAAGAAATTGTTTCAACTAGAATTTAAAATGCTATTTCGAAACATGGAGGATATTCTTTGGTAACTAGTGTAAGATGATTTTTATAAAACTTACATTTGGGGCTGGATTTGACCTGATAATGTTTCTTTCAGACTACCTTAATTTTCCTTCTTGACCAAACTATCTCATAACTTAGTGAAGTTGTTAATGTTTTGTAGGTGGTGTTATTTCTAATAGAAAAATAGAAGTTATAACTATTATTTTGAAATGACTATGGGCACAATTATGCAAAACAGATTTTACAGTGGAGCTATTAGTGTCAGTAAGTATTATACCCAGAAGTAGTAGTTGTGGGATCAGATCCAATTTTTTATATATTGGCTGTATATGCTTTGTGCACAGTGCTGGTTTGGAAGTATATTAGGATAACAATTTCCAAATAATGTATTCAGACATTGTAGGCGTGACCTGTCCATGCCCAGGGTAGACCACCTGAAAATGCCAGGTGAACTGAGGATGCAAAAGGAGAGCAGATTCTCCCAAAACTGATAAGTAACACTGAAGTTAGACTCTACAGCCAGTCACAAACAATGTTCCCTCTAAGGCCAGAAAGCAGCTGAGCAATATATGTTGCTCACTGTGCAGCCCTCCCACACATGAGCCCTATTCTGCCCCCTGGTTGCCCAATCCTGCACCCTCTGCTCTCCCCCTCATCAGCCCAATCCCACCCCCCATGACTCCCCAACTAGCACGACCCCGTCTTCTTTCAACCCGCTGCCCCTGCCCTCTTCCCAATCGCCCCCCCACCCCCTTACCTGGCTGCCAGAGCAGTGCAGCCTGGCCCCCAGCTGCTCCTCCAGCCTGAGGAGCTCTCATGAGCATGCGTGGAGACTCTGGGCATGCTCAGTGAAAGCTTACTCCAAGTGGGAGTTTTAAAAACTCCCAGCTCGGAACTGCTCTCAGCTGGCCGGAAGACTTTGTCTTCTGGCCAGGCGGGGAGTGCAGCTGCCGGCCGCATTCCCTGCGCCAGGCAGCAGCAGGGGCTTAGAGGGAACACTGGAAACAGTGCTTTTGATTCTCCTCGCTCATTATTAAGAAACTAAAACAAAACTTATACAGCCCACCTTATTGCATTTCAGTCTCTGGCCCCAGTCAACAACTAAGTTCAGTAAAGAAACTATTCCCTTTACCAAAATTTTCTCCTGACCACCATGTTGCTAATTAATATAAGTTTGGATCTTACCCAAAATATCATGTGGTCTGCCAATCCTTTAGTAGCTAAAACTAAAAGTTTATTATAAAAGAAAAGAAACAAATAATGAGAGATGTTAAATTGGTCAAAGCAATCGGATACCTACAAAAGGCTCTAAAGATCATATATATGAGTGTCACAGGATGCACATCTGTGCACCTTGGGTTATGATCTATATGAGTTTTCTGTTCACTTATGCACTATGATTGTATGTTTTTATGCTGATTATGCCATGCAAGGTTTATTTACGAGTGTTCATAACCTATTCTACATGATTACTATGATGATATGTTTCCTGCAGCCTCATGCATGTGTACAGATGTGTAGCATGGCTCACAGGGATAGGAGACAGAACTTTCTCCCAGCAACAGGTACACAGCCACAGCTGTGAGCAAACAGATATGCTAATTAAGGTGGCTCAGACCAGACAAAGAGAACAACTCTGCCCAGAAGGGGAAGGGTGGGGGGAGTGAAAACAGTGGATTACTTACCACTAACTATCCTTCTTTGAGATGGGCTGCTCGGATTCATTCAGTAATAGGTGTATCCATGCTGCAGCACACGATTGGTTGGAAACATTTTGCCCTAGCCTGTCAGGAGAGGGCTGGCGGTCACCCCACACCATCTCATGGCTATATATGTGGCCACCGCCCAGCCCTTCCTCAGTCCCTAAAAGTCGCCAACTCCAAGTTGCGGGGATGATGGAAGGGTTGTGAATGAATGCAAGCAGCCCACCTCGAAGAAGGACAGTTACTGGTAAGTAACCCACTGTTCTTCTTCGAGCGCTGCTCGGATACATTCAGGAATAGGTGACTACTAGCCATGCTCGTGGACGGTGGGTGGAGTTGGCCCTGGCCGCCTCCAGCACTGCTCTTCCCATGCAGGGTAGCCGCCCCCAAGCCAGCAAGGTCCCCCAGAGGGACCTAAGGTGTCGGCCTTGAAACCGAGGACCAGGTAAAGAGGAGCCTGGGCTGGGGGATCTACCCCAGTCGGGAATAGAAGTTGTGCTAAGAAGAGCCTTGCACGTGGGGTTTCTGAGGAAAAAGGGGCTTCAACACTGAGACTCTTCTAGCCAAGGTAAATAGCTACTAAAAACCACCTTCCAGGCAAAGACCAGTAAGGTACACGAGTCCTACTGCATTGGAGAGCCTACTGATCCATGAAAGGCAGGAAGGCCTAACGTCACCTTAGTATGAGACTTCAAATGGAGACACCTATGAGGCTATGATCGAGGAAGCGAGCCAGCATAAATATCTGAGCAGTTGGTATTAAGGAACTGCTGAGATAGAAAATCCCAGTATCCTGGCACTAGCATCAATTGAAGTGAGAAGGTTACGGGAAAAGTAGCAGACCTTGGAGCTATCTGTCTACTAGCTGTGGATACCGAGCACTGCGAGACACAAGGAAGAGGGAAAGCAGAGGGGAAAAACCACCCCTTTCCCTAGTCTGGCTGAAAAGGGGCGCAGGGAGAACGGGGCACGAGCTACTTCTGAATAGGATGTGATGCCTATGTGGTCGGCTTAGATCGCCATAACGAGACAAGAGTGCTTATCCACAGTTGAAGGGATGGCATGACTGGCCATGTCCAAGGCAAGCTACACCACAATTAGGGCATCACCTGAGCCCGGGATGTCTTCTGAAGACATCGTAACCCCCCCCCCAGTGTTCTCGTGGAAGGGAGCTGTTAGACCCTTCAAGGCATTATGCCACTCTAAAGGGAGTATCTAGTAACTGAGACCTGATGATCACTGATTTGCCAGCCACAGAAGAAATGCTCTTCTCCGTGGCCTGTGGCCTCAGTACTACTCTCCGTATTTGCAGCACTGATGCATGCAAAGGCCATAGAGTTGCATACCTAACGGAGGCACACCCAGGTTCGTAATGGACAGAACCCAGGGGTCCCAGTATCAGGGATGCAGAGAGAGTGCAAGCGAGATCTCAAGGACCTAGGGCACAGGAGGGGAAAGACTTCCTCCAGCTAGGTAGGTCAGGGGTGTGTCAGCATGCTGAGATGGAGCTCCGATTACCCCTTTTTGACTGTTTTCTCTCTCTCTCTGCTTCTTCCCTTCCCCTGTCTTTCTTTTTAACCAAGAAGGGAGTGGTAGCTGACCAATGGCGAGGGTCATCAGGCTTGCCAAGATCCGAGGTCACTACTTGGAATTGAGGGATGGAGGTGGTAACATATTCCCACCATCCTTGTGGGGTCTTGTGGCTGCCTGGCACCTAAACCCTATGCATGCCAAGGAGCTGTCCATGCCGGAGAAAGCCCGGGGAGGGCAGAAACATTGTTTAATAGGACCCTTGGGCCAATGCTCAGGCGTTACTGGGAAGGATAACCACAGTGTTGCCGGTGTTGTGAGAGTGGGTGCTCTGACAGGAGAGAACGCCCGCCGGGTGAGGAGGCTCCGGAAGAGGAGCAGAAACCCCCCCTTAGGCCACTGTTCAAATTGAACATTACCACTGGCCTGAGGGTCAGACTTGGAGCTTGATAGCCCAAGTTGGACAGAAATTTTGTCCTGCCTGAGGGGAAGAAGGATGGATGGTCTTTGGGGGTACCCTGACAATGGGTAGTCTGCTGGGAAGATGCCCACCTGGGGGCAGGCTCCAGTCGCTTCATAAGCCAATATTCACAATTAACATTTACAGCAGGCCTCTGGGTTAGGATAGGAAGGACTGACCCCAGAGTTGGGCAAGGGTTCATCCCAAGAAAGAAGAACAGGGAACAGGTGGTCCCCAGATTGTTTGGGCCTGTCACATGGGAAGGGGACGGGCCAGCGGCAGTGGGCCTGTGCTGTTAGTTAGTAGGCGGCTACTAGGGGCGTTCCCATCCTCCCTTGAGTATGCACTGAGCAGCCGTAGGTTGCTTCCCATCTCCTTGTAACAACCAAAAATCCTCCTGAGTACTAAGGGATGAAGCTCTGGGTCATAGGATCCCAGGATACTTTGATACTGCCGGTAAACAGCCAGTTGTCCATCAGGAGGCTCGGACTAGGATATTAGAGGAGCAGAGCTCCTCTTTCACTAAGAGTAAGAAATCCCCCTTTTGCTTGGGAGAAGGGGAGAAATATGGGGTCAGGCCAGAGGCCCTATCATGAAGAGCTGGCAATAACAGCCTCAGTGTCCACCGAGAAAAGAGCCTTGCCATCGAAGGGAAGGTTGAAGATGACCTGCTGGGAGGCCAGAGGTATCCCCACTTCCCTAAGCCATGCCGTGCAGTGGAGGGTCACGGTGGAGGCCATTGTGCGGGAGGCTGTGTCTATAGCATCCCAAGCCGATAGGAGAAGTTCTTGGGATGCTATCCTTCCCTCTTCCAGGGAGGCGTCCTAATCTTCCCTCGCCTACTGTGGGAGTAGGTGTCTAAACTTATTCATTGACTCCCATACGTCCATCATATACCTGCCCACCAGGGCCTGGTTGTTGGCCACGCACAACTGGAAAACAAAGGAGGAGTACACCTTCCGCCCCAGAAGGTCTGCTTCCCTTGCATCCCTCGATGTGGGGAAGGTGTCATGGGGAATTTGCCCTGGGCCCAGTGCCTCTTCCACCATGCTCCGAGACAGTATCGGATGTTGGGTGAAGGAAGGGAAGTCTGTCCTTGGGACCTGGTACTTGAGGCCCGCTGTGCCTGATACCGGAGGAACAGAACTCGGGCTTTGCCATCATGACAAGGTGAGATCCCAGACACTAGTGTGGAGTAGGACTATGATAGGCTCGCCAGATGAGAACACTGGCCCAAACAGTGTGTCGGCAGACCCCCTGCGGGGATTGAACTTCCATCTACATGGGCAGCAACACAGCGCAGAAGATTGAAATGCACCATGAGGTCTCCTGTGAAGGAGGATGGCATGAGAATGAAGGTTCTGGCTGATGCGGGAGGCACTGGTGCCAGTATGAGTTCCGTGGTACCGTGGGAGCCTGATGCAGTCTCTTGAGGAGACCATTCATGGGGCTGGTATCTAAAAGGTGCTGATGTCGAGAGTCTATGGTGGGGCCATTTAGACCCCCTTGAGGCACGTTCCTCCGGGCTCAACAGAGGGGAAACTCCTTGGGACTGTGACAATGGTGCCGGTGATCGCAAAGTGATACGGTGCAGGCGAGAAGGCTCAACACTACCGGGGCTCTCAGGCATGGGGGGGTTCTGATGTCAGGGAACTTGATACCAAGACTGGAGAGGGTGTTCAGTGGTGCTTCTGGGGCCAGACCCTGGAGGCGAACGCTGGCTTACCCCTATTCCTGAGGGGTACCGGACAGAGCGGTGTGGGCAATAAGAGGAGCGCCTTCACTGCCTCGAGTGTCATGGGGAGTGGCACCAACTTTCTCCATCCCCTGGTGACTCGGGGGATGGGGAACGGCGTCAGTGTCATGGTACTGAGGCCGGTACTGAGCCGGTCTTTCTCTGCTCCCTAGGGGAACAGTGCCGGGAAGGCTCTGGTGCTGAAGAGGCATGCAGTGTCGCAGGAGACCCCGAAGCCTCGGGGTGGGCTGCACGCTTGCCTTGAGGCCAGCGCATGGCACCTTTGCTCCCTGTCTCTTATTGTCCTGGGTTTAAAGGACAGACAGAAGGAGCAGGAGGTAACCAAATGAGCTTCACCCTGGCACCAAAGGCACTTTATGCAGGGATCATCCCACGGGAAGGCCTTGCCGCAGGCAGCACAAGGTTTAAACCCTGGCATAGCAGGTGGCAGAGGGGAGCAGTGTTGCTGCTCCGACAGACACTCAGAAGAGGAAACGCTGTTCTGTGGAACAATGTCCACAAAGAGGTGTTCCCAGTTAAGTTGCTGGTTCATAAAAGGAGAAAACAGGCTGCTTCCATGATTGCAAGGAGTGGGCTGTTCCACAAACTCTCACTGAGATGGACAAAATGGAACTGAGGAGGGGCTGGGTGGCAGGCACATATATAGCCACAGGGTGGCGTGGGAGGCGGTGGCCGCCAGCCTTCTCCTGACAGGCTAGGGCAAAAAGTTTCCAACCAATCATGCACTGCAGCATGGATGCACCTACTACTGAATGAATCTGAGCAACACTCGAAGAACAAAGAGATACACTTGGAAGGACTTGGGGGCTTTTTGTCTGGGAATCTCCATCTTGAAACAACTTCAAGCAAGATCTGGGGCCTGCCTGGCCTCAGGCAGAGACTGGCTATACAAACATTTGTCAGCTGAACACCTTGAGTGTAGGGTCATTGGGAGTGGGTCCCAGTCTCTGAAGATAGTGGCTCCCACTGTAGTATCTGGGGTCAGGTGTGCTTGCTTGGGGACTGTCCCTCGAGTAGCCAGAGAGATACATCCACTGTTTGGGACTGACTGCATGTGAGAGAGGCTGGAGTGGACTGACTCAGGAGTGAGTGGTCACTTACTGAACTAGATTAACATGGTTACCCCTTTGGAAATCTACAACAACAACAAAAAAAAGTTTCTGAAGACACAGTGCCAGCAGGTCCGGGGATGAAAGAACTGTCAGACACAAAAAATAAGATTTAATTTTATTTATTTATTTATTTGATGCATTATAAATATACTGCTGCAAATCTGAAATCTATGGGAAATGAGAAGATAATGAGACTGAGGACTGGCAGCTTGAAAATATGTGTCTTTGGAGGGTACTGCTGACTATTTCTCTGATGTGGTTGCCACTCAGCAAACTGAGATAACTCAGGTGTACTGTACTTCTGCTTAAATAGAGTTTAATTTTAACTGTAAAAATATTTAAACTAAATTGTCCGTCTTTTTTCCCTACAGTTTTTTTCAAATAAAAATATAGAAGTAAAATTATCTGAATTTGTTGCCTTACCCCAAGAATGGTCTAGCACAGACATGGCCAAACTGCAGCTCAGGAGCCACATGCGGCTCTTGAATGAAAAAGTGTGGCTCCTGGAAGAACATCAGCATATCAATTTAGTAGGTAAAAGTATTTGGCTATATGCCTTAGTGTGACTCTTGAAGGTTTAATAATCAACGTGTGTGGCTCTTGAGTTCCATAAGTTTGGCCACCCCTGGTGTCACATATGTTTCATATTAATATTTTCTCTCTGTAGTTTTAGGATGTAGCTGTTGAAGACCAAAGAAGGCATTTTCACAATTGTGATAATGCCAGGTTTGAAGGATCACTTTCTTTCTTTCTTTTTCTTTCTTTCTTTCTTTCTTTCCCAATTCAAGTCAAAACCCAGTCTCCACAGATCCACTGTGTTCAGGGGTGGTGGGAAGGGGGTATGTATGCGCATGCATGAGTTTGTGTTTCTTCTGATGCAGTGGAAGCTTCCATTGACTTTTAATGGGATTTGTGCCTGTTTACTCCCAGGAGGGGGAGGACAAAAGTGGCTTTGTCACCTCTGAGCTCCCCCATGACTTGTGACAACTGAGGACCAATAACGCCCTCAATGAAGGTCACAGCAGCTGCCTTTGCAGGATCCTTTGCTGCCAGTCTGTAAACACAGAGGATCTGTGGGGAAACGATTTTGACTGACATCCATTCTCCTCTTGGCTGTTGTAGGAGAAATGCTGGAACTCATACATAAGAGGCAGAGCTGTAACTACAGCAGGACAAAGCCCCAGGCGGCACAGAGCAGCTCAATGGAGCTGCTTTATTAAAGGGACGGCTTTTGCGGTGCTGGCTGTATAAGCACTGCTGATTGCAAAGGGTGCGCTCTGATTGGAATGTGCCCCAGCAGCAAAAGCCAGCATTACGGCTCTGATAAGAGGATGTCCTAGTACTCCTTCAAAAGTAACATAATCAAACCCAGGAGGGAAGAAGGAGGAGAGAGTGCTTTGTCCTGCTCTGCAGTAATCCCTTTGGCTTATTAAAGAGCATTTACTTCTTTGAAACTACATTATAGTCAAAGATGTGGTTGCTGTGCCAGTCCCCCATTCTTCCAAACATGTTTCAGGAACAGGTCTTTCTCTTTCATTTGCAGGGATGAGAGAAAACTAGAAAAAAAACAGCAAAAAATCCACTAATCTTTGGCTGTTTTGCAAAACACAGTGAGTGTGCCTCTGCTAACTGAGTAATTAATATTTTTATTATATGTTACATTTTAACTTCTAATACACTGTTGAAAACTAACAGAAATATGCAGAATTTTTCTAGAAAAAATGGTTGTCCTTAAATTACTGCAAGTATTAGCTTTACATAACATTTTTTATAAAATAGTCAACTTAATGAGTTTTGTAAGGGGATTTTTAAAAGAGCTGCTGAGACTATGTAGTTTCACAGAATATTTTTTCATGTATTTCCTTTTTAGGTTTTGTATTAGGTCTATTATGTATAACACAATCATAGCTGACACAATACGGAATGATAGGTTCTATTGGATTTCAAGGGTAGCATGTTGCAATAGTGAATATTACTCAACTTTTCTGCCCACTCCTTTTCACATGCCCACCCTTTCACTTGCACTGCAGTGTGCTCCAGCAAAATGGCCATGAAGTGGGAAAGAAATTCACAATTAAAAGCCTTCAGTTAGACTTGTAAGGTACAAATTAGTGAGATAAATAGTAACAGTGATCTTGGTGCAACTGAAAACAGCAATAATGTAGGAAATAATTTAAATCTTTCTGGCAACTATGATTTTCCCAAATCTTCTGCTTGTTCCAGGTTTTGCTTATTAGGAAAAGGAATCTTGTGCCCCTTCCACCCTGAGAATTTTTCTGACAGCACAGTAAGATGAATTTAAGAATATCTGGTACAAGAAAAGTAGTGCTGTCAACTCCACTGTCTCCTTACATCAAGACAAATTTAACCAAAAGAGCAACTTCCCCTTCGAGCGCTGCTCACATTATTCAGTTACAGGTGTCTACATGCCGCAGCGTATGGTAGCTCCGAAAGTCTTTAGCGTTAGCCTGTCAGGTCAGGGCACATGGCCAACGCCCCCTTCACGCTGCGGCCACGGCTATATAGGTGATCGTGACCCTGACCCTCCCAGTTCCTTTTTCCACCATCAGTGTCAGTTCGGAACAGAGTTATCTTGCGAAACGCAAGGGCCTGTCTTTTTGTGCGATACTTGAAATGTCAGGATTCAAGCCGTGCTTAGGATGCTGCAAGGCTTTCCTGATGGACAATCCACACGAGAAGTGCCTCGCTTGCTTGGGTGAGTCCCACATCACAGCGGACTGCCCCATCTGCAGATCCTTCAAGCGGAGGACTCGGCTGGAAAGGAAGCATCGCCTCCGCCTAATTTTGGGGACCGGAGCTGCTCCGCTCAAAAGCGGCTGAGCCACCAGTGCTCTGCCGGACCTTCAATCAGCCCGGGTTCAAGATTCCCACCGATCCCCGATACCGGGCCCAAGATCTTGGTCTTCCATGGTACCTCCTAAGCACCAATCTCGCTGATCTCCCGGTAGCCTTCCAGCCACCCCGGGTAGGGCCCCGGCTCAGGCACCAGCTCGCCAAGGGCATTTAAATCCGGCTTCCATGCAGAACAAGAGGCAACTGGCCACAATGGCACCGCCTCCCCTGGCACCGCTGGACACGGCACCGCCCACAAGTCTGGCACCGCCCACAAGTCTGGCACCACCACCAAGCCTGGTACTGCTGGAGCTGGCACTGTCACCAATAACCCCACTTCTGGTACTGCCACTTCCGGTACCGTCGGATTTGGTACTGGCAACACCTGCACCGATGCCGGCACTGTCCTGGGCCTCCTCCCCTCTTTCTGACCCGGCACCGTCAAACCCGGTACCGGGCCCAAGTTCTACAGCTCTGCCTCACCACTTCTCCGAGGAATTCTCGGTACCAAACTGCGGACTGGGGGGGGGGGGGGGGCCAGGTCATCCAGGTCGTCCTCGGAAGATCCCTTTCTTCCTCCCCAGGAGGAGCGTCCGAGAAAGCGAGTCTGCAAAAGTTCCGTGTTGCTGAGCTCATGGTGAAGGCACCCATCGCGGAAAGTACCTGCCCCCCTCATGAAGCCTATGCTGCTGTTGAGGGCCCCGCACAACAAACGGACCCTCGACTGGCTGAATGCAATGGCAGACGACACCTCCTCCCACTACGCCTGTTCACCTGCATCGGAGTCTTCGGATTTCTCCGACAATGAGCCAGACCCTGATTCTACACAACGAAGCAGATCAAGGGCCCCATCATCTTCGTCGCCTGACGAGCGATTAATTGACATGTCCGCTGACCACGAAGGGGATCCTTGTGTCGAACACGACCTTCTCCGCCGCATGGTGGCGAACCTGAAGCTCAAGTTAGGGGTGATCCAGGTGGAGGACGATTCTCTTTGATGTGTGTCGTCGAGCCCCGCTGGCTAAGGTCGGAATCCCATTGCATGCCAGGGTGTTCCGCATTGTCCAGGAACGCTGGCAAATGCCTTCCTTGATTCTGCCAGCGTCCAAAGTAGCAGACAAGAAATATTCCATCTCCCCAGAAGGTTTTCCCTTCCTGTTTCATCACCTGGCCCCAGGGTCCCTGGTGGTTGACGCAGTCAACCAAAGGGAAAAACAAGGCCAACTTAGCACCATGCCCAAGAACAAGGAGGCAAGGAGGCTCGACCTGCTGGGCAGGAAACTTTACTCCTCTGCTGCCCTCCAGCTGCACATCTCAAACCATTCAGCCTTGATGACGCGCTACATCTTCAACCTGTGGGAAGCTCTACGAAATCTCTGGCCAGTCATTCCTGAGGATCGCCTGAGAGACTTTGAAGCAATGCTGGACGAGGGAGAGATTGCACTTGCGGCAACCTGGGATGCAGTGGACACAGCAGCATGCACAATGGCATCGGAAGTGGTGATGTGCCGATTGGCCTGGCTCCAGAACTCTGGTCTCTCCATGCAGATGCAACAAATTATTCAGGACCTTCCCTTCGAAGGCCCCGACCTCTTTGCACCTTCCACAGACGTGAAGCTGCATGGTATGAAGGACTCAAGGGCTACTCTGAGGTCCCTCAGGATCTACACCCTGCAACCTGTTAGGCATTCCTCAAGGTCGCACCAGCTACAACAGCAGCTACAGCAACTGAAACAACAGTTGCAACTGCAGACCCAGTTTCCGAGATCTCTCCAGTTTCCCCAGCACCACCTCGGTGACCTGCACAAGGATAAAGGCTGATCACGTAAAGGGGGTAAGCTGGGCACCTCCCAGTCGGGGCAGCGCGGACAGGGGTCAGACCATTCATCGGGCCACAAACAGCGTTTTTGACGGTCCCCCCGAGGGCAGTGCTCCACAACCCCTGTTCTCCCCCCACCGCCTCTGCCACTTCGCCCCACGATGGATCCGGGTCACGGCGGACCAGTGGGTCCTTGACACAGTGGCAAGAGGATACCACATTCAGTTCTCTCAACCCCCCAGGACAGGAAACCATCCCCTTCCATGATCCCAGAGAACCCCGATCTGCTAGGCAAGCTTGAGGCTGAATGCCAGAAGTTACTCTCCCTCGGAGCCATCGAAAGAGTTCCCAAGGGGGAACGCAGCAAAGGGTTCTATTCCCACTACTACCTGGTCCCCAAACCCAACGGGGATCTACGGCCCATCCTAGATCTCAGAGCTCTCAACAAAAACATAAAGAAAATAAAATTCCACATGATCTCCCTACCACAGATCATTCCCTCCCTGTCCCCAGGAGTGTGGTTCGCGGCCCTCAACCTAAAGGACGCTTACTTCCACATAGCGATTCGGCCCCACCACAGGCGGGTCCTCGGGTTTGTAGTAGCACGACGCCATTACCAGTTTGCCACCCTTCCCTTTGGGTTATTGGTAGCCCCCAGGGTGTTCACAAAGTGTGTCACACCAGTCGCAGCATTCCTATGCAGGAGGGGTGTAAGAATCTACCCCTACCTAGAAGACTGGCTCATAGTGGGCAAGTCAAGTTGACAAGTACAAGACCATGTCAATGTGGTAATGAACCTGTGCGAGTTCCTGGGCTTCCGCATAAACTTGGAAAAGTCCAAGCTTTGCCTGACTCAGGACATAGAGTTCATTGGGGCACGCTTAAACGCCTGGCAAGGCATCGCATCCTTGCCTCTGTCAAGATTTCAATCCATCTGCACCATCATCATGGAGCTCCAGGCACCCAGGCTGACCACAGCGCGCAGATGCATGCAGCTCCTGGGTCACACGGTAGTGGCTACATTGGTAATCGGAACAGCCCACCTGCAGATGCGACCATTCCCACTCTGGTTCGCCACAAGCTTCCGACCAGAAAGGGACCGTCTCAACAATGTAATCTCGGTACCCCAACATGCCCTGGAGTCCCTCCAAATTTGGAGGGACCCTGACTTTGCGGTGGGGGGAATCCCATTCAGGGAGTCCGAGCTGGCAGTGACCCTGATAATGGACGCCTCCAACTTCGGGTGGGGTACCCATCTGTCTGGGGGCCTCTCCATGCAAGGTGCCTGGAGCCCCAAGGACAGCTTCCTCCACATAAACGTGAAGGAGCTCAGGGCCATCAGATTGGCCTGCATGACCTTCCTAGACCAGATCCAGGGCAGAGTGGTCCAAATGCTCTCAGACAACACAGCAGCCGTGTTCTATACGAACCACCAAGGGGGAGTCCGCTCCTCGGCCCTATGTGAGGAAGCAACTAAGTTTTGGCAACTAGCGATAGACCATCACTTCACTTCAACTGCCGCCCATCTCCCCAGGGTGGACAACGGCATAGCGGATTCACTCAGCAGAAAGCCACTGGTGAATCACAAGTGGTCCCTCCACAATGAGGTTTTCTGCCTGCTGACAACCAGGTGGGGAACCCCTCAGATTGACCCCTTTGCCATGGTTCAGAACCACAAATGCCCCCGGTTCTGCTCCCTCCGTGGTCAACAGAAAGGGTCTCTCAGCGATGCCTTTCTCCTCAACTGGTCGGGAGCCCTATTCCTTCCCGCCAATTCCCCTGATTGACAGGGTGCTTCTGAAGGCCCTCGCGGATGAGGCGCTTATCATCCTGACAGCCCTGGACTGGCCCAGGCAACACTAGTTCCCTCTCCTTCAAGATATGTCAATGAGGACCCCACTCCACCTCCCACGGTGGGTGGGCCTTCTGACACAGGACTTGGGACGCTTTTGGCACCCCAACCTGGGCCTCCTGCACCTGACAGCCTGGATGCTCTCTGGCTCAGCGAGCAAGAGAGAGACTGCTTGGATACGGTTAATAAGGTCCTGGCTGGTAGCAGAAAACCCTCCACCAGGTCCACCTACATGGCAAAATGGAATCACTTCTCCACTTGGTGCCGTGATAAAAACATAGACCCGATCTCCACACCAATTCAGGTAAGTTTAGATTACCTTCTTGACCTAAGGGAGAAAGGCCTATCCCTGTCCTTGTTGAAAGTGTATTTGGCAGGAATCTCGGCCTTTCACCAAACAACAGATGGGGTCCCACTCTTCTCATACATCATCTGCCATAGATTCCAGAAAGGAGTGGAAAAACTTTTTCCCCACGTCTGTAACCCCACTCCGCAGTGGGACCTGAATGTGGTGCTACGGGCTCTGACAGAACCGCCGTATGAGCCCTTAGACTCAGCCACCCTGCTCGTGCTGTCCTGGAAGGTGGCTTTCCTGGTGGCCGTTACATGAGCCAGAAGGGTCTCAGAGCTACGAGCCCTATCCTCTGAACCTCCATATACGGTTTTCTTCCCAGACAAGGTGGTCCTGCGTCACCACCCCTTGTTCCTGCCCAAGGTCACCACCCCCTTCCACATGAATCAAGAAATCTGCCTGCTGGTCTTCTATCTAGACCTGCAGGTGACAGAAGACCAGAGATGGTGGCACACCCTGGATGTGAGGAGAGTGCTCCTAACCTACATTGAGCACACCCGATCCTTCCACAAGACCTCCCAACTGTTCGTGGTGGTCGCGGAACGCATGAGAGGTTCCCCGGTATCCTCCCAATACATCTCCAAATGGATTGTGAACTGCATTAAAGACTGCTACAGCAGGTCAAACACGCCTCTCCCAGACACTGTGAGAGCCCACTCTACCAGAGCTCAGGCGTCTTCCACGGCCTTCCTCGCTAAGGTCCCGATCCAAGAGATCTGCAGGGCCACTATGTGGTCGTCAGTACATACCTTCACGACACACTATGCCATTGTCCAACAGGCGAGAGATGATGCCGCTGTGGGCAGAGCTGTACTCAGTGTGGGTAGACTGTAACTCCTCCCACCATCCTTGGGCACAATTAGCAGTCACCTATAACTGAACGATGTGAGCAGCGCTCGAAGGAGAACGGTTGGTTACTCACCGTAACTGTCCTCCTTTGAGATGGGCTGCTCACATACATTCAGGTCCCTCCCACCGTCCCCACTAATGGAGTTGGCAAACGTATATGGGACTGGGGGGGGTCAGGGTCTTGGTCACCTATATAGCCGCGGCGTGGAGGGGGCGTTGGCCGATAACGCTGAAGACTCTCCGAGCTACTGTGCACTGTGGCACGTAGACACCTGTACCTGAGTGTATGTGAGCAGCCCATCTCGAAGAGCAACGGTTACGGTGACTAACCAACTGTTTCTGCTCCTTTCTAGCTGTTTTGTTCCAGGCATTTATGGGACAACCACCCATAAGGGGTTAATGTTACAATTAAGACGTATGGTTTTCTGTGCAAGTACATGAAATTCTGAGCAAGACAGACTTCATGGCAGTCACGTAAGTACATGTGTGCAGTGGGGGTTCTGTGGATGCTAAAGATGACAGAAAATGGATATCTGTAGAAAAAGACCTTAAGGCCATCACTGAAAAATACTGGCACAGTTGATTTTTATGAGGACAGGGAAAAGGTAGTGTTTTGCTGAAAGCTAGTGCTGTGACTTTACTAGACAGGAAACGATGAGGGCAATAGGGATCATCCTGGTAGCTGTGAGCAGAAGGCAACAGTTCTTCTTTGAGTGCTGCTTGGATACATTCAGTAACAGGTGTATCCGCACCACAGCACACGCTTGGTTGAAACTTTTTGCCCTAGCCTGTCAGAAGAGGGCAGGTGGCCACCGCCCCCCGTGCCACCCCATGGCTATATATGTGGCCACCGCCTGGCCCCTCCCCAGCTCCATTTTGGCCACCTCGGCTTTGGTTCGTGGAACAGCCCACTCCTTGCACCTGCAAGCAGCTTGTTGTTCGTCTTCGCTGTTTATGAGCTTTTTGCTCGATTGGGAGCACCTATTCGTGGACCTAGTTCCACAGAAGAAGGTTCCCTCCCTCGAGCTGGAGCACCAATGTTGTGCTTCTCCGCCGTCCACTATGTCGGGGTTTAAACCCTACACTGAATGCAGCAAGGCCTTCCTGTGGGATGACCCACACGAAAAGTGCCTCCGGTGCCTGGGCGAGAGCCATGTGGTCACTGCTTGCTCCATCTGCTTCTCCTTCAAACCAAGGACAATCAAGGACAGGGAGCAAAGGTGCTGTGCCTTGGCCTCAGAGCAGGCTCGGCAGTCTTCCCCCGAGGCCTTGGGGTCTCCTGTGGCAGCACATGCCAACTCGGCATTGGAGCCTCCCCGGCACCATGCCATCAGAGGATGCAGGACCAGCTCGGTACCAGTGACAGTACTGCAGGGTTGGCACCGCTCCGGGTCTCTGACATGGGGCTCCCCACGAGACTGGGGGGTTGGTACCACTCCCGGCAACTCCAGAGGCATTTGAGGTGGTGAAGGCGCTCCTCCTATTGCCTACCCTACTCTCTCCAGCACCTGTTGGAAGGGGTAAGCCAACCTTCATTTTGAAGGTCGGGGCACATTGTAAGCGGCACTGAACGCCATCCCTGGTGTTGGTGCCATGTTCCCTAACAACAGAACCTACCACTCCTCTGAGTACTGGTACCATCACGCCTTCTCCTCAGCACCATATTACCTTGCCATCCCCGGTACCATCCTCAGGGTCCCGAGAGGTTTTCCCCTTCTCCCAGCTAAAGGGAAGGGGCCTCAAGGGGTACTAAACAACCCCATTGCCGACTTTCGGCACCATCGTCATTCCGGTACCAATCCCATGAATGGTCCCCCCAGGAGACCGCTGCATCCACTTTGGTGCTGTCTCACTCAGCACTGGCTAGAGCCTTAAACCCGGTGCCGTGTTCTTACCCAGGGGACTTCTCGGCGCATTTTGACCTTCTGCGCTGTGTCTTTGCCCACACAGGGATGGAGGTCCGATCTTTTGAAGAGCCCACCAACACTTTATTCGGGCTGGTGTTCACATCAGTGGAACCTGTCACGGTTCCCCGGCACCCCAGCATTTGGGGCTTAGGCTTATCCTGCTGGAAAAACCTGAGCTCCATCTCCCGAGTATCAGATATGGCGGGCCTTAAATACCAACTCCTGGGGTCGGAGTTCCCCTCGCTCACCCACCACTCAGTTGCACCTCGAGTGGTGGTAGAAGCAGCTGCAGGGCCGGGACAAACTTCCCTTAACCCCCTCCCAACATCGAGGGATGCCAGGGAGTTAGAGCTGTTGGGCTGGAAGATATATTCCTCCTCTGCCTTCCAGTTATGTGTTGCTAATAACCAGGCTCTAGTGGGCAGATATATGCTAGACCAGGCATGGCCAAACTGTGGCTTGGGAGCCACATGCGGCTCTTGCATGAAAAATTGTGGCTCCTGAAAGAACATCAGCAAATCAGTTTAGGAAATCAGCCCCAGCCTAGCAGTTCAGGAGGGGTTTGGGACAGTGTGGAGAAGCGCGGCATGGATGGGGATGGCGGGAAGTGTGGCATGGTCAGGATTTTAAATAACTCGCCACTACCCTGCAGTCTTCTACATAGAACAGCAGCTAAGTTTTTTACTGTATAGATCTAATTTTCAATGGTAACCTTAAGTAATTATTAGAATCTGACATTAGTAGGATCAATATTTGTCCTCTTTTTATGATAAAATTAAAGTGTGCAATGAATTTTAAACTTAGGAATTTTGGAGTAGGTAAAAGTATATAGCTATAGGCCTCAGTGCAGCTCTCAAAGGTTTAATGATCAACTTGTGCGGCTCTTGAGTTCCATAAGTTTGGCCACCCCTGTGCTAGATGTTTGGGAGTCCATAAACAAGTTTAGACACCTACTCCCACACGAGGTGAGGGATGAATATGGTGCCTTCCTCAAGGAGAGCAAGGTAGCCTCTCAGGACCTCCTTATCTGCCTGGGACGCCGTGGACACAGCAGCCCGCATTGCAACTTCAGCCGTGACCCTGTGATGCGTGGCTAGGCTATGGGAGGCTAGAGTGTCCCCTGTCTCCCAACAGGTGGTCCTTGACCTCCCCTTTGGTGGCAATGCCCTCTTCCCACTTGCGTGCTGTGACACGGATACACCTATTACTAAATGAATCCAAGCAGCCATCTTGAAACAGGAGAGTTACCGGTGTAAGCCCCTGATCTTCTCTTCTCAATTATTTATAATCCAAAGTAGACTTGTTTGCATTACTTGTAACCTGAAGCTGTTTTTCACTGGAAGGTGGAGGGGAAACAAATGGGACCATTCAACCACTTGGTTTAATTTAACCCCATCAGACTCACTCCGCTGGGTTTACGCTCTCAGCTATTACTAGGTCTTGCCAGTTTGTTTTAATATCAGTTATTAACCCGGCAACTTTTAAAGTTAATGAGAATCCAAATTAACTAGAAAGGCCAAAGAGCTCCCCCGTGGTCCCCAACCTCACCAAGGGGCAGAAGCCAGGCCAGCCCCAGCCCGTGCTGTGGGCCGCAGGTTTGTTTTTTAAAAAGGCAAAGAGCCAAAGTTTCTTCACAGCTCCCCCAGTCTGGGAGGCAGCAGGGTCGCCTCTTTCCCACACCAGCCCCGCTGCGGGCAGGGGCAGGCGGGGCACCCCCCGCGACAGGCACCCGCCCCCTTTTCCAGCCGTGCGGCGCTGCCCCACGGGGCGCCGGGCTCGGCCCCTCCCCGGGAGATGGAGCCGCGCGGCGAGGACCAGCCCGGTCGCTTAGCGACGACGCGTTCTTTTTGGCCTAGAAGCCTGAGCGGGATTGGGCGGCCGGGTGCCGGCTTGCCCAATCAGAGCGCGGATTCCGAGGCGGCGCCCCGTGCGTTCCGCCGCTGTGGGAGCCGCAGCGCGCGCTCGTTACCAAGGCGACGGTGTCGAGTCGCCAGCGGCGCGCAGGCGCGGGGCCGCAGGGCGCGAAAGTGGCGGAGCAGCCGCCCGGCCGGGAGCTTTGCTGGCCCGCGAGGCTCGGGGGATGGTGAGTGGCGGGCGGGCGGCGAGTTACCGGAGGCGGGGCGGGGAGGGGAGCCCGGATTACCCCCGTCACGCTCCGGGGGCCGCCCCAGGCCAGCCCGCCTGACCGGCCCGGCTCTGGCCCCGCAGGAGTCGGCGGCGAGGAAGGCTCCGCGGGAGGCGTGCCACGGGGAGCGGCTCCAGCCGGCGCGAGCCAGGCAGCAGCAGGTGAGGTGGGAAGCCGAGGAGCGCGCGGCCCAGCGGCGGCTCGCGCGGCTGCTGAGAGACGAGGAGCACGAAAGGCGGCTGGAGGAAGCGCTTCGGAAAGTGAGTCCCCCCGTGAGCTGGGTGCTGCTCGCGGGTCCTGCCTCAGGAAACTCGCCGCCTCGGCTGGCCTGGTGGCAGCGAAGCGGGGATTTCCCTAAAACCCTCCACACCCGCCTTAAGCCCCTCCTCAGTTGTCAGCTGGTAACACTGTTACACCAATTTAGTGAGCCCCCCCCAATAACCTTCCTTACTCCCCCCCCAATTTCAAGTCCTGGGAGAATAGTGGAGCAAAGGATACACATACAGTCAAAATTTATGGGTAAGATGATAAATGTCCACAAACAGAACTAATGCAGTTGAGCTCAGCTTACTGGCAATAGAGCAGAGTGAATAATTTGCCATGTCTCCTATCCTTTTCATTGCATGTCTAAATAAAAGTGACAAAATACTAATATGGACAGTATTTGACTATGAATTCAAATGAAAAGAAATTCAGGCTCTATCTATGTCATCTAATTTTGTTCATTAAAGAAAAAGATATAGCTGAGTCTATGTTTAGTCTAGAAAAGTCTATATGTATATATTTACAGTTGCACAGATCGGTAGACCAGTTCAGCAAAACAAACAAGGAGTCTGTTGGCACTTTTTAAGACTAAGAAATTTATTTATCACATGAGCTTCTGTGGGAGAAAATCCCACTTCATCAGATGCTTGAAGATGGGGAGCTCTCCCATGAGAGCTAATGTGATAAATAAATTTGTTGGTCTTTAAAAGTGCCACCAGAATCTTTTTTTTAAACAGTAGATCATGTTTAATTATAATTAATAATATGCCTAGAAGAGTTATTTAACCTGTTCCAGAGTAATTGCAGTAAAAGACTCTTGAAGAAAATAAATGTGGTTTTCAAATGATTTTTCTTTTTCCAAATGTCTAGATTAATTTTCTTTATTACTTACATGTCCCACGTTTATAAGACATTTCTATTTGTTCACATAATCCACCTCCAAAACAATAAACTACTGAATTTTACTGGAGGTTACAGTGTGTAAAACTAAGTACAGTTAAATAGAAAGTGCTGGGATGGATAAAATCATGGTCCATCATCTTGTCCCATTCATTTGCCAGCCCCAGGTGCTTCAGAAGAAACCCTGCAAGTGGGCAGTTATGGTGTAATCTGCCACAAGGGGAAAGTTTCCTCCCAACCTCAACAGATGGAGATTGGCTTATGCTCTGAAAGTGTGAGAATTTATGTCCTTTGCAATAATTTAATAGTCTTATTATCCATCTGCTTAGAGACTGAATATATGAAATATTTGTTGGGGGGGAATTGTTACAGAAATTATTTGCTCTGGTCAGGCAGAAGAAAACAAAAAACTGAAAGAGCTGCAGCTGGAACAAGAAGAAAGACTGGCAACTGAGTTGGCAAGATTAAACTATGAAAAACTTAAGGATGAAAAAATGAGGCAGCAAATAAGAGAGAACAGGTATATTTAAATACAGAACAAATACAGTAGTCTAATTCATAAATAATCTTCCAGTACTGTAAACTGAATGATGCTGAATTGTGGAAAAATATAATTCAAAATATATTTATATTGAAGTAATGGCATCCTTTCCATTTATTGTTCTGTATTTTGTTTGGTGTTATGTTGTGCATAGTTCTGGATCTGGTTTTGATACCTAATTCGTATGCCACAGGATAGAATGCAATGAGAGGTGCGCTTGGGCAAAGGGCAGAGAGAGAGTGGTTCAAATAAATTTGATTATAAATCTGTTAGCTTTTTAAAGGGATATGCCTGGTTCCTTTTCTAAAAAATGATTGTATGTATGTTAGACTGGTATGGGAAGGTGGTTCATTATTGGAGAAACTGTGGGAAGGAGGTGGGTTTTGAGGAGAGATTAAAAGAAGAGAATTGCAAAGCATACAAGATTAAGGAGGACATTTCAGATATAGGTAGAAGAAAGAGAAAACCTGTGTATACGGCGAAGATACAAAGAAGACAACGAAGGAAGTAATAGAGGATCAGAGACACTTGGCAGTATGGTTGCAAGAGAAAAGATGATATGGACGCAAGGCAGAGTTTAGTTGAGTCTACCAGGCAAGGAGTTAAAATCTAATCTGAAATGAAAAGTAAAGGCAGTCAGGATAGCAGAGTGACTGAATTTCTCTATTTAAGACTGGTCAATTTGAATGATGTTTCTGTTTCTTCCCCCTCAATCCTTCTTTATTTTTTTCTGACTCTTTTGCACTTACTCCTCTTTGGCTCATTTAAAAAAAAAATGTTTTTTAATGTAAAAAAAAAAAAAACACAAGAGATTTGACAGCAGCTGACCGTTTTTAATGTTTCTCTTGATCAGTTCTGAAATCTGTCTCTTGCTCTGGATTTCATGCATTTGCAAAGCTATGGAACCATGAAAACTGCAAATCCTGACTAAAATTAAATCCTTATTAACATATTACTGGTGTTTACAGATGAGACAAAATGCTTTGTGTGGTTGCAGCGATGCAGATTTTTTATGAATTTAAAGCATGCATCACAGATTTTAAGTCACATTAAGATCAACTTTTAAAGTGAGTTGGGGGGGGTTGATAAAATTGAGGACAGAATGACATAGCATAGTAGGGTTGGGGGGGTTAAGCATTAGTACAATTTCCTACATAACTTTAAAAGCAGCTATTAGTCATGTAGTGGAATACTTGAATTACATATATCCAATAATAGTCCATGCATGCACCAGTTTTTTGTGTTCAGCAGCTTATTTGTAGGCCACATCAGAATTCTGATGAGGGAGAGCGGCCAGCTATTTCAGTGACTAGCAGAGCATAAATGATTTTTACAGCTGTTGTTAACAAAATAGTGTAGTAAGTCAATGTCATGCCAGTATATAATTAAATGACATGGACTTCAGAAAAGATCATATAGAACTAAACAGATCCTACCAGTTAATGCAGCAATTTAAAGTCAGAATAAGTAGGAATCCTGCTTAATTCTTGAATATGTTAGTTAGGGAAAGAAGCTTAGTGATTAATTTGTAAGTGGTCACTCTCTGGCTTCAAGTTATCCTCTGTGAAAAAGGTTTTGGGATAGCCTTTTATAACTTAAAAGACAATTGCTACCAAATGCTTCATTATGCCTTTCTTTTGTCTTGTTTGACTGTGATATCTCCTATCTTTTTGGTTTTTCAAATTCTAGCTCTCCAGATTTCAACTTGTACAAAGAAGTATAACTCCATCCTCAAACAATTTGTCTTAATATCATACTTCACTTTAAATTTGCATTCCATTAGTGAAATCCTCTTTCAGCTGAAATCAGTTGAGGTTTGTCTTTGACTTAAACAGGGCCAGAATTTTACCCCTTGTTTTTTAAAAGTCTCCTCTTAGATATTCTCTCTTTCTTTTTCTTTCCTGTTCTCTCCACCATCTAGCATGGGCTTCTCTCTTTTCTGCAAAGTCTTTATTTCTTATCAACTCTCCATCTTGTTTTCCGCCTACCCTATCTTTCTTAAATGTTCTCTTTGTCTACTCTGGTGTGGCTGTGGGGTGGGAGGGTGTATGTGTGTGTGTGTCATTCACCTTTATCATTTTACCACTGACTTACATTTGTAATACACTGCACTTACATAACATGCATTAACATGCTCATTGACAGATCTCTTCACGTCATCACACAGGTGAAAGGTACCTATTTAATTATTTTTTCTTATTTTAACTCTGTAAACTACCATTCACATCTAAGGAGGTACCCAACTGCATGGTTTCTTTTTACAGTTCTTAGTAGATTAATTTAATGCTGGTGTCGTTTTAATACTAGACGTTTAGTCCACTTAAGTAATGTGGAAACAGCAATAATAAAGTGAAGCAGCAGCTGTTTTAGTGGTTCACCATTTGTAAACTGTGTAGGTTATCGTAAATACCATGGAGAGAAAATTACAGTTCTCAATTCAGTTTTATTTCAAAACCATTCAAGACACATATTTCAGTTTTGAGTTTAGCTGCTGGTCTACTCCTAACTTCATGTCCAGTACTTATGTCATCTCAACTCTCTAGATCTGATCTCTAATTGAAATTTTATGTAACGGGCCAAATTTTTCATGCAGTTTATATCCCTGCAACTCAATTAACTTATTTTTTCTTTCTCATTCACAAAAAAAAAAAAAAAATTTTGCAGTCTTGAACTTCGAGAGTTAGAGAAAAAACTGAAATCTGCTTACGTGAATAAAGAAAGGGCTGCCCAGATTGCTGAAAAAGAAGCTATAAGATATGAGAAAATGGTAATTTTTTTCTTTCACTATGTATCTAGACAAAGGTCCATTTAATCTGTTAAATAACTTCAGATCCTAGAAGAAAATGGAATTGTGTTAAAGACTTTTGATTTTTGTTCTATTATAATAAAAATGTGAAATGATTTCAAGAAGAAATTGGGAGTTGAATTCCAGTAAAGAGAAATTACAGGTTCAACCTTCTTGGAAAGCTCTTAAGTCCCAGTTCAAGAAAGGCCCTTTCTAACGTACATGCTTTTAAGTTCCATTAAAGGGAATAAGTATGCATTTAAGTGCACTTGTGAATAAGGGTTCTTTCTTGAACTGGAGTCTTATACAACTTCTTTGCCTCTCTGCAGCCTGAGCTGTCTGCTGCTTGCTGGTGAACGTATTCAAGAGACACCATGCTCTGCTTTTGGACAATTTACAAATTCTTATACACTCCCAGGAGCTGTGGAGCTGCTCTGAGTTGGCACTGGTATATTGGAATTTAACTCAGTTCCACATTGTCTGCATACTTCAACTGCATGTTCAATCAAATTTTCTACTTTTTTCTACCCTGCTGGAGTTACTTGGGTCAGTAATTTCATTGCCAGCCTTGTTGGGTGACAAGACATCATGATATTGTAGGGAAGAGAAGGCATTACCAGACAGGATTGAATAGTGTCTAAGATGCATTCATTACCTGATTGAAGTCCAGAAAAGTCCCTCCCCTCCATCACTCTTCTCCATTAAAACTGATAGTTAAAATAGCATATCTGACTCACTCACCCCAGGCTAAGACAGAACACACTCAGCTTGTTAAGTATATTTCCTTATGTTATTCCCAAGGGCCTGGGTTTCTATATGAAAGTATGTCTCCATCTGTGTGAAGGAGAGCAGCTTGGATGTAATGCCAACTTTGACATTATGTGTTGTTTTCTGATGGTTTGGTATGATGATTCTGTGCCTTAAATGAGTACTGCTTCCATGACTGTTCAGATCTGATGGCTTACAGAGACTCCACAGGTCAACAGCCACAGCATGAATTAGAGATGACTGGAAAAGAGCCCTTCAATAGAAACTATGCTGTTGAGTTTTAATAGCATGAACACCAGTGAATAACATAGGTGTATTTTTATATGATGACAGGAATTATTTTGATGTCTAGCCTAGTTACTGTAACAAAGCTAGAATTTAAACTTTTTTTTAATATGGTGAAAGTCTTCACTCTTCATGGCTGTTGATCTGTGTTAGCCAGCAAATCAAATATGCAGGCTTGTAAATATTTACCACTGTGTATAAATTCAAAAATTGGGTTAATAGGCTGAAGGGTCATTATGCACAGAAAAGACAAGCCTGCTCCAGCTGTCATTGAAATCAGCGTGAGTGTTGCCTTTCAGTTAAGTAGGAGCAGATTCATCCACATTCTCAGCAAAAACTAAAAACTACCAACTATACTAAAAATGTCTCCCTCAACGTTAGCCTAATTATGAAGCTGGTTTATCTAAAATGTTGTTAGACTTAAGAGTCTAATAATTTGTTGTAGACCGGTTGTTGTTATGCAAGGCTAATTAGTTGATAGTATATGCCCTTAACAGAGCAGCTTAATTTATAGCAGCAATCAGAGCAGTAGTTAGTTAATTAAATTTCCTGGTGAAATAACACAAAATATTTTAGATATTTAACTGAGTCTCATCTTTTGCAATGTGGTCCCATACCAGAATTAAGCTATCGCAAACAGCAGTGGTGCAGTTTCACATCAGGTGGTTGGCGTGGTGATGTTAGGACTTCAACCTCCACAATACACTGGTGGAAATTTTATTGCTATTAATTGTATATTTAAAGAATGTCAGAAAACAGTCATGGATGCTGTTCATGTGTGTGACAATGCTGACAAATGGGCAGGCAACATTGATTGTGTCATTCTAAGCAAGGACTTTTATTCTTCTGATGTAGTTTGCTAGAAAGAAAGCATTTTTGTTAAAGATGGTCTGCAGAGCCAAGCCACCCTATTCCAGTGACCTTTCAGAGTTCATCAGTAGCCAGGCTGCAAGAGGTGTTCTGCATGTTACACACACATCTTCTTTTAGGTGTTGAGGTAATAAGAATGCTCTTACCCCACTTCTTATTTAAATCCACACTGGTACTCTACATTTATAAGTCATCTTTCAGGATGAAAACATTCACTTCATTTTTGTGGTACTATAAGACTGCTTTTAAGATTATAGTTTTTCATTCACGATTATGAGAGATGAGGGAAAAATCTTACAATGTTTTTAACTCCAGAAACGTGATGCTGAAATTGCCCAAAAGATGAAGGAAGAGCAGGAAAGGGTGATAACAGAAGAGAGTTCTGCCGAACTGAGGCGAAACAAGGAGAAAATACTTTATCAGCAAGAACTGGAGAAACAGCTTGAGGAACAAGAAAAAAAGCAGCAGAATGCTTATGAGGAGTTCCTAAAAGAAAAACTCATGATTGATGAAATCGTAAGGAAGATCTATGAGGAAGACCAAATGTTAGTTGGTTTTGGTTTTATATTTTTTTACCAGAAATGGTCATCTGATCACACATAAGATTACCCAAATTTGTGCATGTTTTACTTCACAAAATGAGGCCCAAATTAGGACAGTGTCTCTAGTCAGGAAGGTTGTTTAAGCTCATGTTTTAAGGTAAGCAGATCCTTAAGTACTTTTCTGAATAGGAATGGATTTAAGCACATGTTTTCTGGGTATGGGCATAAGTATTTTTGTCTTTCAACTAAGCCTGAGCTGTTGCTACCCAGGAGTGAAATCTGAATCTTATTTCAAGGAGTACATCCTTGATTCCCTTTACCCCTGAAATGACTGTGTAACACTATCAGCCTTTCACAATCACCCATGCCTATGTGACAGAAGCCTCTATCCAGTCAGGTTGTTGTATGTGGCAGCTTGGTTTACAGGGATCAGTAATAGGGGAAGGAAGTTGTATTCTGGGTGCCTGATGTTAAGTTAATCAGGAAGAAAATTGAGGTTCTGCTGTCTGAGACCTTTCACCTCAGAAAGTATTTTTTCTGGATTTCACAACTCCAAAACAGAGTTTGGCCAGTGATATTAAAATATGTCCTGCTGGCATATGGAAAGAGCAGAGGTGCCAGAGTTCAGGATAATAGCTATGTATAGCATTAAATCACTTGAAGAAAAGTATTTATGGCATGGGATGTCTTTTAGAGGGAAGTACAATAATAGAAAATTGGGAGAGTCAGTGGCACTCCAGGTACCTGCTTTTCTTTTCCTGGCCTAAGGGGACAGGTTAATTATGAGAGAGCATATTAATAATTAAGGTCCAAGTATAATTTTTAGAAGAATTATAACTGCTTACATTTTTGTACTTGCACCTAGGGAAAGACAACTCAAATTAGAGAAGATGAGAGCAACTCAGAGATACATAGAAGAATTTAAAAAAGAACAAGCTATTTGGAGGAGAAAGAAGCGTGAAGAAATGGAAGAAGAAAATAGAAAAATCATGGAGTTTGCCAACATGCAGCGGGAAAGAGAAGATGATCGAATGGCTAAAGTTCAAGCGAGTGAGGAAAGAAGACAAAAGCTTCAGAATGTGGTATTAGATTAGCTACCAAAAACTTTGAAATCTCATTAAATGTATGATGTCTGATAAGTAATTTAAAATCTTTTCTTTACTCTTGTTTCAATAGCTTGCACAGAATCTGGAAAGAGAACAACAGGAACGTGAAGATCTGGAACAAGTGCGACAAGAACTGTATCTGGAGGAACAAGCTGAGGCAGATAGAAGAAAGGAGATGGTAGGTGTGGGCAAGTGGTTAAAGCAATAAAATATAGTATTTTTTCCTGAACCAGATTTTCCTGTCAGATTTGCACATGGGTCTTCTACCAAAGAGTTCCAGTGGGAGTTGTGCACAGGTATCTAATGCAAGAATTTTGTCTTTGGTGCAGTGATCTGCTTAAAGTGGTATTTGGTGTTACCTTAATAGTTCAGGGACAGATAAACCTGTGTGACTAGGAGAAAAAGATGACAATGTTGCCATATTTCATGCAGAAGTTTGAGAGAAATGACGAGGACTAGTCTGAAAGGAGTTCAGAAAAAATATTTAGTAGCATACATACACTAGTTTTTTATAAAGAAAGATCGCTGGAAATGAGGTGGCTTTATTCTTTTTGATTGCTAGTGTAGGAGCAGTGCTTAGAAAAGTTTGATCCTGAAAGAATTTGAACATCATCCATCAAAGTAGTAGTTCTGGTGACTGTAAAATTTTTGACTTAAAGTCTGTGTCTACACTAGCCAATTAGTCTGGGTCTACACTAGGTTTTTCCTAGTTCAAACTCAGAAATTTCTTAGTTTGAACTAAGCAAAGCTGAGTCTGAACTATGAAGTTTGAATGGTTAGTCCAAACCAGGAGTGGCCAAACTGGCTCGGGAGCCACATGTGGCTCTTGAATGCAAAATTGTGGCTGCCAGAAGAACGTCAGCAAATCAGTTTAGGAAAGCAGTCTCAGCCTAGGAGTTCAGGAAGGGGTTGGGACGGTAGGGAGAAGTGCGGCATGGTCAGGATTTTAAAAACTCGCCACTAGCCTGCAGTCTTCTACATCGAGCAGCAGCTAAGTTTTTACTGTACAGGCCTAATTTTCATGGTAACCTTAAGTAATTATTAGAATCTGGCATAAGTAGGATAGATATTTGTCCTCTTTTTACAATAAAATTAAAGTGTGCAATGAATTTTAAACCTAGTAATTTTGGAGTAGGTAAAAGTATATGGCTATAGGCCTCAATGTGGCTCTCAAAGGTTTAATAATCAACTTGTGTGGCTCTTGAGTTCCATAAGTTTGGCCACCCCTCATCCAGACTAAGCGCTTAGTTTGAACTTGAAGTTCAAACTGGCACGATGTAGACCCAGACTAATGGCTTAGTTCAAACTGGCCACGCTAACTAGTTTATATTAAAGAGTTAGTTCGAACTAACTGCAGCTTTTTAGTTTGAACTAGCTGTGCTGACTAGTTTGGACTAAGAAAGTCCAAACTAAGCTTTGCAATGTAGACATAGCCAAAAATTACTATCTTGCATTTTTCTATGCCATCAATCACTTTGGCAGCTGCTATCTTGTAAACAAGAAGACATACAGGTTAATATTTATTCCTTTTGAAAACTTGGTTCCAAGTTTAAGATGGTAAAAATTATTTAAGGCAGTTTAGCTATCTTTAATATGAATTTCCATGTGTTGAAGGGCTTTGAGTTTCTTTTATATTTAATTATAATGCTGATTTTCTTGACTATTTTAATGGTTTATTTGTTCAACATTTTTGTAAGGATTTTATCATTAAGCTATTGAAACATGCTTCCAATTTTAATGTTAAAGTTAATTTTAAGAACATGTATTAATACTTGATATAGTTGTAATATGACACGGAAGAGATCAGGAAGGTGAGAGGCAAGCTGATTTTGAAGTTTGCAGGAATGGAACCCACTCCTGCTCATATCCACAGGAGTAGAACTCCGCTGCTGTGGAAACTGAGGTGCAGTGGATAATGGGGAGAGTAAGGTGGAAGCAGAGGACAGTACCTCTCGAGTATTCATTTTGCCTCTCCTGCAGTCCTCTTACAGGACCACTCCCTGTGTCAAACTTGGGAAATGCCTAGCAATCCTCCATCTGGGCAGTACCTCTGGAAGGCGCTAGGGATATGTACATTGCAGTTGGGAGAGAGCCTCAAAGCCTGAGTAGAGAGAATCATGCTGGCTTAGGTTGGAGTGCTCACTCCCAGCTGTAGTGTAGACATCCCCTAGGAAGCTTGTGAGCAGGCCTCCCAGTTATTGCTCCCTGCAAGTTTTAGAATTCTCTTCTGGGCCAACTACCACCCTTCTACCACCCACCTAATGTGATTCTCCCTCATCAATTCCCTTTTAGTGTTGTTCTTGAGCTGACATATCTGTTTGTTTGTTTGGATTGGGGAGTGGTTCCAAGAGTCCTTCAGTGAGTCTTTCAGAGGGGTAGCTGTGTTACTCTAGTTCAGCAAAATAGACGAGGAGTCCCATAGCACTTTTAAAGACTAACAAACAGTAAGTCTGTCGCAGTGTCTGAGGTGCCTCAACAAGCATCCTGTACCTTGAAGAATTGGGGGATTAGAGTGAGGGGCACTGGATAAACTTAACTGAAATTGTATCCACTTTTCATTATCAATCTTGGATTTGGCAGAAAAGTGTTAGGTTTTAACTGTGATGACCATTGTCTTTTTTTAAAAAAGTGTCTTAACTTACAAAGTTTGTTCTACTAACTTGTTTTGGTGGGGGTAAAATCTCTTTTTGCCATTGGCTTTGAGCTTTAGCTCTGCATGGAAGACAGTTGGAGCCTCTTCTTAAAAATGGAAGTTCTCAAACATTCTTATGATTCCTATATAAAGCTTGTTGGAGTTGATGGCTCATTCTCCTTAAAATGTCAGCAACTTGAATATTCAAATGTAATCAGCTAGACTTGGACTTGTGCCCTAAATCACAACTATTGTGTGCCAAAAGCATTGATTTGGTACATGGTAGTGCAAAAAAACAAACAAACCAAAAAAAAAAACCAGACTGAGTTTGTAACAGAAGATTTGTCAGGGCACCATTTAGTAGTATCTTGTTCAGATGACTTCAAATCTAGTAGAAAAATTTTATATTTGCCCCAGACCAAATCTACCCATTTTAGATTCTTTTCTGGATTGAGAGGGGACATAATGACAATACACAGATTATAAAAAAAACACCATTGCAGTTTTATGGAGTGTCTACTACTCCTACACAATTTTAAAATGCATTTGCTTATTCTGAAAGAGAGAGTTCAATAAGCAATCCAAAAGATTGTTCCAAAGAAGATTATCCCACCTACTGTTTTTAAAATGGACTATCACACAGTAGCAAAAGGGATCAACTTCTTTAATGGCTATGCCATTGTCACGCTTACAGTGGCTAAATAAGAAGGCATTAGAGGACTCTGCCTTGAACAGCACTTACCCTGCAGTGTTTAGTTATAGAATCATAGGGTTGGAAGGGACCTCATAGGTCATCTAGTCCAACCCCCTGCCAGAGGCAGGACCACTCCCACTGAACCATCCCAGTCATGGTTTTGTCCAGCCGGGCCTTAAACATCTCCAGAGATGGAGATTTCACCACCTCCCTTGGCAGCTCATTCCAAGGCTTCACCACTCTCCTAGTAAAAAAGTTTTTTCTAATATCCAGCCTCAACCTCCCTAACCGTAACTTGAGACCATTGCTCGTTGTTCTGTCCTCTTATTACCAAGACCAGTCGAGCTCCATCTTCCTTAGAGCATCCCTTCAAGTAGTTGAAGTTTGCTATCAAATCCCCCCTCAGTCTTCTCTTCTGCAGACTAAATAAGCCTAATGCTTTGTCTTTCCTCATAGGGCTTGTGCTCCAGCCCTTTAATCATTTTGGTTGCCCTCCTCTGAACTCTCTCTAGCATGTCCCTGTCCTTTTTGTAGTGGGGAGCCCAAAACTGAACACAGTATTCTAGATGTGGCCTCACCAGTGCAGAATAGAGGGGAATGATCACATCCCTTGAGCTGCTGGTAATACTTCTTTTGATGCAGCTCAGTATGCCATTGGCCTTTTTGGCAGCAAGAGCACACTGCTGACTCATATCCAGCTTCCCATCCACCATGACCCCCAGGTCCTTTTCTACACTGCTGCTACTTAGCTGAATGTTCCCCAGCCTGTAGCAGTGCATGGGGTTTTTCTGTCCCATGTGCAGGATTTTACACTTGTCCTTATTGAACCTCATATGATTTTTATTGGCCCACTGTTCCAAGTTAGCTAGGTTTCCCTGAATCCTGTCCTTGCCCTTCAACATGTCTACTGTTCCCCCCAGCTCGGTATCATCTGCAAACTTACTGAGAATGCAGTCTATTCCATCATCCAGATCATTGATGAAAATGTTGAATAGGACCGAACCCTGGGGCACACCACTCGTTACTGGTTGCCAGCTAGACATGGAACCATTGATTCCTACACAATGAAACCGTTGATCTAGCCAGTTTTCTATCCACCTTATAGTCCACCTATCCAACCCATACTTCCTTAATTTGCCAGTGAGAATGCTGTGGGAAACTATCAAAAGCCTTGATAAAATCAAGGTATATCACATCAACGGTTCTTCCTGCATCCAGAAAACCAGTCATCTGATCATAGAAGGAAGTGAGATTGGTCAGGCATGATTTACCCTTGGTAAAACCATGCAGACTGTTCCTGATCTCGTTATTTTCCTCTAAGTGTTTTAGGATGGATTCTTTGAGAACCTGCTCTATAATTTTTCCAGGGATTGAGGTGAGGCTGACTGGTCTGTAATTCCCCGGATCCTCCTTTCTCCCTTTCTTGAAAATAGGTACTATATTTGCTTTTTTCCAGTCCTCTGGCACCTCCCCCATTCTCCATGAGTTTTGAAAGATAACGGCCACCAGTGCTGCTATCTCATCGGCCAATTCCCTTAGCACCCTTGGGTGCAGTTCGTCCGGCCCCATGGACTTGTGCACATCCAGCTTCTTTAAGCAGTCCCTAACCTGACCTTCCATCACCAAGGGCCTTTCTTCTCTCCAATCTGTCATACCGATGGGAGTGGGCTGGGAGCTGACCCTGCCTGTGAAAACTGAAGCAAAAAAAGCATTGAGCACTTTACCTTTTCCCTCATCCTCTGTCATGAGGATGCCTGCCCCATTCAGCAAGGGACCTACACCATCCCTGATCCTCTTCTTGTTATTAACATACTTGTAGAACCCCTTCTTGTTATCTTTTACATCCCTCGCTAGCCGCAACTCCATTTGTCCTTTGGCCTTTCTGATTTTATCCCTGCAGGCCCTAGCAATATCTTTATATGCCTCCTTGGTCATCTGACCAAGCTTCCACTTCCTGTAAGCTTCCTTTTTATGTTTAAGCTCAGAGCAGAGTTCTCAGCTAAGCCATTCTGGCTGCCTCACCTTTGTTTTTTCTCCTAATTGGAATGGCAACTTCCTGTGCCCTTAGCAGGGTTTCTTTAAAATATAACCTGCCCATCAGTTCCCTGAGGGAGCCAAAATCTGCTTTTTTGAAGTCCAGGGTTTTTGTTTTGCTTCTTTCCTTTAATGAGCATCCTGAACTCAACCATGTCATGGTCACTACTGCCTAGCTTGCCATTTACCTCTACCTCCCTGATCAAATCTTCCCTGTTTGAGCAGCAGGTTGAGAGGTGCAAGGCCCCTAGTTGGTTCCTCCAGCATTTGTACTAGAAAGTTGTCCCCAACACTCTCTAAAAAGTTCCTGGATTGCCCATGCACTGCTGTATTGGCCTCCCAGCAGATGTCAGGGTAATTGAAGTCCCCCATCAGCACCAGGGCTTGTGATCTAGAAGCTTCTGCTAGTTGTCCATAGAACACCTCATCCACCTCCTGCTTCTGATCTGGTGGTCTATAGCAGACACCCACCACAACATCCCTCTCAATGTAACCCACAGATTTTCTATTAGCACACTTCCACTTCTATAATGGAGCTCTGAGCAGTCACAGAGCTCTTTTACATATAATGCTACTCCTCCCCCTCTTCTTCCCTGCCTGTCTTTCCTGAACCGTTTATACCCATCCATGGCAGAGCTCCAGTCGTGCAGACTATCCCACCATGTCTCCGTTATTCCTATGATATCACAGTTCCTTGTCTGCACTAGTACTACTAGTTATGCCATACACTTTTTACATACTACCATCTGTACTGGTTTAGGAATGATAGCCTCAGCAAACAAGTGCAAATCCTAGTGTATAGATCTTGTGGGCTCTAGTTATACATCATTTATTTCAATTCACATAGTTATCTGAGACACTCCTAAGGGGTTTAAGGGTAGACTGGCTGACAGCATTCGTGAAGCCAGTGCTTAGCTGGATGCAGGAAAACAAGGATGTAAGGAAGGAAGGGTAGATACAAGGATTGATATGGGTCACAGTAATTGCAGTGTATTAGCATTTTATTGGCTTTTCTCTCTAGGCAGAAATGGAAAAGAGAATCAGGCAGCGTCTAGAGTTAAAGCAAACATATGAAACACAATTAGCCTTCAAGAAGATAGTACAACAGGCTTTGCAAGAAGAAGAGGAAGCCTTCAGACAAAAGATATTAGCCAAGTTTGCAGAGGATGATCGCATTGAGCAGATGAATGCTCATAAACGAAGAATGAAACAGCTTGAGCACAGAAAGGCAGTGGAAAAACTTATTGAAGAACGTCGCAAGCAGTTCCTTGCAGACAAAGTAAGGATTTTCTATTTTCCTCTCAGTATTTCAAGATGAGCTGAAATTTATTAAAATAAGAGAATATTTACAGCAGTTGGCTAGTATTGCTGCCTTCCTTTTCATATCCCTGATTAAGGAATGAGGAATACTTTTGGCTTTTTGTTTTGCAGGGAGAAAAGTCCCCTCATGACTAATTTTGGCTAAACTTGCAATGACTGTATTAATTTAGGCACTTGATCCAGCAAGTAAAATCAGAAAATACTAGTATTGGGAGAGATCTCAGGGGGTCATTTAGTCTAGCCCACCTGCTCCAAAGGACCAACCCCAATTAAATCATAAATAGTAGGTCTACTATCCCGGACCTCTGCATACACAGGAAACTCTCTTGAAGTCAGTGGTCGCTGCAGGAGTCCATGCTAGCATATTTACTTGCTACGACAGATCTAGTGTGCTGTTTGAGGTCAGCTTATTTATGTTGTCTTTAAATTCTTTGAACTAAACCATATTTTATTTTTAAAGTTTAAATCAGAGAATTCCCTTTTGAGATTTAGGCATCTCTTTCTGCAAAAACCATAGCACAGGAAGGGAAGCAATGATAAACAGATTAATGTTAACATTCACCTACTAGGCTCACTCACAGAGAAAGGGAGTGTAAACAGTTAATGTTTTAATAAATAAATTAGAAATGAGGAGTAGAATAAACCTGAAGTGATTCACTGAACCTTATTTTCTACAGTAGAGTGAAATAAGGGGGAAAATATTATTTTAATTTACCCTCACAGAATATGTACATTTTCCATCGCTGTTCAAAGTAGATGACATAGTACACATTAATCCAACTAAATAACAATATGTAAACTTTGGAGACCAAAAAAAAGCTTTTTTTTTTTTTTCTTGGATATTGCAACATTCTCCTTTTGACTTACCTCAAGTTCAAATACTTTTAGGTGGGTAGATAACAAAATCATTAAACTACTAATGTTTTACATGTAGTAATATTTAAACTCATTACTATTACTATAGGAATTAAAACAGACTGAACCAAATTAATTGCTCTCATTGCAAGAAGTGATAAACAAAATCAGTCCATCAAAAATGACATTTAAATATGTTAGATGCTGAATCTTAGCACTTCATCATTGTTTTAATTCAGAGGCCATTACAGTATTTTCATTACTGCAAGGTAGGTGGCTTAAAGCAATATTGAACATAGATTTCCTTAAAGGAAAATGCTTTGCATTTAAATGATTAAGAATTAGTGTTTAATTGCCCCATAAAGCATTCATAGGGTGTATTTATGAAACAAACCCTTATTCAAAATTTCATGTCACCTGCATTAGTCATCGAAGAGTCCCTCATCTGAAAAATTATGTAACCAAGATGTGCCAAGCCCTGTCACCCAAGTTCAGTTTTACTTTCAAAGTAGTTACACATAATGGCTGTAGTGAATGGATCTGCTTTTTGTTCACATTCAGAATTCTTTGCTCATTTTGTATTAGCAAATGCATTGGTTGCATTTTGCACTTCAGTCCAACGGGGTTTTTGTCTTTTTTACACGTCAATAGAATAGTTTACTTTTTCAAATAGGTTTCACCTGTGCAAGCCCTTTAAAGATAATCAGAATGGCATGGGTGTTAGTGAAGGTTTAGTTTGACCTGAAAAACTATGTCTGTTTTCCTTCCTGTTTCTTTTGCTGGATAGATTTTATCTTTTTTGAAATACTTCTGGTTCAAAGAGAATTCTCTCATCAGTCTTCATAGAGAAACTTCTGTAAACTTGTAAGCAAAGTAACTTCAACTCTGTTTTTTAGAGGCTTATAATTTCTCAGGTTTAGTTATTAAAGTTAAACAATTTTACTCATCCTGTTTGAATGCTGAATTTGTATTGTTTCACCAACAATTATAACAAACCTGTTACTTTCTTGCAAGATGATGTAGAAGCTGAGCAATTAAGTGGAAACCTCTCCTTTGTTTGCCCTACTGAAAGTCCTTTATTAGTTTACATATTTGATTGAAATCAACTTTCACAGAATAGAAATAGAAGGGTAATTAATATGTTTCTTTCTGTAGGAGCGTGAACTTGAAGAAAGGCACTTGGAAGAGCGAAGGCAAGAAAACATTCATGCAATTGTTGAAGAAGAGAGACAGAAACTTCTTAAAGAACATGCATCTAAGTTATTGGGGTATCTTCCTAAAGTAAGTGAATTATAGACATTTTTCACGTATACTTTAAATGTTCATTCCATAAATTTGTTTTCTCTGTCTTACTTCAAAGATAATTCCTGTAATTTTTTAATATATCGTCGCCACGTTCCTTCATTGAGTGCAGGGCTGCATGAGGGGCATGCAAAGAGCAAAAAGTCGTTTTGGTTTTCTGCATTTGGCAGGAAATGGGAAGCTGTCTGCTCTTAGCATAAGCTAGAGCAGCCTGAAAGCTGTGCTAACCCACACTCTGCTTCTCATGATCTCTCCTTAGGCGACAGAGAATTGCTGATGTGCAGTACATGTACTCCTTCCTCCAACATATCCCCTATGGCAAGAGGCTGGCTGGAGTTGGAGGTTCTCAAACTAAGGGGGAGGCTACCCAAGGGAGGCATGGACTGGGAGGTGGGGTGTTTAAAAAGCTCTGGCTGTCAGCCTACAGTGGCTGGGGTTCATGCAGAATGGCTGTGCACAACTGGGGAGATAAGGTAGCTGGAGCTGCCACCCAGACAGACCTTTCCCCTGGCAAAATCCCTCATGGGGAAGCTACGGGATTCTGGCTGTCTGCACGAGGATGGCAGCAGCAGTGCAGATGTTAGGTAGCAGCACCATTGTGCTGCTGGCATGGTGCTGCCTTCAGAGCTGTATTTGGGGAATGTGTAGATGACTACAGACACAAAGAAGGGGGAGGCTTTATCCAATAAGTTTGAGAGAGTCCCATGGATGCTTTCTCCAGCTTGAGTTCTCCAGGGAATGGATCCCAACAGTGAATCTGCCCTTGACTCCATAGAAGTTAAGTGTTTAATCTGTGTCAGTGAGCTAAATTACTCACTAATGTGCTTTCAGGAAAGTCAAACCTCGTTCTAGCAGCCTTCAAGTTCAGATTGTGGAGAGGATTGCTTTGGATGAATCACGTGTTAAATATAGTTGAAAATAAGTATAATTATGAGTGTCTCAGACTACACAGGTGACTGGAGAGTTTGTACTCAGAATGAATGCAGGGACTTGTAACTCCAACAGTGAAGGGGTTAATTTGATACTTTAAGAAATAGGCTTTACAGAAATATTTCTAAATATGAAGCTGTCCTCTCAAATGTGATGTCTCCCCTTTATTCATTAATTGTTTCCTAATTCAGACCATGCAGGTGTGAATTTGTAAACATTAGAAGTTGAATTTCCACCTAACCCTTTGCTAATGTTGCTGTTCTTACAAACAGGAACTATTTCAAAATGTGCCAGATGGATCTTTTTTGGGTCTTGTGTTTTAATGAATTCACACTGAATACTTGTGTTTCTCAGTGTGTTCAGTGCAGGTCTCTGATCAGCTCCCCATTCCTTAATTCATTTCTTTTCTTCATTCTTTGAATGGGTTGGTTCAGCTTCATCCGTTTGTTTACGCATCATGTATATTCCTGAAAGGAAGTGCTAATGAAAGAAAGGCTTCTTAAATTTTAACTTTGTCATTAAGACATGTGGAATTCTTCCCCCATTCCCCTCCAGAAATACTTGCAGTAGGGATTGAGTTTTACTTGCCAGTTGTGCACTTTGGTAAGATGCACCAGTAACTTGAAAAAAAACAAACTGCATTCCACTAATAAAATGCAGGTGTAGGTTATATTTTGTGTCCTAGTACTTTCTTTTCAGGCTGGCACCAGAAACAAGTTAGAGGGGTTGTTTTTTGCCTTCAGCTCATTTGCAGTAACATAATTGCTCACCATTAGGGTAGCAAATAGCTTAGTGGAAAACTCTTTTTCAAATTCCAGTTATGGTTCTTAATTTGCAAAATAACTAATTTTAACAGAAACTAAGTTGTGGTCAGCCTTGACCTGACCAGTGTGTCTCTGATGCAGTTTCAACTCAAACCTCTAAAAACTCTAAAACTCAACCTCTAAAGCAATTGTTTCTTTACAAGAGAAACACCTTACCCACTCATTTTTTATTTTCCAAGTTCACAGTAGTGCCACAGATACTGTGTACTACAGTGACTTGTACATACATATCTAACAGTCTTGTTCCAAATTTACAGATGCTAAATAACATGCACAATCTTCTTTCTCCTTATTTGTAGGGAATACTCAAAGGTGAAGATGATGTTAACATGCTTGGTGAGGCGTTTAGGAAGGCTTATCAGAAGAGAAAAGATGACATGTATTTAGAAGATAACTGAAATTTCCCTGAATTTGTGTGGTTACATACCACTAGATGTCATCTGACTTTTGATCATTTCTGCATGCTGGTAACAGTTTAATGTCATGAGAAAGGGTCTCTTTTTAGTACTGCGGGTTTTTTAACAGTTACAAGGGCTACAACTTTTAAGTTAACATTGTAGGTACATTCAGATCAATAAATTATCTCTTGCTTACAAATAGTGCATGTATGATAAAATGGACTAGTTGAGGTAATTCACTCAGAAATTGATGCCTGGACAGATGATAGGAACTAGAGTTTCCAGGGAATGTCTTAACTTGTGAAAGAGCACTGTACCACTACAGAACAAAGGGTGGTTTAAACTCCTTTTATCACCTCTTGAGTGCGTCCATTTGTGGACAAATTTCATTACTTTTTTTCCTCTTTGGGTAGAATTGCGCAGTTTTAGCAGTTTTGGGCTTTGTCTGCAGTGGGACACTCAGGAAAATGAATCTGAATTAACTAAAAGGTATGAAGTGGAAGTGATTAAACTGCATTAAAACCTTTTGTTCACACTCATTCAGAATTTAAATGGTCCTAATTGGGGTTAGTTTAATTCACAGTGGAACCTGTAAACCCTTCGCTTTTGGAAGTTTGAATAAAAAGAATATTCTCCAAAACAGCATTGTTTAAAAGTAGCCCAAAGGCACAGAACACACAAAGGATTAAAATAAAAGATAAATACAGCAGTCTTACCTACGCCTTTATCTTTCCTTGCAAGCATTTGTAGGTTCCCTTCACAACGGTCACCTCTATCATTGGGGTAAGAGAGCGGCTGCTTGCTGCAGTTTTTCTTCTCACAGAATCATCAGCATCTTCCCTGTAGGCAGCTGCTGAGAACCCACAGACCCCCTGCTTCCATAGGCCAGTATTTAAGGTTTTAATACACCCTTTGATTGTCCAAGTGTTGGTCTGGAAAGAGGTGTAGGGGTATTCCCCAATTAATAACTTCTCCATTGTTTGCTCAGGGACCTGTATTCTCTTAAGCAGCCCCTTTACCTTTGGCGCCCTTACCGATCCTGTTTGTTTCGCCAACAGCCGCCTCTGTTTTAACTCCTTACGGTCGGTCAGGCTATGAAACAACCAGACTAACTGAATACATCATTTATTTGGAAAAAACAGCTCCCTTATTCTTCACACATGTACTGTCACACAGTAATAGGTAAAAATCTTAGTTTATTTCTGTCAAAGCATGAACCAGAGTAAGGGTTATTACTAGACTTAAAGACAGTCCCTTGACATGGCAATGGGGCAGATGTGTTAAGACAAAGTAAAATTAAGCAAAATGTTTAAAAGTTATTAAACAAAAATGTCATCACTGATCTTGCTGAACTATGGAAACTCAGGTATCAGTGCTGACACAAGCAACAGGTTCTGTATGATTACCATTGATGTGACACAACATAAAGTGCATGATGCTAAGAATGATCTTTATTTTCATCACCAATTTCACAGCCACATGCACTTAATATGGAGAAAGATATTATAGGGACCATATAGGACTGGGAGCATTACATGGAGTGAAGACTTCTCTTCTGTAAAATTAAGAAAACGTGTCCACTAAACTAAGTATTCAATGTTCCAGTCTAGCTAAGACTAGCCAGATAAGGTGGGATGGGCACCAAACATCATCCATACATGGTTCCCCAACCTTTACTTTTACAATGAAACTGATCATTCTTTTGTCCAAGTTGCAAAATGGATCAGAAGTTTTTTTCCTCCCAATTAATGGGTTTTTTTGAATAGTCATCTTAGTTTTCTGATATATAAATATTGCCTTTTATTTGGACAGAAGCATTCTACATCTCAACTACAGTATCAAGCAATCAGTAAGCAAACAAAAAAATTAGTAGTCAAAACAAACTAGTATACAGTGCAGTCTTTCCTCTGTACTGCATGCCTAACCCCCTACAATGGGAGCACAGACCATTCAGCTGCTTACCTACAATGCCTGAAAACATTTCAAGGTATATTGCATCACAAAACTATCTATAAATCACACATTAAAACTTCAACCATATTAGAACTTCTAAAACTTGAGCAGTTTTATCAGGACTAATGTAAAACTCCTTGTGGACACATGTGGCAAGTATTAACACTTTCAAAATAGCATACAATCAGCCCTGATTTTCAAATGGAAACAGTGAACACTCAGTCAGGAATTTCCCCATTCAAGAGCTTTCATAAACTCTTCTTCAGTAAAAGAAAGCATCTTAGCAGCTTCAATATGCATCTATAAAAGATTAACATAAAACAAATTAGGGGTACAAGAGAAGATAACTTGATATGGGAAATGTAAAATCATTTGTAATCTAGATAGCTTAATGCAGATAGAAGTGAAACACTGTTTTTTTAAATGGAAGAAACTGATTTCTCATTTTGCATGTGTTGTATCTCTGGGGGGAGTTTGGCTTCTCTTGTTGAGTGGCCCAAAAATGGGAAAGGGTGAGAGGGGGCAGCTAAAACTTGTAAGAGTGATTTTCTGAATTGTTAAGTATGTAAACTTACCAATTCAAAACAAAATGAGAATACAGCTTATGTACTACGCCAGCTTCCAGCTCAGGAAAGCTAAAGATGAGTTCCATCCAAATCCCTTTTTATACATAGGGCCTTCTCCAAAACTGTTTGTCCTCTAGGAACTTCTCCTTTAAATCTAGCGAGCCAACCACAGGTACCCTTAATGGGACCATTATGAACACCAAGCAACTCCCTTTCTTCCAGATGACATTTGGCTTCACTTATGTCTTCCCTGACTCCTAAGGTGGTGGCACATCTTGACCTGAAAGCTATTTCCATCTACTGTACTTGCTCATCTGAATTTGGCAAACAAATTTTATAATGGATGATCAAACTGAACTTACCCTGTGAGTACAATACATCCAAAAGCTTTACAAAACCAACTTGCAGTTCATAGATCAGTAGACTAAGCATAGCCAAACCTATCTGTACAAGACCACAGATTTTCCAAACTAGATCATGGACAGAGCAATATTGCATTAAGCCAAGGTAACATGTTACTACTGAAAGGCCATCTTGCTGCTGTTTGCTGATGTGTCTAAACTCTATTTTACATAATTTCCAGCCTAAGAAGAATTCCCTGCATTGTCAGGACAGCACGAGGAAGCAGCTCTTACCTAACTCTATTAGTGCAGTGGACCAAGAGGCCATTGATCTCAGGACTGCTCAGTACAGCTTTCAGTAGCACTAAACACATTCCAGTTCAGAGACAAAAGACAGATATTCAATTTAAGAGATGAGCTGTCCAGTTTTCAGGAGCTTTGGTAAAGGAGAAAGCCAGCTGTGCTACCTGCACCCCATAGTAACAGCAAACCTAACCACCCACACTGTGGAGATGCAGAGCTGTTAGTTCATAAGTTACTGCAGGAAAATGATGATGGTTATCTCGACAACTAGCATTTGTAACCTGAAGTTTGCAAAATGCTCACTATATAAAATGTTAAGCTTTTAGATTGAGACTCACCTTTTGTCTCTTAAGAATATCAATTAGCTTTAACTGTTTCTTGAAACCTGTCATTAGCTCCCCTTTTTGTTTCTCCAATCTCTTGTTTGCTATTTTTAATTCTTCAAGTTTGTTGTGCTCTTGGTTGGCTATATCCTAAAGGAGGACAAAAAATAACCTGTTATCTGTAGAATGGGCACTAGCAAAAAAAAAAAAAAAAAATTACCAGCAACCTGTTACTTCAGAAGAAGAAAAAGATAAAACTATTCCTTTACCAAGCTTTTGACTTTTACCTATACCAGACCAACCAACCTCCACACCAGCCAATAACTCTACTGCACTATTAAGGCAGCAGGATTTAATGCTGGCACCACAGTGTGGGTGGATGAGTATGTGAGGCACGCCTTGCAGTTAGGTGGTCAATTTTTGCCAGCATGAATTATTTTGCCTATAAGTGAAATATAGTATTTGTCCTTGTCCATTTCTAATCATGACCGGGGGGGGGTGTATAAACTCCCCTGCGTAATCAATGTATGACAGCTTTCAGCAGGGGTTGCAATATTTTCTAAACATCCAGAACTCCTGTCCATGCATTCAACTGATTTGTTGTAGTATTCTAATAGCTTTAAATTTTTTGAGCTTTTGTATTGTTTGTGTGACACAAAACACCCTCAAAATTCCCATTGCCATCAATGATTTGAGGGTGCTCAACCATTATATGCTCAAGCCCTTGTGAGGTTTGGGGTTTGTCTGTTTTTAATAATTTTTGAACAGGGGCGTGATACTTTTAAACCATTTTAAAGCCACTTTACTGTACCTTATTGTTTTGCTTCAGTTTATTCAGCTCCATTTTATACCTTTCTGCTTCTTCAAGAGCCCTGTTTAAGCGAACCTCTGTAGCACTCTGACTGGTAGAAGCCTGCTTTTGCACGCGCTTTATATTCTCTAGTTCCTAAATAAAGAAAGAAAATGGGCTGGATAATGGTACATGGGTGAGACCCTCTGTAAGCAATACACTTAGAGCAAAGGACATTCTGAAAGCCTGTTTGATACGGTTCAGCCCTGCAGTGGAAGCAGACTTCATATCTCCTACTTCTATAGTTCAGGTTTCTCCCTCACATTTGTCCCTCCTAGAAAGAGGGCCCTTTCTAGTATTTGTCTCTAGAATCTAGTTGAATATTTAGGCAGGAATCAATGAGAGTAAAGGATTACATCATGGCCCAGTAACACTGAAACAATGGTGCAACAATTAAATGCCCTCAGGACAGCTTGGCGTGTTCTGGTCTAGAAGACAGCCACTAGCATTGCCTGTGTTCTGATGTTATTTGATAGTAGTGTGAGTGGGGAAAGGTGAGGGGAGAAGGCCAAGATGGAGTTACACAGAACAGAGTAATGAGCTACAGAGATCAGGGGAGGGAACTACCACTAAGATAAAGTAGGAGAAGACAAGAATATAAGCCATCCTGGTAGAAATGGCATGTCTTGTCATTCACATGAAAGACAAGCTGGTTCTAAAAAAGCAGAGTCAAGTTTTGGAAATTAATATATAGGAAATGGCTAAATCATTTAACCAAAGATAACAAAAATTTGACCTTACTCTTTCTTTTACACATTCTCCCTGCATTTTTGTCTCTTTTTCTGGATACTGTCCTACTTTCTCATACTTCTGACAGTAACTCTGCTGAAGCAAGAGGTCATTTGTTCATTTTTGTTTGGTTTTTTTTTTGTTTGGTTTTTTTTTTTAATGTGTGCCATTTGTATTAGAAAGCCCCTGACTTCTCCAGACTGGACCAAGGAAAAAAGGAAGGTGGAAAAGCTAAACAAACCTGTATCTGACTAAACCACCTATATTATACTGTTGAATGTCTCTCCCCCAAGATTTTTGTCAAATGGTGTGACTACATGGTCAGTGACCAGGCCCTATACAAGTCTGAGGTGGGTTCACCGCTTATGTCAGGATGGTATACACATTTTCAGTATGATAAGAGGAAAACTAAATGTACATGCAGGAAGTAAACAACAAAGTCTGTTCCTCCTCATAGCATCATCATCTTGTCTCTTTTACTAAGATGGTGGAACTCTGAATAAAGTCAATTTGGTTGTCTTAGTCCTCAATGCCATATACTCCATTGTACATTAAAATGAAATTCAAACTCTGGAACAGCCCTTCAGCACCTAGCAGTACAAAAGGATCTGTAACTTGCACAGTACCTGTTATATGCTAACCTAGTCGTACAACGAAAAGATGATTAAAAACACTTTTAATGCTGTGTTTGATGCTGAGGCCAGAGAGTAATAGATTGCAGAGGGATTTTTGCAGATCTTTCAATGGGGTGATATTGTATTTTCATTTTTTGTCCACTAATGCTACAAAATAAATAGAACCTTATTTTCTAAGTGACCAGTCTTTTTACAAATCCTTCATAAACTATTTTAACTGCTGAATTATGTTTCCCAAATAAGTATCTGGGGGAAGGGAATAGTCAGTGTGGTGCATCTCAGATTTTTTTTTTCTTCATTTCTTTTGTTTAGCATAGCCTAGCGTGGTTTAACTTCCAAAAAATAAATATTCTTCACTGAACTCTTGTTAAAGTATCTGCAGAGGGGCACCCTCTCCGTTTCTGCTTACAGTGAAAGGTGGCCAAAAATAATGTTGACAGACAATCAGCTGAGCATGCTCAAAGACCACTAAGGTAAATGTACACTTACTGATTTCAAAACTACTCAGCAGTGGATCACACTCAAATGTGACAGCACAAAGTACGAGCATTCACAACAACCAAAATCAGAATTTTAGGGGGGTAGGGGGAAAACACACAAAACCTAAATCCAGGAACTTCTCTTATGAGTAGGACTTCACTGAAGAATTTCTGGCTAAATCTGTTTCCTATGAAGGTGCATTCACACTGAAGTTCAATGACAGTGGGTTAGAATCAGAAGCTAAAGTCCACCGAACATTTGGGGTTTGGCTGAAGTGAGATAAGGACCAACTCATCATGCTTATGTCCATTGTTTGTTAGGTATTTCTTTTTGGGTCAGTTGTTACCTTCTTGAAGGCTAGTGCACTGTAGGGAGTTGCGTTGCATGCACAGACAGTGCTTCCAGAAGTACTCTAGGACCCAAAGTAATTCTAGTTTTCCCGCAATTCATCCCACAGTGTTGGCAAATTAAGGGTGGCCCGTTTCTTCCTTTTTTCACTGTCCAGATATGTTGGTGGCATCTCAATTCGATAAAAATGTGAACAAACGTAAGGAGATATTTAATTTCAAGGATTCACGAATTCTCTCCCACTACGCAGATACCTGTCAACACTTAACCCTCACAACATCCCTGAGACGTTCACAGCTATCATCAATCCTTTTACAGAAGCAGAGTAAAATGATTTGTGCAAAGGAAATGGAAAGAGTCAGAACTCACACCTTTCTAGCTTCTCTGCCCTGAATCTACACCACTCATTCTCCTTAGGAGTACAGAGTTCACTTGTCAAAAATTAAAGAGTGCAAGATAATGGGAACAAGGGATAGTTGCAGGGGAGCAGTGGAATTCAATTGTCTGTTCCAGGGAAGGAGGTAGGAGCACCTTGAAGTTTGATACAACAGGACAAACAAGAATGCTAAAATCATTTCAGGTGGGGTATAGTAGCACAGGAGAGAAGTCACTGCATATACACATGGTAGAGCACTGGGTGGGCATGGGGGGGGGGGGGCAAAAAACCCCCAAAAATGGTGATGCTAAGCAGGTTCCAGAAAATATCCATCACAACCTAATGTCTGTATGGCTTAAGTGATATTTCCCACCCTACAAAGGTTATCTTGATTGTAAAACAGCTTTTCAAACTCATCCTGACAATGTCAAGGGATATTCACATGAATACAGTGGTACGTTTGGGATGTAAAAAAAGATATAAACAGGCAATAATATACAGTACACATTTCAGAAGTTCAGCTCTTCATGTGCTAAGGGTTCTGAGAAGATTACCAACTAAAAAGTTTTACTTTGGAGAAATGATGCCAAAAGCACACAAATAAAACAGAGATTAAACTTATTCTATCACAACATATAGATAGATAGATTCTCCCTAAACTCCAAAATTGTCAGTCTTGAATATATATGATCACTGGAGTGCAGATTCAGGTTATGATATTCAGCCAAATTCTGTGAAACATCCCTACCATTGACATCTAATTAAAATTAGTGTTGAATAACATACTACAAACTTTGCCAAAGAAAATAAATACATTTTAAAATCAAAAGACCGACTCTGTAAAAGAGGTAACAATTTATAACATGAATGATTTTTTAAACCCATCTTTTCTGGAAGTTAAAACTAAGCTGCTTCTTCAAGGAGCTGCTCACATGAATTCCACCTTGGGTGCATGCGCTGACATGCACAGCCACCGGAAAGCTTTTTGCCCTCAGCCTGCCCTGTAGGATCAGCAGTGGCGCCCCCTGGCGTGGCACACAGCTCCCAAGTATAATAGCCCCTGCCCCCGGCAGGAGCATCGCTACCCCGGGAAAAGGCCTGGGGCACTGGCCCAGGCCCTGCCCCCTACCTGGAGACCACGCCCCCTGGCTGCAGGCCACGCCCCGGCTGGGGACAGGGACAGGAGCAGCCGTGGGTGGCTGAGCCCGGATCCCTGGCCGGGGATGGGACTGGGAGCGGCCATCGCATGTGTGGGCATCTGGGCCCCAGATCTCCGGCCCAATGAGGCTGGAGGCTGGGAGACGAAGGGCCCCACCAGACCCGGGGCACTGGCACTGGGATTCGGGGCATGGACCCCGTGTGCCCGGCGCCAGCAATGCCCCTGCCCCCTGGTCTACTCACCCTCAAGTTCTGTCTTTCCACCACTAGTGACAGCTGCCAGAATGCCCTCATTTCAGATCTGTGACAGCTCATTCCTGTTTGTAGTTGGGTGTGTTAGTTAGTTTCTTGTTAGCTTAGATTAGGGTAGTTAGCAAGGTTGTTTGTTGCCACAGTAACCTTTGTTTGGCACTAATCTCCCTCCTCCAGATCCCAGCTCACCTGGGGTTTAAGCCATCTGTCACCTGCAGCAAAGCTTTTTCTGTGAGTGATCCTCACGATCAATGCTTCAAGTGCTTGGGAGAGGCACAGCACCCAGAGAAGTGTAGAATTTGCAAAGCCTTCAAGCCTTGACAAGAAAGGATGGGGACATCAGGCTTAAAGCCCTCCTAATGGAGTTAGTCCTGAGCTTGGCGGTGGATCCAATCCATGCTACCTCTGTGCTGAGTTCTTCGACTCCCAGCACTCGCTTGGCACCAGCGCGTCAACCCCTACCCCAGCACCAAAAAGCCATTAGGCTCACGGAGTGCCTCTGGCACCGATAGTGCTGAAAGAAGCCGGCGTGGGTCAGGAATACACCAGCCAGAAGATCGATCCTCCCTCGACCCCAGGAGGCGTCTGGGCAGTTTTGCTACCAGCCCCCTCGACACCAGAGGCGTAAGAGGCGGCAAGGGCTCTGTCATCTTTGCCCTCACCTCCACTAGCAGCAGGATTGCATTCCCACCCGCCTTCAGGGGGAACCCCCCACACACACTTACAAGTATGGCAGCAAGGGCACCCTGCTCTGTAGGCACCGTTACGGGTTTCGCCATCCAGAGCCATATCCTCTGTGTCTCAGGATCCCCTGCACCAGAAGCGAGACTCGATCCCCATCCAGGACAGGTCCCCAGCACTGATGAGATCCTTGGTGCCAGCATGGCGCCGCTCCGCAGCCGAGACACCAACAGCAAAGTGGCGCCGCAAGTCGTCAGTACCAAGAAGGCAGGGAAATGGGACACCCTCATCCTCACCATCGCTGGTACCGTCGCACTGACATTCCAGGGGCCAGTCTTCATCCAGGTCCCCCTGGGGGTGCGTAAAATGCGAGAGACCTCAGCACCATCGGAGGGTGTTATCTTCTTTTTCTTCTTCCTCATCCTCGTGCTCGGCATCTTTGAGTGCCTCGGACAGACTTCCCCACAGGAGGACTCTATCCCCGGGAAGGCACACTTATTCAGGGTGGACCCCATACCACTGGCCACCCAAGACCCCCAGGGCTAGCCCTCCAATTGGCCTTACTGGGGTCCCTGGGTGTACCTGTTCGGTGCCCCCTCCTCACTTACCTCTAGCTCTCAGGTGGGTCTCAATCAGGCCACAGCTCATCAGTCAGGATTCAGGGATGGACCAGACCTGATCGAACACTGCTTAACCTCAGCACAGCCTCACCAGTGCTCGTCATCCTCTCCAGACAAGTCAGTGGTTCAAGGCCCACTCTCCCCCCTTGACAATTCAAAGCCCACCAGGACCTTTTAAAGAGACTTGCCTCCAACCCTGGGCTGGAAGTCAAGGAAATGAAGGATGCCTCAGACTCACTTTTTAATGTTTTTGTCAGCCTCAGCCCCGGCCAGGCTGCCCCTCCCAGTTCAGAAGGCGGTGCTAAAAGTCGCAAAATCTATTTTGCAAACAACTTCCTCCGCAACTCCCACTTTGAAGGGAAAAGAGAAAAAACACTAAGCCCCTGCAACCACCTTTCAGTACTTGTACACGCACCCTGCCCCCATCTTCTCTGGTGGGGGATGCCATTAACCAAAGAGAGCTCCAAGGCCAACCTGCCTCAACCCTAAAAAGTAAAGAAGTGAAAATCCTGGACGTGTTTGAGAGAAAAATTTATTCATTATCGACCATGCAGTTCAGGATAGCGAATCATCAAGCTCTTCTGGGAAGGTACAACTTCAATCTATGGAACTCCTTAACTCGTTTTGCCAAGCTCCTTCCTTCCAATCGTCACCTCCGTTTCAACACCTTTCTAGAGGAAGGCCTTGCAGTTGTGAGGCCAGCTCTCCAGGCTCCATGGGATGCTGCCGATTCAGCAGGAAGAGCTATCGCTTCTGTGATCAGCCTACGCAGAGCAGCACGGCTGCAGGTGTCAAGCTTGTCCCCGTTGGTCCAGCAATCGATTCGGGACTTACCTTTCAATGATACCTCTCTCTTCTCCGATCAGACAGACAGTACACTGCATGGCTTAAAGGACTCTAGCACAACCCTCCGCTCTCTACAGTTATACTCTTCACAATCAATCATCGCACTGTTCTTATAGACAGCAAACGTTGCAACCCCCCTCTCAACTCAGACAAGGCTTCAACAACAGGTCAGCTAGATGGAGGGATGGGGAAAGAGGAAGAGCTCCCAGGAGCAGATGTAACTCTCTGAGCAGGTCCTCCCACTCCCGTCACCACCGCTCTAGCAACCAAGGGAGGTATTTTAACACGACACCCGAGGTTGGCGAGCCAAACGTTTTTTTCCAGGATCCTCCCAGACCTCCCTTTCTAAACAAGCTCTTCTTTTTCCATTCCCAATGGGCCTCCATCACCACGCACCGCTGGGTCTTAAGAACGATCTGCGATGGTTATTTTCTACAGTTCTGTGCAAACCCCCCAATCAACTTTTCCCTGCCCAATCCCTCATCAGGGACACCTCTTGGACCAGGAGGTGGAGAAGTTCCTAGCTCTAGGCACTGTAGAGGAAGTTCTGAGAGGAGAAAAGGAAGGGGTTTCTATTCTCGTTACTTTCTAATCTCAAAGTCGAAGGGAGGTCTAAGGCCCATTCTTGACCTGAGGGGCCTAAACAAGTTCCTATGGAAACTAAAATTCCAAATGGTCACCCTCAACCATATCAATGCATCGCTGGTTCCTGGAGATTGGTTCGCCACCCTCGATTTGTAAGACGCTTATTTTCATACGGCAATCAATCCTCAGCACAGACAGTTCCTGTGCTTCCTAAGGCGATCTTGTCATTTGCAATTCACAGTCCTCCCCTTTGGCCTCTCTTTGCCTCAGAGGGTATTTACAAAGTGTATAGCAGTAGTAGATAGCAGCAGTAGCAGCTTACCTGCAAAGGAACAGCATCCACATTTTTTCTTACCTGGGTGATTGGCTAATCAGGGGTTGATCAAGAAGCCAGGTTTGCTCCAGTGTTCATTTAGCTCAAGTGCTGTGCAACCATCTGGGCCTTCTTGTCAATGAACAAAAGTCTCAGCTATGTCCAGTTCAAAGAATAGAGTTCATCAGAGCAGTCTTAGACTCTGCCAAGTCCAGGGCCTTTCTCCCAAGGTCCAGGTTCAACGCCATGTCAGGCATAATCTCCAACCTCAGCAGAAACCTGATAACCACTTCCAGGGACCGTCTCAGGCTACTGGGCCATTTGGCAGCACCCACCTATGTGGTCTGCCTTGCCCACCTTCACCTCAGGCCTTCACAGGCTTGGTTGTGGTCAGTCTTTCACCCCAACAGACTCCTTGAACAGAGTGGTGACGGTCTTGTGAAAAGTCCTTGCAGTGCTGAGCTGGTAGCAAAACCCCAGTCAACTTTAGAGGGGGTTCCATTCGGGACAAATACCCCATCAATTATGCTAATCTCTGACACCTCGGATCCAGGTTGGGATGCTCACCTCAGTCTCAACCTAAGCATGTAGGGGAGGTGGTCGGACAAGGAGACACCACTCCATATCAATATAAAAAAGAGTTAAGGGCCATCAGGCTGGCCTGCGGCGTGTTCCAGGAAGAACTGCAGGGCCAGACCGTTCCAATTCTAACAGACAGTACAGCAGCTATATATTATATAAACTGCTGGGGGGAGGTCCACCCCTCAAGAGGCGAAGCATCTTTGGGACCTAGCAGTGGCATACGATTTCCACATGACTGCTTCTCACCTCCTGGGGCTAAGGAACCATGAGGCAGATCACCTCAGCAGGCACTTCAACTTTCAGCACAAATGGTCTCTCCATCCAGAAGTATTGAGATCAATCTTCCGCTGCTGGGGTTTTCCCCAGTGGACCTTTTTGCCACTCGCAAGAATCAGAAATGCCATCAGTTTTGCTCCCTGAGGGGATCAGAGAAGGGCTCCCTCCCAGATAACCTTCTGTTGCCTTGTTCAGGCCTTCTTATGTACACCTTTCCACCATTCCCATTGCTCCACAGAGTACTGCGGAAGACAAAGAGGGACAGGGCCAATGTTATCCTGATCGCCCCCTCTTGGCCGTGCCAGCATTGGTTCCACATGCTGTTTGACTTGTCAATAGTCATCCCCCCCCAGAGCTCCTACTCAGATACAACCTATTAACACAAGAGCAGGGCCTCCTGCTCCACCTGGACTTAAAGTTGTTCCATCTGATGACCTGGAGACTCTGTGGTTGAACACGGAAGAGCTGGCCTGTTCAGCACAGGTACAGCGCATATTGATAAGCAGCAGAAAAACCTCTACGCAAGCTACCTATAAGTCAAAATGGTTGCGCTTCTCTTCCTGGGCTCAGTCCCAGGGCTTCGACCCATGTACTACCCCATTCAGGCTACTCTGGACTGTCTGTTAGACCTAAAGCAGCTGGGCCTAGCCCTAGCATCCCTGAGAGTTCACCTGGTGGCTATTTCTGCCTTTCATACCCCATTCGGAGATCATATTGTTTTTTCTCATCTGATGGCTTCGAGATTTCTGAGGGGCCTGAAGTGAGTTTTTCCCCAAGTCAGGGACCCCGTTCCTTCAATGGGACTTGAATTTGGTTGAGCACTGACCAGTTCACCATTTGAACCTCTGGCCTCCTGTCCCCAGTTGGCTTTGTCTCAAAAGGTGGCTTTCTTAGTGATCATCACTTCAGCAAGCAGAGTCTCAGAGCTGAAAACCCTCCCTTCTGAGCCTCCATACACCATCTTCTTCAAAGACAAGGTACGGTTGAGACCCCACCCAGCATTCCTCCCGAAGGTAGTCTCAGACTTTAATTTGAATCAAGACATTTTCCTTCCTGTGTTTTTCCCCAAATCGCGTGCCACAAGTGATCTGAGGAGGTGGCTCACCCTGGATGTTCGGAGGGCTCTCGCCTTTTACATCAAAAGGACAAAGCCCTTTAGAAAGTCTACACAGCTGTTCGTAGCAGTAGCAGACCATGTAAAGGGCAACCCACTTTAGTCTCAAATGATATCCTCTTGGATTGCTTCCTGTATAAAAATCTGCTATCAGGAAGCGAGGGTCCCATTACCAAGGTTTGTAAAGGCTCACTTGACCGGGGCCCAGGCCTCGTTGGCAGCCTTCCTTGCACGCGTGCCAATTCAGGATATCTGTCATACAGCTATGTGGTCTTCCATCCATGCCTTTACCTCCCACCATGCCATTGTTCAGCAGGCAAGGGATGACATGCTCTTCAGCAAGGCTGTCCTGCAGGCAAACAGACCATAACTCCGCCCACAGTCCAAGGTAAGGCTTGTAATTCACCCAAGGTGGAATGCATGTGAGCAGCTGCTCAAAGAAGAAAAAGGAGAGTTACTTACTGGTAACTACCATTCTTCAAGATACGCTGCTCACACCCACCCACCATCCCCACTTCCGGAATTAGCGGAAAGAAGGGACTGGAGGGTGACTGGACTAGCGGCGACTATTATACTATGGAGCTGCATGCCACTCCAGGAGGTGCCACCGCTGATCCTACAGGGCAGGCTGAGGGCAAAAAGCTTTCCAGTGGCCGTTCATGTCAGTGTGTGTAACCAAGGTGAAATGCGTGTGAGCAGCGCATCTCGAAGAACAGTAGTTACCGGGAAGTAACTGTCCTTTTTATGATTAAAAATACAATTCCCTAACTTTTTCCCATCAATAAAAGTATTAATGACAATACTCGTAAATTGAAGAGAATCAAACATCTAGTCAGTTACTTAGATAGCATATGTGTTTTACATACCTAAACCGTGCAGGCTTTCTCCTCTACCACCACTATCCCAGAGACAATTATTACTACTACACAGTATTGTCCCCCAAAAACTGAGTGTTCTCATTGCTGACAAAAGCAACACTTGGGATGACTACACCTTTATACAATTTACCTACAAAGCCCAAAGACATTTTGGGTTTGGTTTGAAGTACTTGCACAAAAAAGGCTTTTCCAAATTCTCCACTTAGTTGTTTCAAAAGGCCAGTGCTACATGAATTAATTAGCATACAAGAATAGAATAAAAGTATGTTTAACAATTGTTACAGTATGGTTTGATATAAAATACACTTGGTTTAAGCTGTAAATTGTGTTTGTGTTTTTGTTTAATCGTTTTTAGATTATTCAGTTATGTTTGATTTTTAAAATCAACTTTCCAGCTCTGAATAATTAAAGGAAAAAACCACATGGTGCTCTTAGCACACATTCCAAACAAACAAAGCTGTGTATGCGAGCCATCTGCTATAACCAGGCACTTCATAACTCTGCATATGTGGCTTGTAATTGGAGCCAGGTTAGTTTGATTTTGATTCCTTAACATTGGAGTTATTGGTTTTTCAAGGGATAGAGTCAGCTTACAAAAAATAAAAACAAAACCCCAAGAATACTATACATATATACATTCTCCCACGTTCCCTGCATGCATTCTTCAAAAAAAACCAAAAAACCTATCCCTATGTCTAACAGTATTTTTAAAAAATATTGATATGTTATCATTACAAGTTTGCTATAACTAAAATAAATTGAGAAGTAAATATTTTCCCCTATTTTTTGTTTCTTCTTTTGTGAACTTGCCTGCACTTTGTGTACAGTCTGTATCAGCTGTCTCTAGTGATGTTCTACACAAAAGTGATGGAAAAAATAAGTATAGGAAAATATTACTGTAAAACCTTAAGTCTGGTGGGCTAATAGTTTAGTGGCTAGCACATCTGCTTTACATGCAGAAGGGCCAGGGTTCAAACCCCAGGGAGTTGGACTAGATGATCTCATGAGGTCCCTTCTAACCCTATGATTCTATTTTAACTCAAAGACAAAACCTAAAACTACCTTTTTTTTTTTAAATGCGTTAATTGGACAGTATCATTAAATCAAAATGTAAAGCGGAAGTCAGCATGTCAACTTTAAATGTGAAATAAAACAATTTAGGTGAAAAATGCACTTGTGGTGATTTCATATTTTTTCCTTAAAACTTGTAAGGCTGAGGAAATGAGTGGCAGCATTACCTTTTCTACTGCACTGAGCTGTTGCTGTAACCCTTCACTCTTACTGTTCGCTTCCTCTGACAGCGTTTTGTACTTTTCAATTTGAAACTGTTGAGCATTGACTGTTCGCTGGAGTCTAGCACGTTCTTCCTCTGTTTCTTTAATTCGAGAGTTTAAACTCAGGTTCTCATCATCCTATCAGTCAACAATTAGTAAACTTAGAAAACAATAATTTAAGAAAGAGTTATGCTGAAAAAGCATTTTTCTACAACTTAATATGTAGTCAGTAGTAAAAGGTTTAAGATGTTTTTGTAATCACTCATGTCTTAAATTATAAAATTTTTAAAACATCATTTCTCTCATAAGCAATACCTGCTAGCTCACAGTGGAACTCACAATCTAATTTGGCTTAATAAACCAAAAGATCTTAAATTCAGCACTTTGTACTTCAATAAGTTTTAATTTTCTATGAACAGAGTTTTGCCTAGCTTTTTATTTGAACCATATGCTGTATGAGAGATAAGCTTTAAATGAAACTTTGGAAATTTAATGTTCAAGATATTGAAGATCACAGTACTCTTATAGCCATCATTAGTTAGAACAATGCATATAATAAAGCCATGCAGAGGCTCTACATAAATTCAGAATATATATAAGTGTTTAAAAAAATCTGATCACTGAGGAGAAAGAAGAGTGGATACAATTAATTTTATCACAATTACAAAATATCACTTTACAACTGTGAATAAAACAGTCCAGTGACGGTCTTAGGGGAGTGGGGGGGTGAGTAAAGCAGACCACTGGTGGGCTTGGGGGAGCAGGGGTGAGTGAAGCAACCTGGGGGGGGGGGCTTGGGGGCTAAAGCATGAGGTGCAGAACTTGGGGCCAAGAATGGGAGGTGAAGGTCTTGGGGGAGCAAGGGTGAGTGGCCTGCCAGACAGCTGCTAGCAGAAGTGGCCCCCAAGGCAAAATGTCTGACACCCCTGCCATTCTAATAATTGAAGCAGTAGCATCAAAAGCATCCCCTGTGGATCCTAATACAGCTTAATTAACAACAGTGTTAAATGGAAGGGGGGGACCTTATCCAGTCACTATTAAACAAGAACACTCAATACTTACCTTTTTACTACATTCACGTACTAAATTATCCATCTCCTCTTGCATAACACGCAGCTTTGCCTTAAGAAATCTAATCTGGGCTTCTGTGAATTTGAACAGTCACATTTAATAACTTTACTTATAAAAAAGTCTGTGAACTATGACAGTGATATTTTATTTACTTTGAGCCAAACTGGCTCAAGTTAGAAACAAACTTGTCATCTGTAGATTTGTTTGCAAAATAAACCATACATACTTTTTAATACAATTATGAAAAAAACTGAAGTTTCATCTGAGTTACTTACTCTTATTCAAATCATGTCAACTGTGAGAGTGGTTTCTGTGACATGGGACTAAACTGGGATCACCAAAACATTTCAGAGAGGCCAGAGCAATGGCTATCATCAATTTTGCCTGGACATCAAATAGTGACCTAGAGGCAAATGACTACATGTAACATTACTCTTGAGCCAAAACAGAAATTTCAGGCAGTGAGTGCTGAGATTTTTGTTCAGGTACAGTGAAATTCATCCATCTCTGTCTAAAACTCAAGCAACTGGCTTTTGCTGAGGTAACTCTGTGGGCCTGGGCTGGTGGAACTGACATCTCAAGTCAAAGGAAGTCAGTACACAGAGCACAGCACCTTCCTGGCCGCTATTCTAGCTAACAGAACTGAGCAGCTCACTGCTTTTCTCTTATTTACATGGGATGTTTAGGCCAATGGATAATCTATTTAATTGTGAAACCAGCAGCCTCTCTCTGCCTGTCACCAATGACTCCCTCAGTAGACGCTATTTAGAATGTTAAGTGCAAAATTCTGGCATGTATTCTAGGTGTCAGTGGATGATCTGAGAAGCAGAAATCAGATCGAGCTCATCTTCTGTCAAATACTGACTGTTGTCACTGCATAGCTGGATACCAACTTCACAGCATTTTCACAATGCAATAAACGTTTAACTTCACAACATCATTCCAAAGTGTGAAAGGAAGTGTGATGTTATATAACAAGTCCTTTGAGGCCCCCTGCTGGAGGCCTCAGGATCCTACTACAACCCACCCCAAGAAAGGAGCAGCAAAGATGGGTCCTCTAGGCTTTCCTAGAAAGGCTGCAGTGAAGCAGCCAATCAGAGCGCAGCAGGATTAGTTAAAAGGAGCTGCAAGATTTGAGTAGCTCAGTCACTAGTAGGGACTAGAGAAGCAAGGAATAATGCTTCTTACTGGCACTCAAGGGAGAACCAGAAAATGGGATTTAGTGCCACTGAAGAAGAGTTGAGAACTTCAGCCCCAAGGTAAGGAGAAGAGAAAGGGACCACATGGGAAAAAGCCCAGGGAATAGAGGCAGTGGTATGTGGCTGCTGTTTATAGGGTCCCTAAGTTGGAAACTGAAGTAGTAGGTAGGCTCAGGTTCCCCACTAGTCACTAAAGAAATGCCCAAAGCCCCAAGAACTGGACAAGTTTAGTTTTAAAGCCAAAGAGAAGAACTAGAATTTGAAGGGCTCAGGAATGGGGCTAAAGACCCTTACAAGGGCCAACAGACCTTCTGGTGAACTCTTGGTTACAGTTCACTCTCAAGAGGGGACTAAAATTAAAGAGTGACCTAGATGAAGAACCGGGACACCAGAAAACTGCTAAGAATGAAGAGTCTCTAGGGAGAAAGCCATGCATATAGTGCTCCATAACAGGGCTGGGACAGGCCTGAAGCTAGCCCAGAAGGGTTGAAAACTGTGCACAGAGACAGGGCTGTAGACATCAAGTCACAGGGATAGTCTTTGTTGGATCTCTGTCACCGTGGAAAAAGAGTTTGCCCATTTCAGACTGTGTGACTTAGCCAGCAGCCTGAGCGACCAGAGATCTGCCTGGCAACATCAACAACCTACTGAAGGCACCAGAAAAAAAAAAAAAAAAAAAAAAAGAGGGCAGAATCACACTAAGAGGGCAGGAGGTGCCCATGAAAAATGACTGCACCCTAGCACAGACACCATATAAATGAGCTCTAACTCTACCACTTTGTATCATCCCATAGCCAGAAAGGCACTTATGACTCCTACCTTGAACGTCACTGACAAAATGCTACAATCCCTTTTCACATTCTAGTTATGTTTTGGTACAGTGTAAAAACACCATTTGGTGTGAGAAAGGATCTAGAAGGTCCTCATTTAAGCAATATAGCTTCAACATTAGTTCATCAACTACATACTTAACAGCCATAACACGGATCTGATGAAAGGATTTAGCCCTAAAGACAAGGCCTGTGTAAAGATTTTTATCTTATGGAAATACAAGCTTAGGGCCAAATCCTTACCCCTGATACATATTCGCAACTTCCAATGAAGTTAATAAAAAAGAGTTATGCACAGATATAAAGTCATCATTTTGTAACAAATAACTCACATGCCCTCCTCCAGAAAGGACTGGTACTGAAGAACAAGGGTAAGATCTGTTTCTAATTGGCATGGGGACACCAGCCATTCTTTCATGCTTGTTTACACACTTACTGACATTCCCATTATCCTGGGAATACACAGAGGGAAAAAAAAATCCCATCTTGTTCTTCTCACCTACTCCCCAAAGCACAAAATTTGGACATCATTAAACAGTTTGAGAACTTCCTCCTATAATCTACACAGAAATGACAAAACACAGATTTTCAGAGATCCTGTCTAACAATAAGGAAGCAAGGATAAGAAAATGCATATTTATAGGAAAGAACCTACCTGCTCCAATTTCATTTCCTACACTTGGAATAAAATCATCATCTTGGCTTTTAAGCAAGTCTCCTTCCTCCAGTTTTCCTTCTATTTTGCTAATTGTCTTTGAAAGAGAAAAATCTGTGAAGTCCTCAGGTATTGCAACATCATCAGCAGCTTGTACATCAGTGCTTCTTAGTTTTGCACTAAAAATCCATAAAGTTTCTAGGTTTAAGTTATGATAGTCCGTATATACTACAAAGTTATTTATAAGTATACAAAACCATTTAGCTATTGTAACTCTGCAGTCTACTTACCCCTTTATCTTTTACATTAGTACAAAAGATAAAAATGCCAAGCATATGCTCCCTTTACCAAAAATATTTACTATATTCAAATTAAATTCAAACAGGTAGCAACAAATCTCATGTATTGCTATGAAGATTTAACATTGGCCTTCTTCACATCCTATCATTTCATGGTTAAGTCACTAGAAAAAGAAAAAATAAAATCCCTTGATTCAAATTTTGTATGACAGCCATATTGCATCCATCTTCTCAGTGACAGAAGGCTTCAATAGCTTAAATAGCTACATTTATGTAGCCTAGAAAGAAAAAGTTCTAATAAGATATTTAAATTTACAACACTAGCTAAATCAGAAGAAACACTTCGTCGTCTTCGGTCCTCTACCTTAGATACTGTTAATAATTCTCCCCTCTATAGGCTTGCACAACTTTTTTTTTCCCCCCCTCTAACTTTTCTTATCTCTTCTCAGGTATCTCCTGTGGCCACTCACAAGCACTTGCCATTTTTCAGAATCCTGTCCTATTCATTCACTACTACTACTTGGTGACCTTTGTCTACTCTCCAAGTTTTACATCCAGATTTCCAGATCCATTTGCCAGGATTCCAACTTCTTGTCCTGTTTCACATCTGCTGTTCCCACCACCAGACTGAGCTGCTAATCTCCTTTCTTAATCTCTCTGGATATGTCTAAACAGAGTTTTAATTCGACCTAAAAAACATTGGGTTGAATTTTAAAAAGGCATGGCTACACAAGGTTTTGCCAATTCATTACCCTTAGGTCAAATTGAAGAGACAAGGCTTCGAAGTTATACAAGCACATAACTTCAAAGTGACCATCAATTCGAACTGGCTAGTTCGAATCAATGGTGTCTAGCTGCGTTAGTTCAAACTACCTTTAGTTCAAATTAAGAGGTTAACCTCCCTCCCAGGGTGCATGGCACCCTGGAAGAAGAGTGCCCCCCACCAAAATTGTACAGCGCCAATGGGGCACAGTCCCCTGGCTAGGGGATGGGGTGTTGGGGCCCCTGGACTCCTGCGCAGAGCTGGAGCCCTGCTGGCCCTGCACATGGACAGCATCCCCGCACACAGCTGGAATCCCGCTTGCTGGTGAAGGGACGGGATCCCCATGCATGGCTGGAGCCCTGCTGGCCATGAACGGGGGTCCTGTTCCCATGCACAGTCAGCGAGGCTCCAGCCATGAGTGGGGTTCCCATCCCCGTATGCAGCCAGCAAGGCTCCAGCCCAGTGTGGGGGTCCCTTCCCTGTGCCAGCAAGAGAGGCTCCAGCCATGCTCCCAGCAGGGCTCCAGCCTCACACAGGATCCCATCCCTGTACTGGCAAGTGGGACTCCAGCCAAGTGGGGGGGTCCCTTCTCCCTGCCCATGGAGCTGGGCTGCAGCCCACATGGGAATCCTTTCTCCCTGTCTGGAGAGCAGGGCTCCAGCTGGGCATGGGGGTCCCATCTCCCCACCTGGCAAGCGCGGCTGAAGCTGCGCAGGAATCCGTCTCCCCCCAGCACTGCTGGAGCCGGCCAGGGGGAATCTCTTCTCCCCCTGCCTGCCCAGCACTCTGGGAGGGGGAGGGGTGCCCTGGCTCCACATAGCCCAGGGAGGGGAAAAAGATCCCCGGCCAGGCTCTAGCCTTCTGAGCCTGGCGTGGGGAAAAGCATCCTCTACCCAGCTCTAGCCCCATGCAGCTAGAGCTGGTCAGGGGATGCTTTTCCCTGTGGAGGGCTCAGAGGGCTGGAACCCAGCAAGGGATTAGGTGGTGGCATGGCCCTTTCAGGGGGCCACGTTGCCCCTCTTCCAATTCAAACTAGCAAGTCCTGTCCATGGACATGCTAGTTCGAATTGACTGAATTCAAACTAATCATTATTAGTTCGACTTGATTAGTTCGAATTCAGTTAATTTGAACTAAGGTTCTAAGTGTAGACACAGCCTCTTTGTTCTCCTATTCCTGACAACTCTGCTATCCTTCTCTTAAGCACACAATCTTAGTGTCATCTTCAACTTTTCACTCTTTTCCCCTCAAAGCCAGGGACTCTAGCTAAATCTTGCTGTTTCATATAACTCTACCAAAGACCTTTCCACTGTTATACATAGTGCTAAAATTTACTATCTTATTTCTTATGGACAGGTGTGGAGTTTATAAGAGGCAGGGGAAGGCATTCCTGACTGGCCACTCTCTCCCTCCCCAGTGAAGAAGGCACGGGCCCTGTTTGGGACCCCTTGTCTGTGGGGAGGCAGAGAACAGCTGCTGCCACCACCAGGATCCAGCCCTGGCTAGGTGGCAGCAGGATCCAGCCCTAGCTGGGGATGCCAATGGCAACACGGTCCAGCCCTGGTCAGGGATCTGGAGCCAGGTCTCCTCCAGTAGTGAGTTCCAAAGCCTAGGCCTGTTGAGGATATATTCCCATTGAATACACTGACTATTTGTCCCACTGGGTGTCAAATCAAGGTTTTTCACAGTATTAAAAGACTACAAGTTTTGCCCCACCTTTGCCTCTTGGCTGACATCTTGGTGAATCTTGAAGCCAGATACCACTGAACTGGACATGCTAAAACAATGTGGACAGATGCCTTTGGGACCCAGGGGCTTACTCTGTCCCTTTATCAGTTTCAATGATCTCAATCTGTACTGCTCAAGCACATTCATTTCAGGTACCTCTAGTAGCATGCTTTCAAAAGCATGACCACTAGTTAAAGATCTGTTTATTCTTCTTTTATTGAAACAGAGTTTAAATCACAGCCTTGACAAATCCTTTGTTCTAATTTTGTGATAAACCTGTTTTATTTCTGTGGTGTTAACTATAGACGTTCATTAAAGATTTCCAGGTTTAGGCAGGTGAATATAGAGCAGACAGAGCCGTTGCTAGGGATGCGCGGGGCCCCCTGCAGTATCTCTCATGCAGGCAGGCAGGGCAGGCCAGCCCAGAGGCTGGTCCTGCACTCTCACCCCTCCCCGGAACCAGACACTCTGCCCCTTGGGGCGGAGTGGGCCAGTCTGGGGGCTGGGCTCTGATCTCACGCCCCGCCTCTGGGCTGGCTGTTCCCCATCCTGAGGGCAGGGCAGACTGCCCCTGAGCAGAGGCTGATTCCATGCTCCTGGTCCCTGGCCACTCCAAGCCGAAGGCAGCAGGGAGGAGGTGGGGGACAGCATGGCCATGGGGGACAGCAGTGTGGACCTGCTGCTCTGCTCAGGGCAGGACAGCACAGGGTCCACGGAACCATGGGGCTGGGGCAATTGTTTCTCTCACGCCTGCCCCCCGCAATCCTCAGGACAGACCTGAGAACAGAAGTAGGCTTAAGTAAACTGTATGACATTTCTGAAACAAAGTATATTCATATAAAATGTTCTCTGATCAATATAAAAAAACCAATTAAAATTATTCTCATTTCATTACCAGAGCATAGATTCTAAATAAATACAAAAGCAATTAATGCAATTTATGTACCTTGAAGTTGTTTTCTTTCCCTTACTTCCAGAACGTGGTTTGTTCTGAGCTGTAGCTATGGAACCAGATTTCTTGTTTTGTTGCTAGGAAAAAAGATCATAAATACGATCCTGACTACTAAAAACTGCAACACTTTTTCTAGCACAACTGTTTTTCCATTTCCTGCCTTCAAAAGGAATACTTTAAATAGTCTGATTTTCAAAGCCTGGGACACTTAGGTAAAACAATGTTTTACTTTCCTAATTTGCAAACTTGACATATGCATGTATAAATGACTAAACACCTATTTATTTTTACACACAATTGATTTGTATATGCAGTCTTGAGTATGCACAAGTAATAGACAACTGTTGTGCAGCCATTAGTACACAAATATTGCTAATTCACAACTAAATAAGCAAGATTATTCCACCTATCCACCTCAAGTTTAATTCATCACACACCATTTTGGATCATGAGCACAGCCTCAGGTTAACAGAAGACATTAATGCTGACAGTGTTTACCACTCCTTCTAAACAAACAAGGAGTCCTGTGGCACTTTTAAAGACTAACAAGTTTATTGCGTGCATGAGCTTTCATGGGAGAAATCCCACTTCATCAGCTGCTTGCAAATAGAAAACTTAACAGTATGGGAGAGAAAAAACAAAGTCACTGAAGTGTGACAGACAGGTTCAGGTCAGACTATTTCAAATAAGTTTTTTAGACTCAAACAGTGTAAAACAACATGCAAGAAGGTTGGGAATTTGAAAAACATGAAAATCACTTTTTGTAATGAGAAAGCACTGCTGCACCACTGTAGCACTTCAATATTACAGATACTAGCTATGCCAACAGGGTAACACCTTCTCTTGGCACAGTCACTTCCCCAAGATGGAGTAGCTGGGTTCATGGCAGAATTCTTCCATTGATCAAGCACTGTCTATACTAGAGGCTGGATCAGCTTAATTACACTTCTCGGGGGGGGGGGGGTGGATTTTTCACAACCCTGAGTAACATACTTCATCTTCAAGTGCAGACCAGGCCAAAGTGACTAATATAAGGTCATGCAGCAACTCAGTAGTGTAATAATTCATAAAAATAGATCCCAGACTCCTGCTCTAAACATCCCAGAGATTTTTCTCCTACAATATATGCTGCATAGTACAGTTTCCATAATGGCAGACATATTTATCTGGAAAATACATTAAAGAGCAAAATTTACAGATTTCAGTACCTTAATATGAGATTGTATAAGGACTGGCACTTCAGGAGAAAGCACATCTCTGACAAAAAAAATAAAGCTAGAGTAAACTTTTTTGTAAACTCATAATAAAACAATACTTTAAAAAAAATCTTCCTAAATGAATTATGCTCTTTACTTTGCTGGTTCTGACATTTTACATACCTCAAACCAAAGTAGTAAAAGTAATACTGAAATTGGAGAGAACATACCAACTGCTTTTTTACTAGAAGTATTTTTCTTCTAATCCAATAAACATAAGGACATTAGGTTTAAGACTTCAACACTGTCAATGATACAGATAAAAAGTTTAAGATTAAGGTCTGATCAGTGAAAGAAAGTCAAATCCTTTATCATATTAAGATATGTTAAGTTCTCAATGCATCTCAGTGAAAGCAAAACAAAATCTACAAATAATTTGTGATTTCTTTCCCACTTCATAAGCCTCCTTCTCTGCTGATCACAAAGGGATAGAATTGTAGTCCTTACTGTGTTCCTGGCACAGGTATACATAGGGATATAAGATGTATCCCACTTACACAAGATGCTCTTGTTATCATACATCTATTTCAAGATAATTGTTTGTACAAATAAAAAATAAGGTGATGCTATTCTCAGCGTCTGCTGAAGTGGTTTGTTAGTTAACAGAAGTACAGAAGGGGGGAGGCAGAGGGAGGCTGGGGAAATCAATAATGGTCATGTGACTTGTCAAGACTATATTTTACACGTTTGTGGCTAGGTAAGGAGTGAAGGTATCACCTAGAACTGGTATTTACACAGCAATAGGCTTAATAACACAACCAGGAAAGCTGGTTGAACAGAACTGCGGGGAAACCTGGGAGGTGCCTGCAGCCAGGAATGCAGAAGACCCTGAGGATGGGTACAATCAGAAGGAAATGACCTGGACAAAATAGCGTGGAGAGATGTGGACACTTAGGGGCCAGGCCAAGATTTCCAGCAAAAGGGGGGGAAAGCACCCCGTCTTCTGCTCCCAGGGCAAAAGGCCTGCTGACTGTAATAGGGGTTTAGAAAAGGAACTTCATCTCAGTTTGACTGAAGACATTGTGTGCTCTTTGCATGTGGACCTGGAGCAATCGTGGGAAGAAATATGTACTTTGAAGAAGTGTGGAAGATGGTAGTGTGTCCATTACAATGGTTTCAGCTGTTCCAGAAGCAAAAAAGGCTTTTACCAGAGGAGGTGATTTAGCCCAATGGCTAAATCGTCTAAGGAATCCAACAGTGCTGAGTCAGAGGACTACCAAGAAAAGGAAGTGGATAAACCAGAACAGGGAAGCTGAGACAGATAACTCCCTTGGCTTCCAGTTGGGTAAAATGTTCATATATGAATGGCCATGCACACTATCTTGTCTAGGCTACATCGTTTTGATGATATCATTTCCTGGGGTCTTTGTTTGTCTTTCCCCTACATCCCTCACGGGCCTCCTTCTAGCCCTCTTCCACCATCTGGTTTTCCCATCTCTCTTGCCTTCTGCTATGACAAGTTCAACCCTAGGTCATACTTCTTTCCATCTTTTCCAGGGAACCACAAGCTCTCTCTCGTGTAGTGTTGGCTCATTGCCGGACTCCCTCAGTCATATGACTCCAAACAATCCCTTCTACAGATATTTCCAATGTTCTCTGCTTTTAAATGGATAAACCCTAAATTAAGCTTAGAAACACAGCACCTGCTCTTAAAGGCACTCCCTGACTGTTACAGGCAGAAATAGAGAACCCAGGCCTATTTGACCAAAGAGTATAACCTAATTTTCAGCTCTCATATTGAAAGGGATAAGAAAAAGGATTGAATACTGGCCCTAAAATGTTTTTTGTAACTAATGTTTTCAGGTACAACAGCTGCCACCTACTACTTGGGATTAAAAACCTCTGCATCTTTTTCCTTCTTTCATTCTACCCTGAACTGGCTGTAAAACCTGTCCCTACTTAAAACTGACTGTCAGAGATGTCCTACCAAATACCATTTTGGACTTAAACACAGAATCATAGAATTGGAAGGAACCATGAGAAGTTATTGATTCCAGTTTGCTGCACTCACAGCAGGACCAAGTACCATTTTAAACTGTCCCTGACAGGTGTTTGCCTAACCTGCTCTTAACGAACTTTCCAGTGATGGAGATTCCACAACCTCCCTAGGCAACTTATTCCAGTGGTTAATCACCCTGACAGTTAGGAATTTCTTCCTAATGTCCAACCTAAACCTCCCCTGCTGTAATTTAATCCCATTGTTTCTTGTGCTATCATCAGCAGTTAAGAATTTTTCTCCCTCCTCTTCATGACAACCTTTTAGGCACTTGAAAACTGTTGTGTCACCCGTTTCCTCTTTTTTCAGACTAAACAAGTCTAGATCTTTCAATCTTCCTTCATAGGTGAAGAATTCCGGACCTTCAAATTACTTTTTTTGCCCATCTCTGGACCTTCTCATATTGGTCCACATGTACCAAGTTTATTCCTTGTAACTAACTAAGGCTGCTTGCCTTATACTTGCTCCTGAAATTTCAAATTTACATGTGCTACTGATTCTAGGTGGCTTGATCTACTAAGCCAAACCTTCCTAGTAGCTGTAGACATTGTAATAAAGAGCACCAGGCTGTGGCTGATCACGGATGCTTACCAAGATCATAAACTGTTCCTCAATGTCCAAGAAAAAGGCAATTTCCTCTCAGTTACTGCTGAAATAGCTAAAACAAAAAACCCTTATAGTTTTGGAGGGATTGTAGGGAGGGATGGTAAATAGATTGTTGCAAATAAATAGTCCAGGTTGAAATATATCCGTTCTCTCCATAAAAAATATTTATCTTCTGTCTGAAGCTGTGTCAAATAGGGGAGGGTCATATCTCATGCCATAATACTTTAGTTAACATGTAATGCAACTGAACAAATAATAATCAGAGCTGTTGGAACACAAACAGGATTCTGCAAGCCAAAGACTGGTGTCCAATTTACACATTTTAGAAGGAACTAAGGAAGGAACTTATTTCTTCCTTCAAGAAAAGAGACCTTTTCTAATAGACCAGGGATCTCAAACACCTGACCCATGGGCCGCATGCGGCCCCTAAAGCTATTTCCTGTGGCCCGCAATACTACTACTATAACTGATATTTGCGACGTTGTATGAAAAGGTTTCAGTGGTGCGGCCCTTGGGTTAATGGACTATTCCTCCTGTGGCCCTGTGCTAGTCCTCATGCGGTCCTTGTGGTGATTTGAATTTGAGACCCCTGTAATAGACCATCTACCTGTAGTTTCTCTGCAGGATTTCGTATGCCAGCAGGATCAACATTCACTATACTGAACTGCAATGCTTAGCAGAATCCTAAATGATTGAGTTCTCTGTCTCAAAGTCCAGTTCTTGTGCTATAAGCCTTAGAAAAAGCTTTGTGCTATTTACATCCCCCTTTCAATAGCGTCTTTCATCAAAAGATCTGAAAATAATTTTCAGATTAATTAAAACCTATATAGGAATTATAAACATTTTATAGCCAGAGAAACAGACTCAGAAAGGTTAAAGTGTGGCCATAAAAGGACTATCAAAAGTCTTTCTGAACAATATATCTGTCCTTTGGGTTCAGAATGTCAGTTTATTTTATTGATGAATCAAAAGTTTTTTAAAATGATTTTTAGTATATACCAGAGAAATGCAACTTTAGAAAAGGAAAATGGATTCTCTTCAGTCATCTGTTGTCATGTACAACATATTAAATACCAATTTATAAAGAAAGTCAAACAGTGAACTTAAGTGCTAGAACCTGTGTTACTGATCAATTATTAATTTTTTTTAATCCAGTTTACTTTTCACTATTATACTTATTTCTTCCACTTACATATACATGGACAGAGAAAATCAACTAAGTCAGTTTTTACTTCATAGGGCATCACAGATCTGTTATTGCTCAATCTCAGGTGCCTGAACGCCACACCACTTGTCCTTCTAAGAAGTTGGATGCTGACCACTCAGGGGTCGCGTAACTAGTTAGCATGCCAGAGTCTCATTTCTTATCAGAATTAACCGGACTCATCACTCCACCAACTAAGAACAGCCATGTACTACCACCAACAGAATCGAGAAAGAACTACCAATCTGTCAATCCCTTCCACGTCCGGGCCAGGCATGGAAGGATTGACAGACTGATAGCTTTTGCTCAGTTCTGTGGGTCATGGTACATGGCCATTCTTAGTTGGTGAAGCGATTTGTTTGGTTAATTCCAATAAGGAATGAGTGTCTGGCATGCCCTCTAGTTATGCGACCCCTAAGCGGTCAGCTTCCAACTTCTTAGACAGACAAGTGGTGTTCAGCCACTCAAGTTTTACTTCCAGGTTCCTGGTGCTGCAATATTTGCGTTTCAGTCACTGGAGTAGATTGTTTAAAAATGATTATCAGTGTTTTAAACAAGTAAACAGTTCATTTGGTTTTAACAATCAAATTTTAGGCCAAAGTTAACTGCACTCCCTTGACTTTTATTCTGAGGTTCAGAAGGAAAACCTTGGTTTGGACGAAGGTTCAGGTCTGTTCTTACTTTCTCCAGATCCATTTGGCTATCTCTAATCCAGACGGCAATAGGTTTCTATGTTCATCCTACTTTAACAATGGGAACTACACTCGCATTCAAACCTCGCTATTCATAAACAAAAGATTTATCTGCACAGCATTCTAAATACTGTTAATTCAAGCAACTCGAGTCCTTCCAAACATGTTTTCAGACTAAGATTTTTTTTTTCAATTGTAATCTGGCTATCCCAATGGGCTATTTGTTCTGCTAGTATCAAATGATTACAGAATGTGGATGGCAACAGACAGAGGATAGTCTTCCTACCCTATTTTCCTCATATTCCCATCCTATTGGTTAGCTGCAATCACTGAGGGAAGGGTAGGATTAATGCCCTCCTCCACAGCTGCTGACAAAACACTCCATTACATATTTGCTTACAGAAATATTAAAATTAACACTGCTGTTCTGAGGAAAACAAGAGCATCTCTTATCAACATGCAAATTTGTTCCTAACACCTCTGTACTCTGGCACTCTAACCAAGAATTCTATGTGTTTGCTGAAGTGTTCAAATAATTTTAAAGGAACTGTTCACTTCCCCCTGTTTGCCTGTCACCCTATTTTTAAGATCCGCAAGAAATGAAGATTAATTTCATGTCTCAAATGACTTGCACAAAGTGTTAAGCCTGAAAAGGTTCCCAAATAAGTACTTAAGCTGGTAGACACATCAAAATAGCAGCTAATGTTTACAATCACTTTCCTGCACATAAACATGAGGTGCGCGTGCATGAGTAAATCCTTTGTGTTCGTTAATCCTATTCAAAGCCTACAGTACATCTGTCCAAGCATGCACACCCAATCCCCCTACTCCTCCCTCTGTCCCCGCCCCCCTCCTGGCCAGGCCCTGAAGAATGAAAGTGTAAACAAAAGCTGATCCTTTAGCACAAACACCGGAGCTTGTTTCTCAGAGTAAAATATTAATAACTTTGATGAAAAGAAGACCATGCTATAAAATACTTCAAATGGTCTTGATACCGACCTCACTTTAATGACCCTTTAATTAAATTAATCATTTGCTTTAAAATACCAATAAAGATTTTTTTTTTTTTTGCTTCTGTATCTTTATTAAACTCAAACTGCCCATTATTGAACTGTTTTCCAACCTTAATCTGTTTTTTCACCTTGGTTCTGTCACTCTTATACCTATATCTCTTTGTTAAAAACAAAGACCAAGAAACACACACACACACACACACACACACCCCCCAAAACACAAAACTACACCCAAAAAGAACACATCCTCTCTTGAATGCTCTTTTAGTGCTGTCTGCCACAGCTGTAACTATGGCGGGGCCAACGTGGCAAAGCCCCAGGCAGCCCAGAGAGGCTCAGTGGAGCCGCTCTAATAAGGGGTGGCTATGCAGTGCCGGCTCTAAGTGCCACTAATGGGAACGGGTGTGTTCTGATTGGAACTTGCCCCAGGCAGCAAAACATTGTGTTATGGCTCTGCTGTCTGGCTCTTCTTACCATTGTTACCTGCATTTTTCAAACAACATGCATACCTCTTGCCAAAAAAAGCCAAATATTAAAAATTAATTTTATAAAATAAGCTAAAGACAACCCATTTTGAAGGGCAATGTACTCTCATCCCAGGATAATCAGGGAGTCCAACTACCTAGTTTGCATACTTTTCAGCTTCTAATGGCTATAAATGGCTTTTAATTATTTTACTGCAGTCTCAAGTTTTCCCTTTTTCATCTACAAGTTCACTAGATACAAAAACAGTGGTTGCCTTTAAAACCTTTTCAATTACTTATGTAATTGACAAGTTAACTCTATTTTAGTGATTCCTGGTCAGAGCTCCACTTTTCCCCAATCTCTTTTAGGCTATGTTTAGATTACACAACATGGGCAGCCATAACAGGGTTACTAAATTTTATTATGTTATGCTCACTATTACCAAGCAGTTCATCTACATTCACCTCTTGGACCAAATCCTATGTTCCCTTTTAGTATTATATCAAGAATTGCCTTTCTTTTGGGAATTCCAGGACAAGCTGCCCCAAAAAGCATTCATTTAAGCCACAGTGTCAAGAAACCATATACCTGCATCCTATCCTGAAGTGACATATACCCAGTCAATATGGGTATAGGTGAAATGCCCCATTGAGTTTTTAATAGCTTGTCTAATCTTCCTGAGCATTTCATAGTCACTATCACCATATTTGTCAGGTGGCTAGTAGTCTGTTCTTATTGCTACATTCTATTATTCAAGTGTAAAACTACTATTTATAGAGATTCTCTGGTACAGTTTGGTTCACTTAAGATTTTTACTTTATTTAACTCCGCTTTCATTCACATACAGTGCAACTCTCCCATCTGTAGAGCCTATTCTGTCCTGATGTTTTACTCCCTAACATTAGAGTCCCATTGATCATCCTCATTCCAGCAAGTTTCAGCAATGCCTCTTATATCAATATCCTCATTTAATATGAGGCACTGAAATTCACTATCTTAGTACTTTGATTTCTTCTAGTATTTTACAGATAAACACTTAAAATTGTCACTGTCTAGCTGTATGTCATTATGTGATGTAACTGGACATGGTAGCAAATGCTTCATAACAGTAAAATTATAAAAACAAATCCCAGAGCAGGATTAGGATTAAAATCTTGAGACTTCAATATCTAGAGGATAAAATACACACCTTCCAGTAACAATAGAAAAATCCTTTCTAATGCTCTTTCCACTGCACTGAAGAGGGCGGGTTTCTGCCTTCATTTATCACTATTTCTTAATTTCTGCTTTAGGATCTGCTAATTCTGACAATATTGAGAGAAGTCAAAATACCTCAACATTGTGCTAGCTGTATATAAGAATCCTTAAGATGGTAAAATAGGGTGGCTGAGACAGAGTTCCTTTAAGTTCACTGTGGCAATTTCAATCTGCATTTGAGTCAAACTGAAAGCCAGTTCAACAAGAGGAAATTAGCTGTTCCAGAAAGCTAGTGAAGGTTTAAGAAGAGCAGCTAATATTAGATGAAACTGCAGCATTCTGAATTTCCTAGGGTTATTCTGGACATGTGCCTTTAATGGGTTGAGCTTATGTTTGCTCTTTTTTGCAATCTGAGTTGTATAAATTGCTATGCAAGCAAGAAACAATGTTTCCAAATACTCATTGGTCCATTTACCTACAGCATTATAATCTACCAGGAGATTGGAAGAAACTCTGAACTGTGAATGCCAGCTTCCTTGTGCACACAAGATAGCATCACCTTACTTCTAGCTTTGCTGACTCACACAAACATCTACACTTGGAAACATTTATTTTCTTAAAGTGGCCAGCCATAAGAGTACTGCAGGGGAGGGGGGGTTAGTCCCTGAGCGTGGAAAGGTTTGGGGGCAAACACAGTGGGTGGGAGGAAGTGGACAGGATCCCCCTTGGGTGGCACAGAGCTGATACTTAGTTTCCATAGTGACCACTACATCCAGCCCTACCCCACCTGAATTACCTGTTGAGGAGCTCTTTCTTCTGCTGGGCCTCTTCCTAGCACATTTCAAGGTCACTCAAGCTATTTCCCTGGTAGTAAGACCCCACTGATTGGGCAGGATGGAGTCAATTCTCCTCCTACCTAAAGCTGGCCACTCAAGGCCACTGCTGTTTGCAATATAGTGGCTGACTTCTACCACCAGGTTGTAAAGGTGATGACAGGCCAACCCCCAACTAGTTTGGCTGCCTGGGGCACAGTGAGCCTGAAACATATTACATGGCTCCTTCTTGCTTGGCCCCTGTCCCCAGCAGCCAAGCACAGGCAGGGGAATGGCCCACCGCCATCTCTCTACCCAAACTTTCACAGGCAGAGCAGCCAGCAGCATGAGAAGTGGTTGGTCCTCACCCTTTCACTCCCTACCTGGCTGCCAGCAACAGAGACTGAGAGTGCCCTCTACCCCCCCCATAGCAGGCCAAACAGAAATGGAGTGGGGGAGGAAGAGGCTGAGCAGGGGCAGGGGCCTCAATGTGGAAAGTAGGCACAGAGAGATGTGGCCACGGTTCATGAGCTGGAACCCTTCTGAGTGTGGGCCTGGGGGCCATAATACCACCTGCATCATTATCAATCTGGCCCTTCATAACTGGATGCCAGCATATGCACTTTAGGAGTAGGGAAATTGTAAATGATGCAATCAAACAAGTTAGAGAACCACTAATCTAAAATATGCATGCAATACTAGCATGGGCACCATGAAAACAAAGAGGTGCCCAACATAAGCCATGCCTGATAAGGAGAAAAAACAATAGTGTTTTTATTATGCAGGATATCAGGTTTAGAAAGAGTCTCAGGGTAGTGGAGGGTGAGGGAAGGGTTACTCATCTCCCCCATACCTGACCTCACCACCTCCCCTCCTGGAAGGATCTAGAGAGATGATTTCCTTCCATGAAAGAACTCAAACTTTATGAAAGCTTGTATTATAAATACTCAGCCTGTTTGGGCTCTCTCTGTGTGGAGTGGTCCTTGAATAAACTTAAAAAGGGAAATACTCAGTCCCAGGGCATGGCTTTTGGAGCAGGGCCTGGGCCAAGGGAAGAAGTTTCTTTACACTCTCTCATCAGCTTACAATTGCCCTGACCAAACTGACTCCTTAGGATTTCTCAGAGTCAGTTCCCATCCCTCTCCTTGGAACTCTTTCACCTCCCGGTTCCTTCCCTGCACCAGGTCTCTCTCTGGCTGACTCACTTAGCAAGGCTGCTTCATGTCTCCTGGAGGGCAGTCCCCTCATCTCCTATCACTCCTTTGCTGTCTCTCACACTGCCCCAGTGACTCTCCAGACATTAGAAGTGGGTTGAGGCTGGGAGGAAACTACTGTTAGTGAGAAACAGCATACTGATAATTAAGCAACATAAATACACTTCTCTGAGTGCAAAAGGAACAACCATAGTGCTGTTGAAAGTGTTACAATTAAAACTAAACTGCTGGGCACTATGGTGATTAACGCCTATTAGGCCTGGTTTACACTAGCACTTATGCTGGAAAAATTCTTCTTGCTCAAGGGTATGAAGAAAAAGCTTCCTTGAGTGACAAGTTTTGTCAGTACAAGCACTTGTGTAGCCATATTAAGTTAGCAGGAGGTGCTTTACTGCTGACATAGCTACTGTCAGTAATTTGGGTAGTTTTATTACGTTGACAGGAGAGCTCTATTCCATCAACATAATGTGGCCACACAAGCCCTCCTATAGCAGTGGAGCTTTACAGCTGTTCTACTGTAAGTGTAGAATGGTCCTTAGATAACTCAAGTTAACACATTCTAAAGAAACTCATAACAGGAAAGACTTACCTGTTCTCAGCCAGTTACATCAACAAAGGGATGGCCTAGAAGCCTCTAGGACCGTAAATGCTCACCCCAGAGATTTAAACCAAGAGACATCCAGCTGGCTCCCTATGGAATTTGTGTCATTATATTACAACAGCAGAAATTGTATTTGCCACTACAGTACATGTTTTGGCTCCATATATGTATATCAGATAACTTCAGAGTTTACAAGTAAGTTTGCTGTTTGTTTAGTAAGTCAGATGTGAATATGTTTGTTGCATGGAAGTGTCACTAGAAATAACGGCAGGATTTAAGAGGAAATGAGGATGGTCTATCAGTCCCTCTAAAGTGATAAGATTCCAAGTTTATGGTGCTGCTGATCTTGAAAGGATAATTAAATGAGGTGTCAAACTACTTCAAATGCTGAGCTATGACTGGGAAACCAATTTGTCAGAGCTAGTGATTTGACTGATGACCACACAACTTTAAATCAGAGAGAGAATAAAAGAAGCTCTTATGCCTTGCTTATACTTGGTGTTTGCTAGAGCAGAGTTACTGGTAAAGATACCCTGGCAACCCAATCCCTTCCAGTGGAAAGACATCATATTGAGGCAAAAGAATTCTTTCATTGATGCAGCTTAAACTGGTTTCCTGAACAAAGCAAGCTATATTGGTAAAAGAAATTTTTGCCAGCATAACTAAGACTACAATAGACCTCGAGATGACATATCTGCGCTGGTTGGGGGTATGTGAGGAATGGCTTAGGTAAGTACAGTAGTGGCACACCTAAAATTTGCTGATATGTGTGTGAGTACTTAGGCTACATGTTCTTTACTTGCCTACATCATGCACTGCTGTTTTTAGCAGTGTATAGTCTCACTGCCTCTCTGCTGCTGGAACCTTTTCTGTCTGCAGGAAAAGGCTTCCCCAGCAAGGAAAGTTTCTGGCAGTGGGGAGACTGTAAGAAAAGACTCCATCCAGAAACAGCCATGAGTATTCCATTTGATAAGGCTTACGTAGGAAGCTCCCTAAATGCAGCAGGAGGCCACCAGAATCTGGACCCTGCTCTCATTCCACCTCTTCCTGAATCCCCGTTCCTGATCCATCTCTTTTCTCCCCATGAGCACTCCCCCTGACTTACTCCTCTTCACCTCTCATCCATGAGGTCTACCTGCTTTCACCTTTCCAAAAGTAACAGGCAGGGCTGGGGGGGAAGAGACAGAGCCTCAGCGAAAGAGTCAGAATGGGGATGGGGTCTTATTCCAGGCACCAGTGGCCCTCAGCTTTCAGGGAGCTTTGCTTTCTGTGATCCAAAGTCTCCTCTCTGAAAGGAGACGATCTGTGCTGCATCCATTGTATTTGCCCTTCTGCATGGGCAGCTTTTGTTGGGGAGGCCCTGCAACTGTAGGAAGGCAAAGCAGAGAGCAGAAGCTGCTGGTCAGGTACCTAGCTCTGAAGGCAGCATTGCACCAGCAGCAGTACAGAAGTATGGATGGCAGTTTGAAAAGTGATATCTGTCAGTATTGCTTTTCACAGTAGTTACTACCCCATTGCTACCCTTCTTCTGCACTGTTGCTGTTCCCACCCCAGGGCTGACAGATGGAGTCCTGCCTCCTCTGGGTAAGATACCGGGCAGAGAGAAGAACCTGAATGGCAAGGCTCTAGCAGTCTAGCTATTCAATTTATCCTCATCTCCGAGGTGTATATGGCCTTACGGCATCAGCCCCCATCAACCCAGGGCATATGGGCGGGGTGGGGTGGGGGGTGTTTGTTTGTATAAGAAAACAACAAAAATCACACAGCTTGCACCTCCCTTGACACATTCCTATACCTCCCTGGGGAGGCCCACCCCATAGTTTGACAACCACTGCTTCAGACTATATGATAAAAAAAATGGCTCAAATAAAGAAGAAAGCAGAAGGATCCCTTTAGAAACAAGCAATACCATTACTTAACAAGCCAGAGGGATAGCTGCTAAGTAACCTGACACTATACAGACTGAGCCTGCAAACTTTTATTTACTCGAGTAGCCCCTACCTCTATAAGCAGACCCATGGAACTCAATTGGATTACTTAAACAAATCAGTGTTTGCAGAATCAGATCCAAAAAGACTGTAGTCCACTGGATCCCAACCTTTTTCAGGCTGGGGACCCCTTTTTAACAAAAAAAAAAAAAAAATCTTTTTAGCTCCCCTGGCTGATTATGTAATCTGGCCCACATCACTGGGACCGCCAGTGAACAGCACTGCCACCACCACTGCCCGCACCGCCGGGGAGCTGAGCTTCCACAGCTATGGCCCCCTTCCGGAGAGCTGCCACTGCGCCATTCCCCTACCAGGATCTGGCCATGGTGGGGAGGGGCAGCCCCGGCAAGGAGCATCAGAGCTGTAGCTGGATTCCGACCCCAGTAGGGAGAAGCTCTGCGGACCCCCTGCAACATGTCCGCGGACCCCTGGGGGTCCCCGGACCACGGGATGGGAACCACTGCTCTAGGCCATATCAACAAGACCATACTTTCTCAACCTGGGATACTCATACCCTTGGAGTTAAACCAGACACTGGATGGGGGTATGCATGGCAACTGCCTGTGTCGCCGCAGTGCCAGCTGGGAAGCAATTGTGTATTGGGGCAACTACTAAAATTTTCAGAAGTTAGGGGGGTACTTGCTGCATAAAAGGTTGAGAAACTGAACCAGACAGTTAATAATATTTTGGGAGTACAAATCATTTACCTCAGTTGCTTGTCATCTTCTTCACACAATTTAATCTGTGTTGAAATTGGTTTTGATAGGATGTCTTGTTGATCTCTCTTTAATAAGACAAAGTTTTCCATTACAGAAAAATATTATTGCTACCATATAACTGATAATTAGAAAGCATCACAAAATACTTGGTAGATGAGAAGGTAGGTGACTCCAATAATAGCTAAAGGGGATTCAAGAAACAGGGATTTCTGAGTTTGACTGTAGCTTTTTCTCTCTCTATTTTATTTTATTTTTTAGAGGATTTGCAGTACTGTACTCAGAGAGAATAAGCCTATTTGCTGTTCAGGCATGATTTCTCCTTAATGTTGAAAATTAATGATGCTCTTTTGATGCAAACAAGAATGTTGTCTGTTAGCAGGTCTCAGTCTGCCTGGTTCTGATCCTGGTGGCTGCCTTATTAAAGGAATACTCAGTTCAGAAATAGTTTCCTTTTCAAACGTGTCTCTTTTACTAACTATATTATTACTAATTATGCTGTTTACATTTTTTCTCAACTTGGACAAAGCAAATCAAGTCAGATTCATGGTATTATCATTAATTTGCACTGTACAGTATCACTGCTGCAATGGCTAAGTTTCATATACCGAAACAGAATGTTTATTTAAGATGTGGATTTTTTTCTTACTCTCCCTGGAAGAGTGTTATGAATATGCTTCTGGTTTGGGTTTTTTACAAAGCTGTTTTTTTAAAATAATAAATTGGGGCTGTAATAACCCTTGGGGAGGAAGGGGTTAACACTCTGGTCAGTGAGTCCCAGGACAGCCAATAGGAACAAAGCACAGCTTTTTGAATTGTAACAGCAGCCTGGCCTGGGCCTGTTTGGATGCAGCAGAGCTCCTGGAAGGATCAGGAGGAGGCCAGAGGGGCCTGAGGAAGAATCCAGCAACATCCTTACCAGAGATAAGTTAAATTTGTTACTGACCAGGCGTGGGTAGAACAGGGAATGTTTACTTAGACGCGGTCAGGGTATTTTCTTTGTTTTGGCTTGTTATTTGGATTTCTCTGTGCTGAGCACATGTAACCCCCCCCCCACCCTGTAACTACCTAAGTTAATTCCCAGAGAAGCAACTCTCTGTGTTTATTATCTGTTCTTTTTGATTAAAGATTTTACTTTTGAAGTAAGTTCTGGTTCTGTTCCTGGAAAGACCAGAGGTTTGTGTGCACATGCCTTAGACTGCACAGGCAGCTACTAGAAGGAACCCTGTTCCAGTTCCAGCTCATATTGCAGCTGGGGTCCGGTCACTTTCCTGAGAGAGGAATGAACAGGATTCCAAGTACCTCACAGGGAGGAATTCCCAAGTGCGCCTTCCTGGGTCTCAAGAGGTTTTTTTGCATTTGGGTGGTGGCAGAGATACCACTCCAAGGCCAGGAACTGGAGGCCTTGGAGACTTCTAAGAGCAGGCTTTAAGGCCAGTGGCTTTTCTGGCCTGTTGCAGGCCCCCATCTTCTGCACTCAGAGTGCCAGAGTGGGGAAGAAGCCTTGACAGGGGCCAAATTAACTTTAAAGTTAATCCTCTTGATTTTTCTTCACTGTAGCTTGGGAACACCCTAAACTGTCTTCAAAGTGTCTGACGAAGTGTGATTTTTCTCCCACAAAAGCTCATGTGATAAATAAATTTGTTAGTCTTTAAGTGCCACAGGACTCCCTGCTTCTTTTCCTGAACTAAACTAACATGGCTACCCCTTTGGAACTCTAAGCCAGTGGTTGTCAGACTTAGAGTCAGGACCCAATACTTGGTCGCAAATGCTCAGGCACTGGGTCACAGCACCTACTGCTGTTGCCAACAAAAGACTGGAATGAATTGCTCAAAAATGTAATTGTTAGGTCATGGGCATAAATGATTTTTTCTCATCTGGGTCCTAAGGGGAAAAAAAGTCCAAAAGCCACTGCTCTAAGCAACCACAAAGACACCCCAGCTCTTGCAGACTGAGAAGCTAGCACTGCAACAGTTCCTTCTAATGCAAATTGAATGATTTTTTTTAATAAAGCTTGAGTTCTGCTGAAACAGATGACTTATGTCCAGCTCGCCCATGAAAGCTTCCTCATGACCACAGCAAAAATTTTTCTTTTCAAGACTTAACCCTTTGTGCATGCGTTTGCAGTATGTAATATAGCCTTATTTACTCACTATTACTTCTTCAGCCTGACGCACCAACTCTGCTGTTTTTGCTTCTAATTCTGCATTCAGTCGCCTAAGACAATAAGATAGGTTTGTCATTATCTGAAGACTTTAAAGGAAATAAAAAAAATAAATGGAACCACTGCAGTCACAAGCTTTAAATCACTTCTACACAGCGAAATGAAATATTTAAATATTTTTGTATTGGGTAGTAGTGACATCTTACCTATTTCTACGTTAGCATATATGACCTCAGTCTGTTATCTGCCTTTCAGGTATATTTTTACTTCCTAAGCCCCACCCAGAATAATACTTTCCTACAATTAGACACCTTTCTTTTTTAGTTCAACTTATTTCACTTCTACACATCGAGGAAGAAAGTTTTTGCAGTGCCCTTATTCCAATCAATTGAACTTTTCTGCACCAGAAAACATAACGCTCTGTTGAGCACAACATAAACAGATTAGCTTAAATTGTGTTCCTCCTCCTAAAAAAATAAAAAAAGAAAAGAAAAAAAAAACCCCAAAAACCACACAATGCCAAACATTCTAGTTAATTGTGCTATTAGGCTTTCCTTTTAGAACAAGACTAATAATTATGTTAATTGTTGCCACAGGGTGAAAAAGCTTTTGAAGTTGCAACCCAAGGCCAGACAATACAATTTGTCCTAATATATGTTTTTGTTGTTTGTGTAGAATACCCTTCTCTGCTTTTTCAGACACCGCTTATCAACATTTTTAATTAAGATCTGTATAGGTAGGGATAGCAGTAGAGATGAGGAATAATGTAGGGGTCTTGTGGAAATAATATGTGATTATATAATTAAACTGTATCATTATGCATTTGCACAAGGGGGAGAAGGGGTGAATTAAGGTTCCACAAGCAACTTTAATTAAAACATTCTAACTTTTGAGTGCTTCATACTCAACATTTTTTTTAATGTAGATTTCTTCTAGTAATACAAAGTTCTCTTATCAAATATGTCTCTAACAGATATAGGGAAAGAGAAGCAGACCATTAGGAGTGAAGTTTATCGAAAGCGGACTGGTTTCTACCCCTCAGCTAGAAATCTCAAATGGAAAAAAAGTTAATAGCAATTTTTAATTTTAAAACAAGATTTTAAGTGATTTAAAGGGACTTATTTCTAAAGTCATCTCATCTTTCTACTCAAGGTGAGTTCAAGATGCCGTTTTTTTAAAAATAATAAAGAGGGAAATCAAACTTACTAACCAGGGGTGCTGCTGGTGCCGGGCTTACGAGGCTTGAGCCCCGAGTCCTGGCACCCGAGCCCCAGGTCTGCCACGGCAGCAGCTGCAAGCAGTAGTGCACCTAAAGTGTGCGAGCCCCAAATCCCAGCACCCAAGCCCCAGGCCTTTTTCTGGGCCAGGATGCTCCTGTCACTAACCTACTTCCAGTGAGGCCTAGTATAGTGAAAATGTTTAACATGTAGCCTTTTGTATAAAATGCCAATAGGAAGAGGGAAATGAGGGTGTCAGAACAGTAGTTACCAAGAATTATCATTTCTCCCTTCTTAAGATATTACACTGAAAAAATTATTCTTAATACTCCTGCCATACCTGTTGGGTAAGCAAAGTTGGGCCTGTGGTAGGGCTAAATTGAACACAGAGTTTGTTAATGGCCTGAGGGGCCATCCAAAAAAGAAGACTGCTGGGATCCCTGTAAAAACCTAAGGATCATCCTGAAAGTGTTGGATCATTTATCTAGTGTCCAATGTAATCAATCTAATTCTGAACATAGCCATTTATTGATATTCAAATAGGATCCAGAGAGCATCTCTCCATCTGGTCTGACAGCTCTGCCCTTACTTGTACTCCTCCTCCTTAGCCAGGAAGTCTCCATGCATCAAAGTCTTCTTTGGTATAGCTGGATGTGACAAGAGGCTGTGGGGTTTCTGCACCTGCACAAAGCAGAATTGGAGGACAAGGAGGCACCCTCCTTAGCACACTAGGTCACCACTGCAATCAGCCCTCTGCAGCAGGTAACAGTCCTCCTGGATTCCCTACCTAACTTCTGTCAGATATCTCATCTGCCCAGCCACCTTTGGGGCTGACCTTCTAATCCACTGGTTCTCAACCTTTTGCAGGTTGCCACACACTTGGTGGCATGTGGTGACCCTATGGGACGCACCAGCCCACTCCCCCCTGGCCAAATACAACCATCTCCCCATCTTTTTGTGACACACTTACCACAGGGTGGTGACACAGTAATGTGTCCTAACACAGTGGTTGAAAACCACTGGTCTCAGCCAAGGATCTCAAACATGTAGCCCCTAAAGCTATTTCCTGCAGCCCACAAATGACATGATTGTCACCAATATTTGCAATATCATTGTATGAAAAGGTTTCAGTGGTGTGGCCTGTGGGCTAATATACTAGTCCTCACGCAGCCCTCATGGTGATTTGAATTTGAGACCCCTGGTCTAATCCACGTAACACACACCCCCCCAACACATTTCCCCAACAACTGTGGGGCTGACCCTCGAACCACCAGCCACTCGCATGCAACTGGGTCTGATTTCCTATTCCTCCTGAGACACTACCTCTCTCCCCACACAACTTGCGTGTGACCTAGCATTACCAGATACCAAAGCAGGGAAAGGAGGACCAGGAAATATGAAAAGGAGCAAGGGCACTGGAAAACACGTAGAAAAATATTACATTAACACACCCTGGGACGCTTGTCTCTAAAAATAGGGTTTTCCAGCAGGGGTGTCACTGCCCCGGGGAGGGACCTGGGGTACTGGCCTAGGCCCCACCCCCTGACCGCAGGCCACGACCCCAGCCAGGGCCAGGGCTGGAAGCTGCCGTGTGCCGCCTCGGGCGGCTGGGCCCCACATCCCCAGCCGGGGATGTGACCAGAAGTGGCTGCTGCTGCTGCAGGCGGCCGAGCCCCGGATCCCCGGCTGGGGACGGGGCCAGAGCCAGGAGCAGCCTCCGTGGCCGCGGGTGGCCAAGCCCCGGATCCCCCCAGGGCTGCCGTGGCTACAGGCGGCTGGGACCCGAATCCCCAGCTGGGGACAGGGCAAGGAGCGGCCTCCATGGCTGAGCCCCAGATCCCCAGCTGGGGACGGGGCTGCCGTGGGCAGCTGAGCCCAAGATTGGGCCGGAGACGGGGAGGGGGGCCCGCCAGACCTGGGACACGTGCCCCGGGTGCTCAGCACCAGCAACGCCCCCGTGTTCCAGCACGCTTTAACCCCGGGGGTCTCAAACGTGCGGCCTGTGGCTAACATGCTAGTCTTCATGTGGCCCTTGTGGTGATTTGAGTTTGAGACTCCTGCTTTAACCCCTGTAAGTAAGAAGCCAGACAAAAGCAGGTGTTTTTAAAACGCCTGCTGGACAGAGGAGGCGAAGGTAAAAAGGAGGCCAGGTCCAGAGGCCAGGTCCTGTTCTGACCCCAGTCATCTGCCTGACACCCCCACACAGCTGGGGCTGACTGGGCTCTCCCTCTTGGCTGCCCCAAAACCCTCAGGGACACCCCTGTCCTACCCCAGCTTTCACCCTCTTCACACCCCATGTGACCGCCTCTTATCCTGCCCAGACCCCACAACCCCGATGGCCTCTCCAGGCGCTCCCGCCCCTGGCGCCCCACAACCTGCCCCCCACCGCCCGACACCCCCCGTCCCCCGGGGCGGGTCCGGTCCAGCCCAGCGGCCCAAACCTCCCCCGCTCCTCACGCCGCCTGAGCCGCAGCCCGAGCCTCGCCGGGCCCCGCCGCGCGCGCCGGCTACGGTCGCCATTTTGTGCCCGGCGAGGGGCTGCGCGGCGTGGCTCTCCCCAGGCAACCGGGCCCGCCTCACATCACTGGCGGGGGGGGCTGGCACCGGAGCCCTGCCCGCTTCCCGGCTCCTCCAGGGCGGCGGTTTCCTCCCGCTCGCCCCGGCCCCGGAGAGGCGGCTGGGGGCGGGCCGGGCCCCTCAGAGGCGCAGTGGTGGGGCCCCCCTGGCCCCTGCTGCCGCCATTTCCCACACGGGCAGCCGCAGCCCGGCTGGTCCCGCTCCGTTCCCACTGCCACCCCACCAGGGGTTTCCCTACCCCCCCCTGAATTTCCCAACACCCCTCATTTGTCAGCTAGTAACAGTGGTACAGCAAATTAGTGCCCCCCCCCAAATCCTGGGGAGAATAGTGCAGGTGTAACCCGCTGGGGGGGGCCTTGAATGCATTCACTTGCCCCCCTCTAGTGCCCCACAGAGAAACCCCTGCAGGAAGCAGCTGAGAGGCAGGATCCAGTCTGTTCAGGACTCAGCAAAGACTGTTCAGTCTTCACCCCACTACAAACTACTGCTCAGAATAAACATAACAAGGAACTTCTTTAATTAACTTAATCAACCTTATCCTAAGAACCAAGAAGAAATGTAAACAAAACAGTAAAACCCAGCAGTCCCAAAGTTCAGGTGGAGTCACTCTTATCTTAATTGTGGTCTTTTAAGTCTTTGAGGCTTGAAGGCAGAAGAAGAGCCAGCCTCATCGCCTCTAGCTGCAGGAATCTTCAGGCAAATGCCATGAAGTCCTTTCTTCCTCCTGTGTAGCCAGCACCACACAATCAGCTCACTGACCATCCAGCTCTCAGTTCTATTGCAGACAACTCCCCTGCAAAACTGTCCAAAGCAGGGAGGAAACATCCTGCAGTCCACTCCCATGCAGCTCCTTTCACTCAGTCCCTGAGCACATGAACTCCGCAGCTCTCTCTGTTTCCTCCTTTCCAGGCTCCTCTCAGGCTTCTCCTTGGCCCTTTAACTCCAGCCTAACAAAACTTGTGAAGCACACTCAGTGTGCTACCCCACCCTCTTACCAAAAGGTTCTGGTTTCTGGGCTGCAAAACCTGCCCAGCATGGTAACCCAGCCATAAGGGATCCCTGAAAGAGATTACTCCTTTTTAGGCACATGGGTTACACAGGCACCCCCTGGCAACTGGCCTGGACAGGGGGTTTTATTGGATTTGCCAGGAAAACCATTTCATCTGCTGAGTGTTTATGTGGGGCTAAAGAGCTGCAGACGTATCCCAATGCACTGGGAGAGCTAACACTGAAAAACAAACGAGTCCTGTGGCACCAGACTAAGCGATTTGTTTATCGCATGAGCTTTGGTGGGAGAAAATCTCCCTTTGTCAGACGCTTTGAAGAAATATTGAATGTAACATTGAAAGGTTGTGTCCAGTGAAGATGCGGCACAGTTCCTACTTCTGCAGTGGAAGCTCTAAGACAGTGATTTTCAAACTTTTTTTCCTCTGGATTCAGTTGGAAAAAATCATTTTGGCCCACAACCCAAGACTTACATTCTGGAGCAACGCATTCCAGTTGTTCAGCGCCAGCAGCAGCAAGGGTCTTTGACTCAATACTAGGAGCCAACCCTAAGTTTGAAAACCATTGCACTAAGAGCTCAAAACTAGTGAAAATTCAGCAGCTGTCTCTCCATGTGCCCCTCTCCTAATCCACACCCCCCCCCCAACAGCTCTTCCTTCCCAAAAGTGAAAGATGAGGAAACCAAATGAGATTATAGCAGACAGTACAGAAGTAGATGGTCATGGACATAGACACTAAAGTTCCCTAGAATTAAAATTGGGCATTGAGATGAAGTGAAGAAAAAGAACCAGTCGTTTAAGTTGATGGGGTGAGGGTGGTCATTCTAGGAATGAATAGATATTTGTCTGCAGAAGAGCAGACACATATGGTTTTCATGGGCACCAACCCACTTCATCAGATGCATCTGATGAAGTGTGAAGTCGGTTGGAGCCCACGAAAGCTTATGCCCAAAGAAACTTGTTAGTCTGGAAAGTGCCACAGGACTCTTGTTTTTGCTATACACAGACTAACACAGCCACCCCTCTGGATATTTCGACACACATAGTGGGCTTCAAAAGAGAAGGAGGGGAGCCATTACCGTAAGCCGGTGGAATAAGGAAAGGTGAGGATGTTCTTAACATCTAAATAACTGGACACAGAGATAGACCATAGGAGTGAAGATACTAGAGATTAAAATGTCCTGGTTAGTGTAGCATTGTCAGAGCTAGAATAGAAATTCCAAGAGTGGGAGGGAAGTGTGGGTCCTAGGGATGGCAGAAAGCTTGGCAGGACCACAGCTCAAACAAAGACCATACTCAGATAAAAGCAATAATTTTTCACCCTTTTACAAAAAAACACTATAATTTCTTTCTAGAGTATTGACATATTTCTTAGGAAATTATTATTTTGAAAGTATACATGGGTCTAGATATATAGTGATGGGATGTTAGAAATGCCAAAGAAAGATGAAGGTAGCTAGGTCTGGTAACATCTCAAATAACGTAGATGCTGAGGCAATACTAGCAGCAGGGGTTATATAAAAATAAAAATTCCTCTCTCACCCCCTATGGGTGGTATGTGTCATCCTCAACCTCGGGTCCTCTACCAGAGGCCTGGGAGTTTGAGGGTTCTGCGTTAGCACTGCACTTTTCTGGACAGAGAGCTCTGATGTTGTTCCTGGGATCTGTTGGAGCCACTCTCCCAGCTTAGGAGTCACAGCCCCGAGTGCTCCTACCACCACTGGGACCACTTTGGTCTTCACTTTCCACATCCGCTCTAGTTCCTCTTTCAGGCCCTGGTACTTCTCCAGCTTCTCATACTCCTTCTTCCTGATGTTGCTGTCACTTGGCACTGCTACATCTATCACCACCGCTGTCTTCTGGTCCTTGTCTATTAGCGCGATGTCTGGTTGATTGGCCAGTACCTGCCTGTCTGTCTGGATCTGGAAGTCCCACAGGATCTTAGCCCTGTTATTCTCCACGACCTTCTGTGGGATCTCCCATCTGGTCTTGGGAGGGTCTAGCCCATACACTGTGCAGATGTTCCTGTACACAATGCCAGCTACTTGGTTGTGCCGTTCAGTGTATGCTGTTCCTGCCTGCATCTTACATCCTGCCACTATGTGTTGGACTGTCTCTGAGGCCTCTCTGCACAGTCTGCACCTTGGGTCCTGTCTAGTGTGGTAGACCCCTGCTTCAATGGATCTGGTGCTCAGTGCCTGTTCTTGTGCTGCTATGATCAGTGCCTCAGTGCTGTCTTTTAGTCCAGCCCTTTCCAGCCACTGGTAGGATTTCCCAGTGTCAGCCACCTCAGCTATCTGTCGATGGTACATCCATGCAGGGTCTTGTCTTGCCATGGCACTTCTTCTGCTCGATCTTCCTCCCATGTCTGCTGCTGCCTCAGGCATTCTCTCAGCAGCTCATCTTTGGGTGCCATCTTACTGATGTACTCCTGGATACTCTGGCCTTCATCCAGGACAGTGGCTTTGACACTCACCAAACCCCGCGCGCCTTCTTTCCAGCTGGCGTACAGTCTCTGGGTGTTGGACTTGGGGTGGAAACCTCCGTACATTGTGAGGAGCTTCCGGGTCTTCACATCGGCAGCCTCCATGTCCTCCTTTGGCCAGCTCACTATACCGGCAGGGTATCTGATGACTGGCAGGGCGTACCTGTTGATGGCGTGGATCTTGTTCTTCCCACTGAGCTGGCTCTTCAGGACCTGTCTTATCCTCTGGTGGTACTTGGATGTTGCTGTCTTCCTTGCCTCCTCATCGTGGTTCCCATGTGACTGTGGGATGCCAAGGTACTTGTAGCTGGTCTGTATGTCTGCTATGTGGCCTGCTGGTAGTTCCACCCCATCAGTCTTGACTACCTTTCCTCTCTTTACTACCATCCGGCCACACTTCTCCAGTCCGAATGACATCCCAATATCCTCACTGTAGATCTGTGTCAGGTGGATTAGCGAGTCGATGTCTCGTTCATTCTTAGCGTACAGCTTGATGTCATCCATGTAGAGGAGGTGGCTGATGGTAGTTCCACTCTTGAACTTGTATCCATATCCAGTCCTTGTGATTATCTGGCTGAGGGGGTTCAAGCCAACGCAGAACAGCAGCGGGGACAGCGCATCACCTTGGTATATGCCGCACTTGATGGCCACTTGTGCAAGCTGTCTTGAGTTGACTTCCAGCGTTGTCTTCCACAGTCCCATTGAGTTCTTGAGGAAGGTCCTTAGTGTCCTGTTGACTTTGTAGAGCGCCAGACATTCACAGATCCATGTGTGCGGCATTGAGTCGTAGGCTTTCCTGTAGTCAATCCAGGCTGTTCTCAGATTGGTCTGTCTAGACCTTGAGTCTTGGGCGACTGCTGTATCTATGAGCAGCTGGTGTTTTGAGCCTCTGGTGTTGTTCCCAATGCCCTTCTGAGCTGTGCTCATGTACTGGCCCACGTGGTCCTGTAGCTTGGTGGCTATGATGCCTGATAGGACTTTCCATGTTGTGGGGAGGCAGGTTATTGGCCGGTAGTTGGATGGTGCTGTTCCCTTGTGGGGGTCTTTCATGATCAGCACTGTCCTTCCTTGCATTAGCCAGTCTGGGTGGGAGCCTGCTGCTAGCAGCTGGTTCATCTGTGCTGCTAGGCGTTCATGCACTGCTGTTAGTTTCTTTAGCCAGTAGGTGTGGATCATGTCCGGGCCAGGTGCTGTCCAGCTCTTCATGTTCTTGACCCGCTGTTGGATGTCTGCTACTGTGATGGTGACTGGTTCCTGTTCTGGGAGATTGCTGTGGTCTGTTCTCAGGTCCTGCAGCCACTTTGCACTGGTGTTATGAGTCTTCTCTTTCTCCCAGATGTTCTTCCAGTACTGTTCAGTTTCTGCTGTTGGTGGCTCTGCTGTTATTGTGTTGTTGCACTGCAGTTGGGAGTACACCTTGGATGGTTCTTTGGAGAACAGGGCATTTACCTTTTTGGCCTCTGCTTCTCTAGTGTATCTCCTTAGCCTGGTGGCCAGTGCTGTGAGCCTTTGCTTAGCAGTCTCTAGGGCTTCAGATGGAGTCAGGCCCTTGTATTTTCTCAGTAGCCGAGTCTTATCCTTAATCTCTACACCCTTCTGTAGTTCCACCAGCCGGCTAACTTCTCTCCGGGTTGCCTTGATCTTATCCTCCAACCTCATTTTCCAGGGAGGGTATGTATTGCTGTTCTTCTTGATTGTGTAGCCAAGCATCTCCAGGATTACAGAGGCTGTAGCATATACCAGTTCATTGGTTTCAGTGATGGTGGTAGTAGGAATTGTCATTAGGGCTCTATTGGCATCTTCTAGCATACTATCTGATGGTACTTCTCCCATGAGCCTTGGTAATCGGTCTCGAGGGTTGACTGTAGCTAGTTTATCCATGATCTTATGCCTCATATCAGCTGCTGTGTTCTGTAATGGAGGGGGTGGCAGTGAAGTTCCAGCTTCAGGTGTTGGCTGCACAGCTAGTTGTTCTTCTGGGGCTTCTTCTTGAGTCCGAGAGGTAATGTGGAGTTGGTCTATCTCCAGTTGTGAGAGCAGCTGCCTCTTTACTATGTTGAAGTGTTGGGTAACTAGCTGTTTCTCAGTTAGTGTGGTTGTAGGTCTTTTGTCCATCTATAGTTCCCTCATACGTTTCATATATCCCCTCTCATTAGGTCTGCTGTTGTAGTAGCATTCCATCAATTCCAGGTTCTCTTGTCTCGTCCATGCATGGTTTGTTCCAGTAGCTACTACAATGCTACAAGTACCTTGGCATCCCACAGTCACATGGGAACCACGATGAGGAGGCAAGGAAGACAGCAACATCCAAGTACCACCAGAGGATAAGACAGGTCCTGAAGAGCCAGCTCAGTGGGAAGAACAAGATCCACGCCATCAACAGGTACGCCCTGCCAGTCATCAGATACCCTGCCGGTATAGTGAGCTGGCCAAAGGAGGACATGGAGGCTGCCGATGTGAAGACCCGGAAGCTCCTCACAATGTACGGAGGTTTCCACCCCAAGTCCAACACCCAGAGACTGTACGCCAGCTGGAAAGAAGGCGCGCGGGGTTTGGTGAGTGTCAAAGCCACTGTCCTGGATGAAGGCCAGAGTATCCAGGAGTACATCAGTAAGATGGCACCCAAAGATGAGCTGCTGAGAGAATGCCTGAGGCAGCAGCAGACATGGGAGGAAGATCGAGCAGAAGAAGTGCCATGGCAAGACAAGACCCTGCATGGATGTACCATCGACAGATAGCTGAGGTGGCTGACACTGGGAAATCCTACCAGTGGCTGGAAAGGGCTGGACTAAAAGACAGCACTGAGGCACTGATCATAGCAGCACAAGAACAGGCACTGAGCACCAGATCCATTGAAGCAGGGGTCTACCACACTAGACAGGACCCAAGGTGCAGACTGTGCAGAGAGGCCTCAGAGACAGTCCAACACATAGTGGCAGGATGTAAGATGCAGGCAGGAACAGCATACACTGAACGGCACAACCAAGTAGCTGGCATTGTGTACAGGAACATCTGCACAGTGTATGGGCTAGACCCTCCCAAGACCAGATGGGAGATCCCACAGAAGGTCGTGGAGAATAACAGGGCTAAGATTCTGTGGGACTTCCAGATCCAGACGGACAGGCAGGTACTGGCCAATCAACCAGACATCGTGGTAATAGACAAGGACCAGAAGACAGCGGTGGTGATAGATGTAGCAGTGCCAAGTGACAGCAACATCAGGAAGAAGGAGTATGAGAAGCTGGAGAAGTACCAGGGCCTGAAAGAGGAACTAGAGCGGATGTGGAAAGTGAAGGCCAAAGTGGTCCCAGTGGTGGTAGGAGCACTCGGGGCTGTGACTCCTAAGCTGGGAGAGTGGCTCCAACAGATCCCAGGAACAACATCAGAGCTCTCTGTCCAGAAAAGTGCAGTGCTAACGCAGAACCCTCAAACTCCCAGGCCTCTGGTAGAGGACCCAAGGTTGAGGATGACACATACCACCCATAGGGGGTGAGAGAGGAATTTTTTAGTCAAACAAGATTAGAGCCTATGGTGCTTCATCTTGCTTTTAGTTAACTGATAATGAGCAAAAATGAGTAATTATTCACTTATAAATGGCTTTTTAAAAATAAATATTTTCTCAAGGGTGTTTTTGTTTAGGGCACCTGGGACACAGTACCTTTCAATACATAACATATATTCAGCGTTGGAGAGTCTACAGTCTGTAGAGTCTACATAAATCCTGCTGTGGACCTTAATAAGGATTTGTTCAGTAATGTCTCAGCCAGGCTTAGAATTCAGCCAACCATGCTTTGAAATAATGTGATAGAAAGATTTCTTTAAATACTCTCATCTTACATGAATTTTAATGGTATTTGTGTAGAGATGTGTAGAAAACAGAAATAAGATACTGGGATAAAATTCTTGATTCCTTCCACAATTAAGGATTTTTCGCTTTAAATATGACCTGAAGTGACCTTAACAGTTGTGATAGTCTAATACATAGTTGGTAACTGGGTAGAAAATAGGCTTATATTAGAGCCAATGACCAATAAGATACACAGGAAGCTAAAGCCATTCATCTCAATATTTATCTCCATGAAAGAAGCATTTAAAATAATAGACCATGACAGTGCTCAAGAATTATCTAACATTTGTTAGCAGACTCCCATTTTCCATTTAAGAACTTTAAAAAAATGGTTCAAATATCAAACAAGTGTAAAATATATTTATTTTTTAAAGAATTGTTACTTTAAATCAAAGTACTAAATATTCTAGAGCTTGATCTAAGCCATAAAATAGATTTGGATTTTAAACAGCTTAATATCTGTGAACTTCTAATCCAGGATTTGGTTTGGGCCCATCTCTAGAATCTTCCTTCCTTCAATGTGGCCCATAGTCAACCTTGCAGTTTCCAAATTGTCTTATTGTGTTGCCTCTCAAAATTAAATGGCTCTAGCAAAAATACATACATTCCAAATTATCTAGTTCCCATCATGTCTTCTGTTCTTGCAGAAAATAATGTAAAGGACAACTAAAATAACTACTACTAATATAGCTAGCAGGGGATATTCTGGTCTGAAAAGTGTGCAAACAGGACATGGTATTAATATAGTTTCCTATAGGAGATCGCTGAATATAAGCATGGAATGTTTCTCTCTCATTAAGCTGAAAACCTACATGGGTTACACATTATGATGCCTGTATCCCCAGGGTTTTCTTAGCGAGCATGAATTTGGATGTATCTTCATAAAGATATGCAGAATCTGATGTTCACATATTGTCAGTCTTTGTACATTTTTTAAAAACAATTTGCTCTATAATATCTTTTCTATTAATGGAATGGCATTAGATTTGAAAACAGTATGCACGGGGCAGAGATCTGGCTTTTCAGTTTGAAGTGTGGTTCTGAAGATCATATAGGACACAAAAGTACTTACTGAATTCTAGTGAGTTCCTAACTAAGTACCTGCAGTTGACGATGATAAAACTCAGCCTAGAATCTGAAAGTCAAACAGGGTTCCTTCTAATTTGTGTATGAACAACAACAGTCATTAGAGGTGGAACTAAATTAATCCTCTGAGATTCAGCAAAACAGCTTGGAGCACTTTATGTATGCTTTTCTATAGTGTATAGCACTTGATATGTGTATAAATATTTGCCTGTTCCCATTTATCCCCAAGTTTCACACATGCTGCCTTCACAGCTGGAGACTCTTCTTCCCTTCAGTGTCCTTCGAAAAGATAGCAATATCTTGTCCTACAGGAAGGACAGTTGGTCCTTTCATTGATGGAGGTATCGTAAAAATTGTCTCACACCTATTACCAGGGGCGTCGCTGGCGCTGGGCACTCCTGGGCAAGTGCCCCCAACCCCAGTGCCAGTGCCCCGGATCTCCAGCCCGATTGGTCCGCCCAGCTGGGGATCCAGGGCCCAGCTACCCGTGGCCATGGCAGCCCCGTCCCCGGCTGGGGAAGCAGGGCCTAGCCGCCCGTGGTGGCGCCCGTCCCTGTCCCTGGCCAGGGGGTGGGGCCTGCAGGCTGGGGGCAGGGCCTGGGGCGGGGCCTGGGCCCATGCCCCAGGTCCCTCCCCCAGCCAGCCACGCCCCTGCCTATTACGTATCTTCAGAAACTACAAAGACCCCTAGCTACACACTGCTCAAAAACAATGCCACTACAAAACCCAAAACTCTTTCATTGAGTATTCAGCAACAACTGCACAGATCAACCTCCCCACAATGAAGTCCAAGAAGAACAAAAGGAATTAATTTACTTTTTAAGTATCAATTTTATAAAGATAAAGAAAAAATAAGAAATAACTACACCCTAATTTTTGCAACATAAAAAGGCTACTTTATAAGTCACACACCTCTTCAAGTTCCAAAGGCATGTTAGTCTAGTACAGCAAAACAAGAAAGAAGTCCTATGGCACTTTTGAAGACTAACAAATTTATTTATCACATGAGTTTTCGTGGGAGAAAGTCCCACTTCATCAGATGCAGTTATACAGATATATAAATGGAGAAAAAGTAAAACTAAACCTAAATAGGTCAGTCGTCACAGAAGCACAATGAGAAGGACCTAAGAGTTCCCAAAAGCTTAATTTCAGTTCACCTGAGTCTCATTTACAGTGTATGATGATCAAATTCTGTGTCTGCTCACTCTAAAGCAGTGGTTCCCAATCAGTGCGCCGGGGGACACTGGTGTGCCACAAGCATCCCTGAGAGCTGGAGTGAAAGTTCCCTCCCTGCTCAGCCCAGCCACATGGGCTGTGCAGGGCTGGGAAAGGGCAGAGTTTAAAGTAATGGGGAAGGCACTGGAACACAGTTCCAGGCCCCCTATTTTTAGGCAGGCAGCATTCTAGCCCCCCTAAAAATAGAGGAAGGCACAGGAACATGGAAGTTCCAGGGGTCCCCCTAAAAATAGCAAGAGCAGCCCGAACGCAGCGTTCTGGTGGCTACATCTTAAAGCCCGCTCCACCTTACCCAGCCAGCAGAGAGCTGTGGGAGGCTGGGAGTGTGTGAATCTCCTCCTGCAGGGTGGAGCAGCTCCTGTCAGCAGCCTGCAAACAGCCCAGGTAAGGGCTTTGGTTGGGAGGGCTGTTGGGGGTTGTGTGGGGCAGGTGTGTGTGTGTGTGTAGCAGAGGTGGGTGGGAGTGGATGTGTAGCAGAGGGTGTGTAGCTGGGGTTGGGGGCTGTGTAGCTGGGGGTGGTGTGTCTGTGTGTGTGGGGAGGGTGTAGCTGGGGGCTAGAGGCCTGGTTCTGGCCCCTGCAGTGATGGGGGAGTCCATCACAGTCACCAGGGAGCTGGGAAGGGGAGGACGGGACCCACTGGGGTGGGAGGGAGCAGCAGTGGGATGAGGATTTTCCCTGGGTGGCAGGGAGCCACTGTGGAGATGGGGGAAGTGGGTGCTGCGCCATGCTCCCCTGCCCTATCTTCCCATTCCCCAAGTTCCCCCTGCCTCCCCACAAAGTCACTCTTTTTCTCCATTCCTCTCTCCTCTCTTGCCACCCTTGTGCTGTTCCCCACATGGCTGCCCTTGTCCTCTTTTGCCACCCCTGCCCTGCTCTGCTCCCCACACTCACTTCTGCCACTGCAGACGACTCCTGACCTCCCCTGTTTTGCTACCCCTGCTACCCCGCATAGCAGCATTTCTGAGACACTGTGCCATGGTTCATGAATATTCATAAGTAATTTAAATTAATTTGAATATTCATAGTTTTTTAATGGTGGTCTGCCTCAAAAAATTGGAAAGTATCAAGGTGTGCCACAGAAGAGAAAAGGTTGGGAACCACTGCTCTAAAGCACTGCAACAACATCTTCCTCCCACTTGCATATAGAAATCTTCTGATGAAATCCATGCAGACTTTCTCTTCCTTTCCCGATATAGCTCAGTTTAATTAGTTAGCTGACTAATTAATCACTCTAAGTATATGGCTAAATAAAAATCCCTGTTACAAGAAAAGTACAAGACTGGGAATAGCAGAATATATATAATTCTTTCCCCATCATTACATTCAAATAAGAAGAGAAATGATAAATCATATGGGTTAAGACATTTTAGTGGAAACAGTATGGCTGGAATCAAGCAATATTCCAAATATATAATAAAAATTAAAAAATTAGTGTTCTCTTCCAATTTCCCCTTTCTATAATTAAACTGCCAGGTCTTCTCTTCTGGAAGTTAACAAAATACCACTAACTCACAGCAAAATGCTTCGGAGTTTAAGGCAAACCAACCTTCTCTCTGCTCCTGGACTGTGTTTCTGCCAACCCATACAGTGCACGTCATAGCCTTTTACAAAGCAGCAACCCCATTTGCCCTTAGGGAGTCTAGGAAACAGGGAAGGGGAACATAATGAGCATACCAGAATTATCACACCCAATTCCAGAAACTTCTGGGTGTAAAGAAGAGCTAACTGTACCTCTACCTGGTAGTAATGAACCAGATCCAAATCGTTCTTGTTCACCCTCCCCATAAATCTCTTCAAGAGGTATCCCTCCATTATGCTTGTTGTTTACACTAGCATTTATTTTTGTTCTGGTATTTTTTTCATATAACAGTGCCTCCTAAAATATTAAGAAAATCAAATATTAATAATAGATATAAATTTCTTTGTAAAACAGTTGCCTGCTGTGTTTGGATAACACAGTCTGCAAGATCCCTTAGGCCTCACCTTAGCTACAATGTGCTAAAATGGTTCACCATCAATATATCCCAGTGTCTTTTTTGTTGCTGTTGTCTTGTAGAACATGTGGTCAATGTCAGCTGCTTCTGTAACAAGTTTTGTTTTTCTAAAAATACAGTGTATATATAGGTGCCAGTCAATGAAAATGAAACTGGCCAAAGCATTTAAATTTTGGAGAACAACATTAGTGGAGGGATGGGCAAGATGACCTAATAAGTCTCCTCTAATTTGTATAGTTCTGTTATTGTATGGAATTCTTATTGTACAATTGAAATATTTAAATTGTTTACAATAACTATAGATTTGCAATATACTTAGTTTCTAGGTTTTTCTATTTTTTCATAAATTATCATGCTACATAAAAATGTAATATGTTAAAAATTATAAAACAGTTTGCTTTGTTTCTGTTTCACTATCTAGGCTTATTTATTTCATTGTCATCCTTTCTAACCTAATCCAAACAATAACCTTGGCTCAACAATGTAAACATATTGCATCCCCAACCAGAGTAGGTTTCCCTAATAATACTCTGATTACAGCAGCTTTTATGTCTGCAGAGGAAAGGACCTTAAATATTAAATCTCATCAGCACTAAAAAATAAGTGGTGAGCATCAGTCACATTTTCTTGAAATACCACAAGTCTTCCTTGAAGCATAAGCCTTTAATCTCAGGATTTTGGGGACTTCTGCTCTGATTACTAAAGATCAGAAAGTTTGGCAAATACTCTTCAGACCACTCCTAAAAGTGGTCATTGTAATATTATCAGTTTATTATGAAAACTGATATCTGTTGTTCTGATGTCTGGTAGCCTTAACAAATACAAAGAGAAAGTAACATCAGAACAACCACTGACTTCAGTGCAAGTCTAATAAAAACCACTGTCATGTGTGTTTCTCTGATCCTGTATGGTTGAAAATTTCAAAGTAGGGCAATGTCATAGTGAGGGAATTGCCTTCACTAAAGAGGAAATCTCCTCTCAAACTTACGAAATATATAATATTTTTCTAATTTAGATTACATTTGAGTTGTTTGGATGTCATTATGATATTCCCAGTCTATCACCAAAACTATAAAATGATTCCTAATTTTTTTGAAAATAGGAATCTCCCTGTACTATAGTGTGTTTAAATAATGTGTGAGAAATGGACAACACAGGGGATATATTTTTTTTAAAAATTAAGCTTGTCATTTTAGGTGCATAATTACCAATCTCTTTGATGGCCAGCAAAACAAGCAAGGAGACCTGTGGCACTTTTAAAGACAAACAAATTTATTTTTCTATCACATGAACTTTCATGGGAGAAAATCCCACTTTGTCTGTTCCACAAAAGCTCATGGGATAAATAAATTTGCTCATCTTTAAAAGTGCCACAGGACTTCTTGTTTGTTTTGCTGAATGAGACTAACACAGCTATCCCTCTGCTGGCCAATTTTCTTTTTTGGAACATGGAATTACCTGTAGATCTCTTTGTTATGAACTGGCTGAGGAGTATGAATAAGTGGTCTCCCTATTCTGCTCCAAGCATTGTCCACACAAGTTGTAGCAAATCAAAACCTATCCTTTTCCTGGGGGTCCATTTTTCTCTTTAAAAAACACAAATAAAACAATAAAAAATCTCTGCCAAGCCTTTTTCCCTAGACTTGCCTGGTTGGACTCTCTGAAAACTACTTAGCCCACTACACCCTACATCTTTGCAGGAGAGTCTTTCCCATAACCCATAAATTAAGGTGGGTTAATGATCTACCTACCACAACAAGCGAACAAAACACACTTAACTGTTTCCATTGGGATCTTCTTCAACAGCATAGGATTGTCAAGCAAATACTGTACGCTTATAACAGGACCCTACCATTTTAACAGGAGCCAAGACAAAATTTGAAGTATACATTTATCAGCTATTTCCCTTCTCCTCCCCACATCCTTAGTTATTGACTCAAATTTGTCTTCATAATCAATACAGATAGCAATAAGAAAACTGATCACATATTCAGTTACCAAAAAGACCCCTAAAGTCTTTAAAAAAAGAAAAGCCAAAGAGCCTTTGGGTCTGATTCATCAATATTTTAATTGCACAAGTGTATCATCATTTATATGCAGTTCCTCCTTGCTTCCAGAAAAGCATGTTCTGTACATATATTGTATATCTGAAGATATATTTCAAATTTGAATGTATGTGACAAATAGGATATTTTAAAAATATTTTGCTGTTGTATTGCCAAAAGCAAAATAGATCTTAGCATTTATCAGCTACTGGCATGTTTTGTTCATTTTTCCCTCGTTGGTCCTAATGAAATATCAACTTAAAATCAACACACATACACACACACACACATCTGTGTGAACCATTAATATAGGTGCATTTGAATTGCTAATACATTAAGCTAAATTGTCAATTTATATCAGATTAAGGGCATCTCTACTAGGAGGTTGTGCCAGTGTGAGGAGGTTGATTTTTTTTTCAGTCTGTTTAATTACCCAAGTTTTCTAACATAGATCAAGTATCAGGTTGGTAACAAGGGTGTCAACTCATTTCAATTGCAATGGTGTTTCTGTGAGTGGTGTGGAACTGAGATCCCTGAGGAACTTGAGTGCCAGAGACCAAACTTCATACTAGAGCTGCTGAACAATTCATAGTGGGGAAAAAATTGAATAGCTTCTAAAAATAAATGGCCTAATTTTTTAAACATGGGGCACACCCACGAACCCACTTAAAGTCAATGGCTATGTCTACACATACATTGTTATTTCGAAATAAGTATTTTGAAATGAGTTATTTTGAAATAAAGTCCTTATTTTGAAATAAGTTAATTCAAATTAAGAAAATGTTAATTCGAATTAAGGGAAAGCCTGCCATCGAAACGGCTCTTATTTTGAAATGGTTATTTTGAAATAAGGCCGTTTGGACATGTTTCAAAACAGTTGTTTCAAAACAATGGTGTTCAAAATAACAATTTTGAAATAAGAGCCATTTTGAAACAATCGGGGTTTAACCCTGTTTCAAAATGACGGTTCTTATTTCGAAAGGACGGGCTCTGTCCTTTTGAAATAAGAAAACATCATGTGGACCAAATAGCTTTTATTTTGAAATAACCAGTGTAGACATACCCAATGAAAGCCAGGGGTGAACCCTCATCAATGAAAATCAGTTCATTAGTGCTTAGAACCAAGCAGAACATTCAGTGAGAATCCTGAAAAAAATCAGGCTGCCCTGGGCAAAAAGCAAAGAGGACTTTTTTCTTTCCTGCTTAAGAACTCATGTCAGTCTGAGACTTCAGGCGTCTGGAAACAACTTGTGTACACTCGGCATGCTCCCTTTAGTAACTTACTAAGTTACTAGCTATCTTAAACCCACTACAACAGATAACAAAAGGTGACCTGAATAGCATTTTTAGAAAATAAATAACACTTGAGATCTCAAATCATTGTAAAAAGAAGTGTAACTATCAAGATATTAATTAGTTACATTTTCATACAAAATTAGTGAAAATTCACTTCCCTCTGCCTTATCACTTCTCCCTTCCCTCCTTCCATTCTAACTGAATTCCTTGCATCAGTTGTTGTGGGACAAACAATAGACCTGATGTGTTAGCAGATAAAAAGCTCTCTCTGCAGTCATTTTTAAGGTAGTGTGAGACAAATTTATGTAACAGTGCTTTTAAATAAAGCTAGTGAGTTATAAGGCCCTAAAAAACTTTAGTAAATAAACTGGAGAGAAGAGAAAAACATTTAGCATGAAATGTGAATAAATCAGTTTTTATGCTTTTGGCCATCCTGAATAAAAGGAACATTCCCAAAAAGCATAAGTTGAAAGAGGAAGTTGTACTTAAACCTGCCACATCCCCACCCACACGTCTGCAAAAAATGTGTGTGTGTGTGTGTGTGTGTGTGTGTGTGTGTGTGTGTGTGTGT
>ML682232.1:1448196-1471575 GCA_007922195.1 Podocnemis expansa
TGTGTGTGTGTGTGTGTGTGTGTGTGTGTGTGTGTGTGTGTGTGTGTCTTCTTTGAGAGAGAGACAGAGAATGGGGTTTAAACGGACGGGGTGACCTGTTTATTTAGCGTTGAATATTCTCTTATGGTATCTGCAACCCCAACATTACAAGATCTTGTATGAGCAACAGAAAGTGAAATTCCTAGGCAAAAGTGAATGCTCATTATCAAAGTAAAGTTACAAATATCAGCAGACAGCTTGAGTAATGAAAAACAGGTTAGGTTAATTGTAAAATTTCTTCTCTGTTCAGTAATTTTAAGAGTTTACTAGTCACAGTTAAGGAAATAGAAAAAAGGTTACAACTTTTCCTTTAAGTGTGGAAAAAAAAAGGATGTTAAACAATTCCATTATAGGTGCTATGGTACTTTATACAAAAATCTGCAATGTTGCATGTGATCCATATTGTATATTTAATTTACAATTTTTATTAATATAAAACTGATTTTGAAAGTGAGCAAAGAAACCCTTGACTAAGGTTGTCTATAAGGTCCTAAATTCCTCTTCATTACATCTAGGGAATGGAGTTCACACCTGTATGATGTGATGTGTGATTGCCCACTATAGCCTTACCTTCCCCAGAGGACCATAAGAATAGCTATATTAAATGTGATATTTAGCACTCTTAATGCAGCCTTAAGTTACAAATGTGCACTGAAACAAAATAAGTAAAAACCAAAACTTATTTTATACAACCAAAAAAAAAAGCTACCTTCACTGTAGAAAATTTTGTAATTTTAGTTGCTGAGCTTTGTTTCTGAAATGTTTTATTGTATTTAACCATAACCAGTATACCCAAGACTTGCTATATAGAGTCCAGCTTGCTGAAAAGTTGCATCATTTGTGACATTGTCTTGTGGAGAGATAGTATTAGGCTTCAAATGAGTGTTCCTCCTGAATTAACTGTAGTTTAATTATCAAAAGAGTAACTTATCTGAGTATGTAATTATATTAAATCAATATTAAGTAAAATAAAAACACTTGAAACATCCCTGTATTAAAACATAGTTCTTGGTAGAGGACTATAGCACTCTCAGATAATATCAAATATAGGAGTTTAGCTCACATACAACATTTCTGTTGTCCTCTCCCTTGCTGCACTGTGATATTGGTTTACCATTTATATCTAGTATGTGTCAGCATGTTTAGCATGGAAAAGATTCTTATAAAATAACTTTTGTGGAGGACTTAAAAAGTTAATGGCATTGGAAATCTCGGTCTTCTATTTACTCATACTATACTGACTTCCAAAATAATGTAGTTTTTCCTGCTTAGGCTACATCTATTGAGGAGATGATGGTTCTTTTTACATTCATTGTTTACAGTTGCTTGACATTAATAACGAAGTTTTAAATCAATGCTAGTGAGTACCATTTCTTGTGTTTTCTGTTATGTGTTTGTTGTCCAAGAGGAACTGAAATGAAACCCCAGTTTCACTTGACCATGGGGAAGAGTCAAAAGGAGATAACTACTGAACTACTGAGGGTCCAAGTGCTGAACCTTTTATGGAATAATATTTGAATTCATTACAATAAAGATATACAAGTTTACTACCTCTATGACAGCAACAACTGTGGACATTCCTGTAAAAATATGCCAGGCCTGTACAAAAGCAAGCATGAACTATGTATAATATGTGAGTGAGCCCCTGCTACTCTCTCTGCAAGATGCTTTTATGCCAATCTCTTTACAAAGCTCAGTGAGGAATCTGATTTTTGTTGAAAGATTCATAGTGCATCTGAGACCCTGATTCAGCAAGGTAAACAAGTTTGATGGGGCTACTTATATAATTAAAGTACAGCATTGTTTAAGTGATTAGCTGCATCAGGTTTGATTTTATTAATTTCCTTTTTAGCAAGTACTACTCCTGCTTCTGAGATATTGCTCCTACAGGCTGTGACATACCAGTACTTCCAAAAAAGACTTGCTAGTTGGTTTTACTTTTTTCCTTAAGGTTGTTTCTTCTGTAGATGGAATAATTTAAATTACTTTGTCTGGACTACAGACAAGAAGGGATGCAATGGAGTAGATTCCATAAGTAATAAATGGGGAGGGAAAACATTTCTGGCATTCCTGTGAGTAATATGAAACTTCACATAAATTTAATCTGTACCTATCTGTTAATTCCTTGAAGTTTTCATATGACATTGCTACTCCAAAAAGTATCCATCCTTTACATCATTAATGAAGTATCATGCTACACTGCCTCCCCTGATGGTCTTTTGTACTGATTTGCTTTTTAAATAAATGTTCTTATATTGCTGCCCTAATATTAAATTGGATTAATTTATAACAAATGCTGAGATTCTTCAGTGAGTTCAACCACCCCTTACTTCTAAAGTTAACCAGAAAAGATGACAAAAATATCTGGGATGTGTTAAGAATGAAACTAGAGCATGTGTCATAGCAAGTGTGCCATTGGGCAGCTAAAGGGAAACACAAAAGGGACACACTGCAAAATCCCTCAATCAGAGGAGGAAAACTTATGGCACGTAACACAGAGGAAATGCAAAGAGGATAGAAATGGATGATGGAGCCTTCTTTGTGCTCTACAAATATTTCAAAACAGGAAGGCTGAAATTCAGAATACTTTCCTATTTTGTTACTTCTCCTTTATCTCCCATGAGTGAGGTTGGGTCATAAAATTGGAAAGCATTCCAAAAATAAAACAAGGAACCATAACAATTCATCTAGTCAGCTAGTAAATCTATATTCACTGACCTTATGGATGCAGATCTGACTGCTGCATCTCTAAAAAGATACATTGGAACTGGAAAAGGTATAGAAAGGGCAACTAAAATGACCAGGGGTAGAGAAAAGCTTTTGTATGAAGAGAGATTAATAAGATTTGGGACTTTTCAGCTTGGAAAAAAGAGACGTCTAAGGGGTGGACATGATAGAAGTCTACAAAATCATAACTGGTGTAGAGAAAGTAAATATAGAACTCTTATTTACTCCTCATAACAGAAGAACCAAAGTTCACCAAATGAAATTAATAAGCAGAACATTTAAAATTAACAAAGAGGTATTTCTTCACACAGCACACAGTCAGCTTGTGGAACTCCTTTTCAGAGGATTTGGTGAAGGGCAAAACTATAATGGGGTTAAAAAAAGAACTAGATAAATTCATAGATGATAGGTCCATTGCTGCCTATTAGCCAGTACAGACAAGGCTTGCTGTTTGCCAGAGGCTGGGAATGGGCACTGGTATAGATTACCTGTTCTGTTCATTTCTTCTGGAGCACCACACATTGGCCACTGTCAAGATAGAATACATTGGTCTGACCCAATATGGACATTATGTTCTTATGTGATTTTCCAGTTTTTCTATTCTTCATATCATTTTGTCAGAGAGAGCCTTTCTTTGTGCCTGATCCTGCCAAGTGCTGAGTCCTCTCAAAACCTGTTGCAGGGGGCATCAACATATGACAAGACTGGGCTCATTAACCGCCTTCTCCTCTTAATCCTCTGTTACCTTTTTTCTGCAGCCTTGATTTCACTAGCTGTTTATTTCTAATGCTATGCCATCGCCATATGGGCTTGCAACTGGGAGTATGCTGCTGTAGGCAAGGCTCAGGCAGCTGCCAGCATTTTAGGCAATGGTTCAAGAAAACACCAATATCTGTGTAAGCTCTGACCATGCTATTGCTTCCACTGTTGCTACTACAGTAAAGGGAAATTGGAAACAGTGGTGTGGAAAGGCAAAAAAAGGCCAAGGTAGACTGAGCCAAAAGTTTCTTTCTACAGGACAGCACAAAGGGCTCTCTGAAAACCATTGTTGGGCTGTAATAATAGTTTGAACCACTTTTTTTAGAAAAATACAAATAAAAATCTCCTATGGCATATGTTCATAAATGGCTTTATTTTTCTCCAAAAAAACCCAATGTTTCTGTATCCATTTTCCATTTGTCTTCTGGTAAGAATTACATCATTTCTTAAAATGTCAGGCACATCTGAACACATTTAAGAGGAACCTGAGGGTTGTCTTTAATTTGCATGTAAATTTACATATGCAATTTAAATTAAAAAAATAAGTGCTCATGGTTCTGATATCCTGCATCTTCCTTCCTGATGAATACAAACTGCTTTATAGCTGAATTCACCAGGGACTAAAAAAATGTAATGTCCAAATAAATTGCCTAATAAATAGAAGTAATTCCTGAATCAACACTACCTACTCTGTAATTCTCAAAGACAAATAAACTAACAAAAGAAATGTATATTAATAAGTAACAGTAGTGAAATGGCTGAGAAGGGAAGCATCAGCAATGATACAGCTATACGCACAATATCACCTGTTTAAAATTCAGTCAATCTGCACTTTCTCTTTTTGGTTTTTTTTAGTAACAGCTCACACATCCATGAATCATTCCAGAGGAAAGTTTGAGAGATGCTGTGTGTCAGGTCAATCCAGGTTCATTCACTGTACATCCTTAGAAAGCTACAAAGAATGGTGTGTAAATAAGGTGGGTGGGGGAGGGAAAGGAAAAAGATCATTCAGTGGGACTGTCACAGTAAATCTTTTCATTAAATATCATGTGTAATATGTTTTTCTGATCACAAACAAAACAGTTATTTTTCTTTAATTCACAAACCCAAAAAAGCGGGTAGTTAATGTTGTCTGTGTTCCTTGTAAACAAGGACACACAAACAAAGCCCTCATTGCTTTTCTGGTACTAACTGAGCTATTCAAGCTAAAACATAGTCTGCTGCAGATCAGCAACCAAATAAATGACAACATTAATTCAATCCAGAATGCTTGATAAATAGAGAGGAATTGTTTATCCAGTGTGTAAATCTGGTCGAGTCTTCCCCTCGTCAGGGGTGAGGTAAACAGGTAGGTAGTTCAGGCCTTCAGCCCCAGCAAGGACAAGGCAACCACACAGTTACATAGAGTTCAGGCCTTCAGCGCCAGCTGGGACAAGGCAACCACACAGTTACATAGAGTTCAGGCCTTCAGCCCCAGCAGGGACAAGGCAAACACACAGTTACATAGAGTTCAGGCCTTCAGCGCTATGGAGTTTTAAGGGAAATTATAATCCAATAAGGAGGACAGCATATTCAGAGTTGTATAAGCAGTCTTTATTGAAAGAAAACTGAGAGAGAGAGAGAGGAGACAGACAGGTTTTCCTAGCACCTAAATGACTCGCCCTGCACATAGTGGCGTGGCTAGCACCTCTGCTTAACATGCAGAAGGGCCTGGGTTCAATTCCCAGGGGGTTGGACTCAATGATCTCATGAGGTCCCTTTCAGCCCTATGATTTGATTGATTGATTGACTCTCCCATTTATCACTATGACAACCCCAATGACCCTAGGTAGTCCAAAACACCACATATTCCTCCTCCTCTAGTGAACCCCCCCCCGAAAAAAGCCCCCCCCCCGAAAGAATAAGAACTAAACTAGGAGATGAGCGTTTAGCTTCATTAAATGCAACATCACAGGCTTCAATCCAGTTCCAGGCCTTTTTCGGCCCCAGAAGCTCATGTAGGGGTTTCAGGAGCATCGCTAATTGTGGAATAAACTTGCCATAATAGTTTAAGCCTAAAAAAGAGCGAAGTTGGCTTACATTCTGAGGTAGCGGAGCATCCACAATAGCCTTAACCTTGGCTGGAGACTTATGGAGACCATCAGCATCAATTATATGTCCTAAATATTCAACTTAGGGCTAGAAAAACTTACATTTGTCTCTGTGACCATGTAGACCATACTCTTCCAGTCTTTGCAGAGTAGCTTCCAAGTTCGTAAGGTGTTCCTCCTCATTTTTGCGTGTGACCAGGATATCATCCAGATAGCACTGTACTCCTGATAAACCACTCAAAATCTGATCCATTGCCCTTTGGAACAAAGCTGGGGCTGAAGTAATGCCGAAAGGTAAATGACAGTATCTGTACAACTCCTTATGTGTTACGATTGTCAACAATTCTTGAGATTCCTCTTCAACATGCATCTGTAAGTACACTTGACTCAAATCAATCTTGCTAAATTTTTGTCCTCCAGCCAAACCTGCAAAGATGTCCTCAATGCGGGGAAGAGGATATTGTTCTGCACATAACATTGGGTTGACAGTGACCTTGAAATCTCCACAAATCCGAATGGAGCCATCCTTCTTCACTATTGGGACAATGGGTGTCGCCCACTGGCTGTGAGTAACTGGCACTAAGACTCCCTCTTTGACTAAACCGCTCCAAGTTTTCTTCCACCTTGGGTCTGATGGCAAATGGCACCATCCTGGCCTTCAAACATTTTGGTTGGCAATCAGGCTTTATATTTAATTTCACAGTGATTCCCTTCATACTGCCTAAGTCTTCACCGAAAACAGCAGCATGTTTCGTTAGTACCGCTGCTAGATTCATTTCTTCTTTAGTCAATTGATGCACTTGTGACCAATCGAGTTGGATTTTCCTGATCCAAGATCTTCCCATTAGGGCTGGGTAATTCCCCTTTACCACAAACAATGGTAGCTTTGTGGTCTGTCCATTGAGTTCTACTTTCACATCAATAGTACCCAACAGGGGAACAGTCTCTCCAGTATATGTCTTCAAAACGACTACTGTCAGCTTAAGTGGCAGATGTCTAAAGTCCTTCTCATACACAAGGTTAGAAACTAATGAAACTGCTGCGCCAGTGTCCAGTTCCATGCATATAGGTTTGCCTTCCAACACAGGTGTTACCCAGAATTTACATGGGCCAGCTGTGATAGACAAAACATGGAGGGAATCTTCATCTTCCAATTGGGTGTCACTATGATCACCTGTATTCTGCTCTACTGCATGCAGAATTTCCCTCTTAGGCCGCCAAACCAATGGCCCATTTTTCTCAGGTCTGCCTCTTCTGTTTGGCTCATCCTTCCTTTGTTTGCAGGCACATTCAATGTGCCCTCTCTTACCACATTGTCGACACAGTAGTTCTTTAAACCGGCACTCAGATGTGAGGTGGTCCTGCTTCCCACACCGGTAACATTCTTGTCTCCCCGGTGCCCTGGGGGCAGGTTGTAGGGATACTTTACGGACACTGACCCCGATCTGTTGCATGTCTTGGGTGACACATTCCATGGATACTGCAATTTCCATAGCCTTCTGCAAGGTGAGTTGACCTTCAGTCAATAGGCGTTTTCATGTTGATTCACTGTGCAGGCCTGTCGTGCAGCATTTCCTCTAACATGTTCTTGAAGTCACAGTGTGCTGCCAGCTTCCGCAGAGCTGCTACAAATTGTACAACTGATTCACCTTCCTCTCGGTTCCTTTGGTAGAGCCTATACCTCTCTGCAATTACTAGTGGCTTTGGGGAAAAATGTGCTCCCAGAACTTCCACTAGGTCCCTCTAAGGTTTCTGCTCTGGCTTCTCTGGATAAAGCAAATCACATAGCAAATTATAAGTCCTAACTCCAATGACCGTTAGGAAAACTGGTACCTTCTTCTCATCAGTTATGTCATTTGCTATTACAAACTTTTGAAATCAGGCTGTATATGTCAGCCAGGAATCTGCTGAATGATCATATGCTTCAAAGGTTGTAGTAAGTAAAGCCATGATGCCCTCTTGTGGTTATTGTTTGTCTCTTCTCTTAACAGCAGGCAGATCAGCTTTCAGAATAGCCAGCTAGCCCTTAGGCAAACAGATCAGCTTTCACAGCTACAACCCAACCCCCATGCAAGCAGTAGAATAAAGTTTTGCTTCTTACATTGTAGTCTGGTTTTCCAAAGTTGCCAGGGTTGTTGGGGATAGCCACTCCATCACAAATCCCATCCTCTGTCGCCAGATGTGGAGTTTTAAGGGAAATTATAATCCCATAAGGAGGACAGCATATTCAGAGCTGTATAAGCAGTCTTTATTGAAAGAGAACTGAGAGAGAGAGTGAGGAGACAGACAGGTTTTCCTAGCACCTAAACGACTCTCCCATTTATCACTATGACACCCACAATGACCCTAGGTAGTCCAAAACACCACAAGCGCCAGCAGAGACAAGGCAAACACACAGTTACATAGAGTTCAGGCCTTCAGCCCCAGCAGGGGCAAGGCAAACCAGCAGGTAGCTCAGCTGGTAGCAGGGAAGGGAAGGGGAATGCAGGCCCGCCCACTCCACTGCATTCCAGCCCAGGGCGCTAGCAGTGGCCACGTGGAGGGCCACTGCGTCAGCAGGGCTCCCACCGAAACACACTGACTCACGGTTGCCCCTGGGCTACTTCCTTCCCTTTCCCCGATGAGGCCTGGGGTACACCATCCTCGCGGTCCTCTGGGTAGAATCCCCAGGGCATCTCCATCAGGCCCTCACTGTTCTCAGGCAGCAAGGCAGGGAACTTGGCCTCGTCGGCCAACAGCAGCTTCTCCAGGTCGCACAAGTCCAGAAGAGCTGGCTCGCTGTCCTCCCCAGCAGAGTGGAACTCGTCCAGGTCCTCCCCGGCATCTGGCTGGTCTCCAGGGCCCAGGCTCTCAGCGGAGGGGAGCTCATCAAGATCCTCCCCTGAAGGAGTTTCCTCCAGGGATGCAGTTGACCAACGCTCCACCCCCTTGCTCTTCTGGGGTGGGGAGGCCGGTCATCTGTCAGTCCCTTCTGCTCCCTGGAGAGGGAGGTCTGCCAAGAGTGGCAGCCACTTCCCTCAAGGCTCCCTCCAGGACTACCTGGTTCGCCCCCTTTTATAGTCCTCCTGCTCCCTGTAACCCTCTGGTTGGTTCAGGCGCTGGTCATTCTGTCGGCCCTCCTCTGGCCAGTAGGGGGCGTGCGGGCGCTCAGCTATCCCTCGGTTGGTAGGTAACTGCTCCCCTCTGCTACAGTAAAGAAATCGGTTGAGGGTGAGTTTTATTATGATCTGCATAGTCATCTGTCTTCCTGTACTATCTTGTTTCATGTTTGTGAGTAAAACATATACAGTAATTTAGCATTCAAATAATCCCAACCATAATCCAGACAGATTTAGCTCAAATTTCTCTGGGATTTCTATTATCTAGATTTAGCAATGTGTTGTTGAGTGGATATTTTAAATTGCTGCAATTGCTTTTTTTCTGCAATAAACAACATATTTTGATGCTTTGATAATTGAAGCTGTGGATTCTCCTTGGCATTAACCACATGTAAAACTGTATTTTTGCGGGGGCAGTGATTGCACAGCTGGAGCATAGTTTTAATGGTTTCCAGTTATTTGACTGCACAGCACACAACAGAACACAGTGTCTATATCAAAGGCAATGTAATATCTAGGTCTACACAATAATAACTGAGGAGAATTTGAAGACTGGCTACCTCCATTACATGCAACATGTCTGAAAGGGCATTTAAACTATTTAACTAGTTCATATTAATTATAACTTTTATTATTAGTTCCAACAAGCCCCTTGAATGCAAATCCCAGCCTTCCTCTCTCCCTATAATTTCTAGAAAAATGTGAATTTTCTACATGAAATTAAGCTGCAGTGAGTCCTAGAACACTGTATACCACATATGTTGGGAGACTGTTTGTCATGTGTTGAGATCAACTGCAAATGTAGTTCTGGTGAGAGAGAGTGAGATGAGAGACCAGAAGTGGATCATTGCACAGGGGAAGATGAGGAAGGAAAATTTCAGGCTTACTCAATTGGCTGCTGGTTTTACTACACATATTTTTTCCCAGTAAAACAGGCCATGGATCTCCATGCGGTCTTGAATCCACAAGCATTTTTCATAAAAATCTCCCTTTGGAGTAGCACCAAGTACAGTAGCTATGGTGTAACAGGGTCCACTAGCATTCCCACACTCATTACCATTTGTGGACTGAAGCAGTGAGAGTGCACATGTGAGAGAGATTACAGGGGAAAGTGTGTTGTAGACAAGGCACAAAACTGTTTCTGTGCTGAAGAATTTAATCCACTAGAGTGACTGAACCAATGCAAAGTACAAGAGAGCGGACTGTGGTAGTGACAAGGTCCAGTACTGGGTAAGATGAAATCCTAATACAGGCATTGGAAATTAGGAAAACTAGCAAAGGAGTGAATAAACAGATTTTCACAGTCCTTGTCCTTGAAAAGAGTAGATTTGTATGATTTCCCAAGTAAATATAAAGTGGAGTATTCTGTAGGAATAATTTAGTCTTAGAGGAGTATGGGATCTCACTACAAGGATCTGCAATTCATATCTTTTCTAAGAAGTGGCACAAGATCACTATTTTTTTTATGGATTATAATATGTATGATTTCCCAAGATTTTGCTATAAGCACAAAGTATTAACTAGTTGTTGTCCTTTTTAAAAGGCATCTGAATTTCTTGAAGCCAACAAGAAATACACTAAAGGTATGTCTACACTGGCAAATTAGTCCGCACTAAGGAGGCTTAGTCCAGACTAATTTAGCCCCTGGCTACACTAGGCTTTCCCTCGTTCGAACTAAGAAACATCTTAGTTCAAACTGGTTAGTACCGGCACCTAGTCCGGACTAAGTGCCTTAGTTCACACTAAGTCCAGCCAAGACCCGGAGTAATGCTTAGATCAAACTTAAGACGCTCAAACTAAGCTGGTTAGTTTGAACTAATCACATGTTCTAGTTTGAGCTAAGCATTAGTTAGGGGTTAGTTCAAACTAAGCTCAGGTTAGTTCAAACCAAGCTTGAACTTCTTAGTTTGGACTAGGAAGTCTGAACTAAGTTTGCCTGATGTAGACATATCCTAAGGTATTAATAATTTTTAAGATAACCATGTCTGAGGTGTCTGCCACCTTATCACTACTTCTGGCACTGGTGCCTAGAGTGCCAGAAGTAACTGTTCAACTAGAAAACTTGGCTTTCATTCCCTTCAGAACATTGTCAACATTCCTATTGAGGTGTTCAGTCACAGGTTAATCTCATGTTTAGTCTCAGCTCAAAGTGAATGTTTCTGGAGAATCTGAAGAAAGGCAGTTCAAATGTGTCTGGATTTAAAGCATGGGAGAAAAAGCCCCATGGATTCTTTTTTCAGACATAGTGTGTCCTTTCCAAACTCAGAAATAGCTTGGGTTTATACCATTAAACTTGCCTTTTAGTCCTGGACCATAATAAACATGTAATTTTTGCCTTTGAGCTCAAAATGGGTATCAAGGTTTACACTGGAATCAGTGAAAGCAGAATTTGGTCCAATGTTTTCAGTTATTTTACCAGCTGACAAAAGACTTAGAGATGCCAGCTGAGCAGAGAGGTGAAAATTATGTGTTAATATTCCGGAGCTTGCAAATGCTATACATCTCTTCTCTTAAACAGTACTGTTGTTATATTTTTTTGATACTTTTCCTTAGCTAATGACCATGACAATGTTTCTCCTCAGCAACCCGGAAGCTTCCTATACGTGGCAGTCACTTTTAGTTTCATACTTGTTTTGAACCATCCGTTGCAGTAAAGAACATGACACTTTGGTTTCACATGCTGCTGCAGTTACACGCTTGTATTGAAGGTAACTGGAACCTCACTTACCTGCTTGGTCTGTCACCCGTTCTGAAGCACCACAAACAGAACTCCATTGCCCTTTCCCTCCCCAAACAAAAAGAGAACTCTATTAGTTGGCCGTTAAAATGCTGAGTTAGTAATATGGGTTTAAAGTCCTGAAGCTGAGTTTGATCTTCAGTCAGTTTGAGATCTGAAAAAGATTTAGAAGTCAGAGTGGAAGTTCAGCTAAATGTGACCTCTTAGTGTGATGCTGGAGCCAAAAGAGCTAATACAATCTTGGAATGAATAAACAGGGAAATCTCAAGTAGGAGCAGAGAGATTATTATATTGCTGTATTTGGCACTGGAAGGATGGCTGCTCGAATGCTGTGTCCAGTTCTGGTGCTCTTAATTCAAGAAGGATGTTAATAAATGGAAGTAGGTTCAGAGAAGACCCATAAAAATCACTGAAGGATTAGAAAACATGACTTATTGTGATAGATTGAATTCCTTATCTATTTATTTTACCAAAAAGAAGGTTAAGGGTGACTTCATTACAGTCTGTAAGTACCTACATAGGGAATATATATTTAATAATGTGCTCTTTAATCAAGTAGAGAAAGGTATAACATGATTCAATGGCTGGAAGTTGAAGCTAGACAAATTTAAACTGGAAATAAGGCATACATTTTTAATATAGAGAGGACTTAACCATTGGAACAATTTAGTGAGGGTCATTGTGGCTTCTCCATCACTGAACAACTGTAAATCAGGATTGCATATTTTTCTAAAAAATATTATTTTGGGGACGTCTGATGACTGAAGTATATAAGAAGTTAGACTAGATGATTACACGGGTCGCTTTGGGCCTTAGGCAACCTCAAAGTGCAATGTAACTCAAAATCACATGCTTGAAAAAGAACCCAAAAGCCTTCCTTATTTCATTCCTCTTCTGCCCCTTCTCCCCTTTCATGGAACAAGTTATATAAAACATCATATACTGCCATGGATTTCAGTTGCAGTAATGGGTATTTCGAAAGAGTTAAGATCACACCCTTACTCTGCCCCCCTTCAACAGGTGTTCTTTAGACTTTATTAGAAAAGGTGATGCAAAAGGAACAAAGATGAGTGTATAGTAAAAGTGGCTAAAATTATATTTGATATAATTGTGTCATAAGCAAAGATTCATTATTTCTTTTCTAATTTTTATTTCATTTACAGTTTTTAAAAATACATTAAGGTATTTTAAAGTCTCTTTTACTTGTGACTTACCCTTGTTTGCATAGCAGAATGCACACAATAAACATCTGTTTCAATCGCAAACCCTTTGCTCATGTCCACCCACGCTTATTTGGTTGGCTCTCTACTCGGTCCGCCTGCCATTCTGCTCCCCAGTCTGCCCTGATTTCCTATCCAAAAGCTTATATCATGGGTTTCATCATGATTCCCCTGTCTTTTCCCTGGCTCCTGTTTTGACTTTCAAACAAGTATTAATGGAATAATCTCTTGGACATACAGTATGTAAGATCACTTGCCTAAATATTGAAGGTAAAACCCTGGTCCTATAGAAGTCAATGGCAAAACTTTAATTAACTTCAATACATTAGTTCTATTAGGAATTGGTCTCTGTTAGCAAAGTAAAACCACCAGCTGAAAGAGCATAATACAAATATTGGGAGGACGGTATTTCATGATCTGTAAGAGTGGTTGTTCTTCATGAATTCACCTCACCCACACTTTCAGAATTTCACTAAGTAAACTGGTCCCCACCCCACCCGTTTGTTTGTTTGTTTGTTTGTTTGTTTGTTTGTGATTTTTTTGTTTTGAGGTGGGAGATGAGCAGAGAAGCATTTTGGCAGTACCTCACACCAGTCACTAACATTAGAATACATGTTGATGACAAGTTCCAAAGGGGTAGCCATGTTAGTCTAGTTCAACAAAACAAAGAAGGAGTCCTGTGGGACTTTTAAAGACTGACAAATTTATTTATCACATCAGCTTTCATAGGAAAAAATCCCATTTTGTTAGACGCTTTGAAGATTTCTTCAAAGCATCTGATGAAGTGGGATTTTCTCCCATGAAAGCTCATGTGATAAATAAATTTTAGTCTTTAAAAGTGCCACAAGACTCCTTGTTTGTTTTATTACAATACATAATTGTATAGCTATAAACATAATCAGAGGATACTGAAATAGCAGTATTCTCCAGCAAGAGACAACTATGTATTATGACTGTAGAGTGTACTTTTCCAGATACATATATACAAAAAAGAAAAAAAATTAATAAGGAACAAAAAATTAGCAGAACATCATAAAGATCTGAAATAAATGCAGCAATTACAAGTTCTCAGAGGAGTCTCAGTCTGCAAAAAACTTAACATCATGGAGTTCTCTGTGTCTTTCTTCCGATCACATATGATCTCTATATATGCAAAAGGAATTTTTTTCTAACTGCCCACTCTGCAAATTAACCTTGGCATCTGAGACTCAAGATGTTTTCTTTCTGGTTTTCAAATCACCAGTTATAAATATTCTGCAACCATGCCACTCCAGAGTTTGCCCTCAGTTATCCTTGTGCAACTGCATCATCTGCCATTGTTTTGGAAGATACAAATGAGGGTAGAATTTGGGCCTACAGCAGGAACTTATTGAACAATTCTGTATGAGACCAAATATGATCAACTCCCAGTACACCTGTGTTAGATCTATACTGCTAATAGAAATCAAACTAGCAAGTTGTTGTTTCAACTCTGAATACACACAGGAAACAGATTTGTTGTATAAGTTCCCATTTGCACAGTAATTTTTCAGAATTGAACAAGTTGTTTGAATCCTCTCTCTGCTTTTATGATAATACTGTTGCTTGCTGAATATGTATTCTTACATATGCCTTGCTGCTGTTTCCTGCCCTTAGTTTGGCAAGGTGTAATTCTGCTGTTGTAACTCTAAAAAATTTTCTGTGAATGTTTGTATTTCTTTGTGCTTGGCTTGTATTATGGGGCTTGTGAGAATAGGTATCAAATTACCAGTATGGGAGTGCCCATGATGGCAAGCCAATGAATGTGCCCAGAATGACCTCAGTGTTTTTAGAAGACTTGAATAGGCACACTTTTGGTTGGTGCTCACTGATGTTAATAAAAATGCTGTGCTTTAACTCCAGCCAAGCTGCCTCCTGAATGCATGCTGAACATGACATCTGAGAAGGGGATCATTCCTCCAAAGTAATGTCTGACTTGGCTAATGGGCCTCTAAAAGCTTGTTTTTTGTAGTAGTCCAAGACAGCTTTAATAATATTCCTAATTGTAGTTCTGCTAGGGTTTTGGATTTTAATTTTTGTTTTAATTTTTTTAAAGGTAGTATTTAAAAGGAAACATATACTATGTGAAAATTGTAACAGAATCCATTTTTGACCAGCTCTGTGCAGGGATTAAATTAAGGGCTAAAAGCAGGAGAGCTGCCATAGCTCAATATCTTCCTGACTTTGGAGGAAACTCTGCTTTGGTTTTCTAAGCGAGCCCACTGGGCAGGGAATTCTGGAGTGGGAGCAGTTGGAAAAGTTGATTTCTGGCTGAGCAGTTTTTGTGGCTCCAGCATTTCCTGTCAATGAGTGAGCAGCTTCAGCATTTTACAAGGGCAAGAGGAGATACCCCAAGAAAGAGTTTCCTGCCTGTCTCTGTTCTTGGAAGAAAGGTCTGTTCTCCCATTTGATATTCTATCACTACCAAGGGGAGAGTGGGAGAAGAAGATCTTGAACTTGGTGCTCTGGCAATACAGTGATGGTATTATAACAACCTGACTGAAATAGGATAGACACCAAGAGATCCCAGTCCCATGGAGGGAGAAGTTGATAAATTATGCAGAGGTATTGTTACAAGATCTTTACATCTTGGAAATGTCATGTGCTTTTCCAAAACCTTTGAAGGGAGACCTCCACACAGAATCACAGTTTTATTAATATTCTCCATCTTATTCAAAAGAAAGTAAGGAAAAGCAAGATTATGCCCCTCTCCAGCTTTGCATATGCACCAACATCATGTTCTTCTTTTCCTTTGAGCAAGGGCTGGCTAGGGCAGTAGTTGTCAAACTTATAGTTGGGACCCAGTACTGGGTCACAGACTCTCAAACAGTGGGTCTCAGAGCCCCTTGCTGCCACTGCCAAAAGACTGGAATGCAGTGCCCAAAGATGTAACTGTTGGGTGGGGGACACAAATGATTTTTTTCAATTGGGTCCCCAGGAAAAAAGTTTGAAAACTACTGGGCTAGAGAACATGAACTCCTTTTGAGTTTCTCCTTGTGTTCCCATTTTCTTCCTTTGCTGCAGCAGATCATCACAAGATGATGCAATATACATCAGCATATAACATCAAGCCCTGCTCCCCCTCCTATTTTGATCCACTTTAACCACTAGCTCCACACAACTCTGCTAATGCCACTTGTAATCTCTATGTCTGTATCAGGCACAACCAAACTGTGGCTCAGGAGCCACATGTGGTTCTTGAATGAAAACTTGTGGCTCCTGGAAGAACGTCAGCAAATCAATTCAGGAAAGCAGCCCCAGTCTTGGAGTTCAGGAGGGGGTCGGGACAGTGGGGAGAAGTGCGGCATGTCCAGGGATGTTGCCGAGAAGTGCAGCATGGTCAGGATTTTTTAAAACTTGACACTAGCCTGCAGTCTTCTACACCGAGCAGCAGCTAAGTTTTTACTGTATAGGCCTAATTTTCATAATAACATTAAGTAATTGTTAGAATCTGACATCAGTAGGATCAATATTTGTCCTCTTTTTATGATAAAATTAGAGTGTGCAATTAATTTTGAACAGTAATTTTGGAGTAGGTAAAAGTATATAGCTATAGGCCTCAGTGCAGCCTCAGTGAAGGTTTAATAATGAATTTGTGTGGCTCTTGAGTTTCATAAGGTTGGCCATCCCTGGTTTATAGAGTGGATTGGAATGGTATTTCTTGGTTAATATATTAAAACCCCACAAAAATTGCCTTGAAATGTATAAATAATGAGAACAAAATTGTTGTCTTTGACTCTTCTGAAATAGATGGCATAATGCATCAAGTTGTGCTAGCATGAAATTGTGTTGATGATATGAATTGAGCTGCTACAGGAACGCTCATTTTAATACACATCCCACAGAGCAAAGGCTGCTGCCTTATCCACTGCGCTCCACCGGAAGTGCTGCTGGCCCAGAAAAAGACCAAGGGCACTCGTGCTGACCGTGTACTCCACCCAGTTCTCTCCTGTACTCAGAACACATCTTGGTCATAAAATAGCCACTGTTACCCTCTTCTCCTGAATTTCATATGTCAAATTTAATGAAAAACAATTCAGCTAAAAATGCAGTAGGCACAAAATAATGAAGAACATAAGGAGGTGGTTGAGCATAGAGGTTGATAACTGAATTCCTTTCTCAGTCATTGAAGGACTGTTAAAGACTTCATGATGCTAGATTGTTGGCTCTGTGTTGTACTGGGTTGCAATATTGTAACTTGCAGTCAATTGTATATTGATTAGTGGGATTTGGTAAGAAGCATAAATGCATATGGAATGTCTTGGATAAAGGCCCTCTTCCCGCTCCTATTGAAGCTGATGCGAGTTTTGCTAGTGACTTCAGTAGGAGCAGGATTACGTTGATATTTTTCTTGTTAGCCAAATTTTGGCTTTGAACTGGATCCAATGCTTGAATGGGGTGAAGGCAAGACTTCAGTCCCATGGAGCATGCTCAGCAATGGTCCTGTGCCCTTAGTTTAGCAGATAGGAGAGGTACACCATCCTAAATCTCCTTTTCCTCCTCATGATCTATTCCTGACCATGCAGCACTCAACTCCTGAATGTCTGAAAAATAGAGCAGCAAGTTAGGACTTGAACTCAGAGCCTTTGTGTGGTAGCAGAAAGCATCAGCACTAAGTCAGTCCACATTTGATGTATTTTACAGTAGTAAGAGATAAGTAATGTTCAATCTTCTCTGAACTCTGTTAGCAGAAGTTCCTAGCAGGCTTGTAACCAGATACATTAAACATAAATTCTGTATGACTTTAAATTCAGTAGATAGAAAATTTTACTTTTTCAGATAGACCCAAACTAAAAACAAATGAAGCTGATCATTGCATTTTTTACTGTCTGTGGTTCAGCAACCCTGCATTCATATTGAATAGTACCTTTAAAATGACTACTTGCAGACTAAGATTTACTACTCGGGCATTATTAAAGATGGCAGAATTGCATCCTCCATGCTTACCTCCTCCTTAAAAGTCCTGAGTAAAAATTAGTAAGGACACCATTGTTCAGCCAGTGGAAAGCAGAATGAGTCAGCCCTTAAAAACTTTTTCATCCTATTGTGAGTAGTTACTTTAAATTGAGCCAGAAGTGACTGGAATCCATTAGTGTGTGAAGTGATTTTGGTAGATTTGAGTGACTATATTACACACCATGATAATGATAACATGTAAATGTATAGGCAGATGGTAATGTTTGTAAAGAACTTTAAAATCCTGAACAAGAAAATGGACTAAATAAGTATATTTTATTTTAAATGCTCATTCACCAGCATGCCTTCATGAAATACATACATTTTAGTTGGAGACCCTCTTATTCAACCAGGCTTTATATCACTGTGTAATGTTCAATCAGTATTAGGAAAATTATAACTAAGGTATCAGATACTAATATCCATGAGGACTCAGGCATCCAATTCTTGTACATCCAAATTCCCAGTGAGTTTAATGGCAGTTTTGGGCCAATGACAAATGCAGGATTTAGCCCTGGAGCCCTAAATTTTATTTTCAAGATGTCTAATTTTAGGTGCCTTTATTTTTGGATGACAAGCTTAAAACATCTTGGGCCTACTTTTCTGAAGGACTGAGCAACCACAGATCCAATTTAAATGAAGAGGAGCAGCAGGTACTCAGGACCTCAGCAAATAAGGCCCATATGCCCCAGGCTGAGCACCTCAGAACACAAATATCAGAAGCCACTTTTGAAAAATTGTGTCTCAATGGATCCTACCCAGAAGAAAAGTCTGTTGTTGTCATAGTACAGGGCAATCTGTACCTTTGACCACTCTCAGTTACTACGAGTGCAACCACTCCTGGTGATGGGCCCTGAGCCTTCACTCCTCCGGGGCAGAAGGAATCCCTGATTCTCACATTCTGTGGACTAGGTCCATGAGCTATAGCATCCTGTTTAGCTCAGCAGGCCTATCTAGATCTGCCTACTGTGCAAGATTTCCTTTTGGGAGATGTGACCATTGGGAGCACAGTGACATAAAACAGCTTTGAAAAACAAAAGTAATGTTTAATTTCAACAGTAGAAATCAAATCTTAACAAGAAAAGAATTTTTAACATAAAAGAGTCTGCATGAGCTTATTTAACTTAAAACCTAGGTAGGTTTAGTTTAACCAAATATGCCCACTTCTGGGTCTGGGGAACAGTCTACAACAGGCTCAAATTTGGGATCCTGGCACATCGAGTTTGCTGCAGCCTCACCTCCTCCCATTTAACTATATTAACACAGACATTACAGATGTCTGGGGGGTGACCTGAGCTCAGGGGCCCCAGGACAATTGTTCCCCATTTCCCTATCTCTTATCAGACCTTGTCTGAATCTCTGCCCCCATTCTCTTTCTGACAGTTAAATGGCCTGCCTTGCATGCAAGGCCCTTGCTGCTTGTAAACAGTCTTGTTCATGAGCTTCCACTGTGAAAACCAATGTCTCAGTCATACTGGCTTCACAAGCACAGACACTTGTTTCATAAGGTGTGATGTGTATGCAGTATTATGTGTGATGGGAGTTGTCTGGATGACTCTTCCTGTCTTTGCTGCTCACAAAGTGAGCTACAAGCCTTCTTCCTACCCAGCCTTGTTATCAATAACAAACAGACTGTGTATACAAATTCAAACGGCACTTAATATAGAACACAAAGTATGACCAGATACGTGGGGGTTGTTGTCTACAAGTTGGGCTGCAATCATAAACAATACAGCACTAAATGAAATTCACAAATGGATGCAGACATATGCACAAAACTGTCAGTTGTTAAGAGCCTGATACCATATTAGTTCTATGCATGGTCCCCCATCCAGCTTTTACTGACATCAATGAGATAGTCTTTCCATTGACTTTAATGCAAATTTAATTGGGTCTCCTCTCCACCATTGAGCCAACAGCTTGCAACTGATGAGTAATCCAGCTGCTGGAGTAATAACATATATAAATTGACAAAAAGCAGGTAGGTGGTGATGACAGGAAATACAAAGCTTCTCAGCATTTCAACACAACACTTAAAGATTGTGTTATTTACCAAGAGCTCTGGTTCAGAGGCTGTGCAGGGCCCAGTGGTAGATTCGAGAAAGATTGTGTCTCAGGAGGCACAATCCCTTTGGAACTTCCGGGCACCAGATCTTAGGAAGCTGCAGTAGGAAGTACTTTCCCGTCCCCCCCAGGAAAGAATGGGGCAGAGTATCTGAAGTCCCTGCTGATGCTAGGAGGAAGTAGTCCTTGGATGACTCCAAACATAAGACCTCTAGTTGGGCTTGCTTTTTTCCAGGGACTGTGATGGGTGGGAAGGCTCTTGGCCTCCTCCACCACTCTGTGCAATTGTGTTAAGGCCAGGCACAATCGAGTCCTATATGTTTTTATTTTCTGGGATGAGCCTTATGTTATATGGAATTACTTTCAGAGCTAGGTTATATCCATAAATTTATTATGTGCCAGACTGCTATCTACATGTACAAACAGATGGTATTTATTCTATATTCATTAATGTTGCATGCTGGGACCACCTCATGACCATTTATATATCTTGAACATCTATCCTTATTATAACAATTGTAGACACCAGTATGCTTTGACAGCTGACAGTGGCATTTAGTCTGATGCATGATGGGTGGCATGGATTTGATCACACAAGTGCTGTATTGAATATTGTTTTCACTGTCACTGAAATGTAGAACTGGAAGGGACCTCAGTACTTTATCTAATCCAGTCCTCTGCATTGTGGCAGGACTAAATATTATCAAACCATTCCTGACACTGTTAGTCTAATCCAGGGGTGGGTAACATTTTTGGCCTGAGAGCCACATGCCAGGAATGGCCACTCATAAAGGGTCATAGGGAGAGAGGGAAATGGAGGGGTGGGACTTTGAGGGAGACGGGCTATCCCTCCCTCCCCAGAAAAGTCAGGGAACTGGGTTCCACTCCCCTTCTCTCCCAGCTTCAGCTGGAGCAGGGCAGGAGGGGAGAAAGAACAGCTGCAGCACTCTGGCCCCAGCGCAAGCTGCTGCTGCCGCTCTCCCTCTTCAGTCCAGCAGTGGCTTGCACTGGGTCCTGAGTGTCACCACTGCTCCTTCTGCCTCACAGCAGGGTCGTAGAAGGAATGGCATGAGCTGCCACTTTCCTTCTGCCACCCCTCCCAGGTCCAGCAGCAGCTCATGCTAGGGCTAGAGCACTGCTACCACTCCTGAGGCGGAGCAGAGACTGCGAACTGGCCATGGTGCAAACTGCTGCTGGACCCGGGAGAGGTGGCGGAAGGAAAGTGGCAGCAGCAACAGCGTTCTGGCTGCGGCCCGAGCTGCTTGGAGGTGGGGGAGAGGGGCGGGAGAGCAGTAGTGGCTGGTGGGCTGAAGGCACAGTGCTTGCAGGCTGGATCCGGCCCATGGGCCATAGTTTGCCCACCTCTGGTCTATCCTATTTTTAAAAACCTCCAATGACAGAGATCTCACAACCTCCCTAGGTAATTTGTTTCAGTGCTTAACTACATTTACAGTTAGGAAAGCTTTTCTTTTTACTTCCTTATTTTTTAAAATAATTTTTAAAAACTACATATGCTTTTTGTTATTAATTTAACTATTGAAAACACATAACAACCTTAGTCTCTTGTACATATTTACATATCTAAGTCTGACTGACACTTTTCATCAGCAAAATTAACAACGATTTCAAAACTTAAGTTGCAGTGCTAACTGTACTGACATACCTTATTTTTAAGATGACAGATATAACTGAAAGTTACATCTGTTTAAGAACCAGTCTATAAGTAACACAAAAGCATGGCTGTCTCCAGGATTTTATAGTTCATAGAAACAAGCTCAAAATTTCCAAGAGACGTCCACGCTCTTTTGGATGGTATTCTTATATTCAAACATCTGTACCTCAGAACTAGATCTATGCAAAGAGGTGGTTAAAGAAAACAGCAGTGGCGCCATCACGGACAGTCTAACCCGATAGCTTAAAGGGACACTTCCAAGGAAACTAGGCCAAAAACTTGACCTATTTTAAAAGGCAGAGCAATCTGTTCTTTTTTTAATCATTCACACTTCACTGAATCTCTCTTTTCTATCATCTAAAAATCATACAGTGGCAACCTTTACAATTGTCCCATTTCTACGTCAAATTCTGCACAGATATAGTAAATTACAGATAGCCAAGATTAACAGTTTTTTCATTTTTTCTTCCTCATTGATATCAAGAAAGAAAAATAATCTTTAAAATAATTAATTGGGTGAAGGAATCTAATTAGAACTTGTACACTGATATGCTACAGACTCTGGACTTTCTCCCTGACCAAGAGAATAGTAAAGACTCTATCAGAATGAGTCCCACTGGCTTCAGACAAGCCTTGCTATCCCTTAAGGATTACAGCTACAAGTCTAATTTCTTTACTATAAAGACCAAGATTGGAAAGAGCCAAGTTGCTCAGTTATGTTGTTGTTTGAAATCTGGCTGTCAAATCTGTTTACTTTGTGTTGGACTATAGCCAAAGGAGGCCTGGTTTTAGCAGATGGTCATGGAGTAGAAGCCAGACGTTGCCTGCTGTGGCCTGACTAGGCATCTATGAAGCTATTCCTGGCTGCAACTAGCTAGCACACAAGGCCGTTGTAATCAATTATATAGTATCTAAGATGCAGTGGGCATTGAGGAGGGCTGTTCTAAAGAATTTCCAAAGGGGTAGCCGTGTTAGTCTAGTGCAGCAAAAAAAACCCAAGGAGTCGTGTGGCACTTAAAGACTAACAGATTTATTTTTTGCATGAGCTTTCGTGGGAGAAAATCCCACTTCGTCAGATGCTTCGAAGATGGGTGAACTTACAGAATGGAATGAAAATAAATGCAAGGGAGTGTAAATCATAGGATCAAGTCATACAGTAACAGCAACTCTGAGTAGTTGTTAGGTTCAAACCCTGGGAAGGCTGAAGTCAAATTACCTTATGTAATGGGAAAAGAACCCATAATCTCGATTCAATCCTGCTTTCGCACAATTTAATTTGCATATTAATTCCAGTTCAGCTGCTTCTCTTTGAACTCTTCATGTCCCAGTCAAATCTCTGATGACAGTCATTAACAAATCATTTATTGAGTGATTAGAAAGATGGAAGTGCTCAGCAACTGGTTTTTTTGTTTTGCGATTTCTGATATTAGTTCTATGTTCATTTATTCTTTTGCTCAGGGATCGTCCTGTTTGTCCCATGTATAAAGTGCTGGGGCATTTCTGGCACATGATAGCATAGATCACAATAGTAGATGAGCAGGTAAATGAGCCTTTGATGGAGTAGCAGGCTTGATTAGGACCTATGATGGTATCTATTGTGCAGATATGTGGGCAGACTTGGCAGCATGGTTTGTTGCAGGGGTGTGTACCTGCTTTAATGTTTCTGTTGTTAGATCTGTAGTTCCTGGTGAGTTTCTGTTCAAGATTGGGTGGCTGTCTGTAGGCAAGGAGAAGTCTGTCTCCCAAGACTAGAGGGAGTGAGGGATCATCATTTAGAATAGGCTGTAGGTCCTTAATGATCCAGTGCAGAAGTCTGACATGAGGGTTGTATGTGGTGACTAGTGGTGTTCTGTTGTTTTCTTTCTTGGGCCTCTCATGTGAAGCAGCCATAGTGGTGGGGGACTTGAGGAGCAGCACACTTTACTAAAGGAAGTATGTTATGAAGGACTGGTGTATTTTGGGGGAGAGCAGGTTATACAGTGGTTAAAGTATAATTGGG
>ML682232.1:1494869-1635759 GCA_007922195.1 Podocnemis expansa
TCCCAAGGAATCATTTGGAAGGGGTCTAGTGCCACCTCCCCATAGGCCCGGGGAGGGGGTTTAGAAGTGGCTGGGCTCGCGCCCACCCACCACCGCCTGCTTCCAACAGGCCCAGCAAATCCAAAACACCCAAGGAGTCGAGTGGCCCTTTAAGATTTATTTTCCACACCAGCTTTCGTGGGAGAAAACCCCACTCCGCAAATCAAAACACCCCAGCCTTGAAAAGCGCGCTCTATGGATCCGGCGGATCCGTGAGGTACAGCGCCGTTCGCCCGGTGCCCTTGAGACTGGCTCCCTGTGCAGTATCCTTGAAAGGAGGGGGTGCTGACTAATTTGACACGAGACTCCTACTCTGAGGGGGCTTGGGAAAGCCTCTCACGACGGCGCAGCAGGTGAGAGGCTGCCCCGAGCAGGAGGCCGCCGCGCCTGGATGCGCAGGGCGCCGGCCCGGCCTTTTGCTTGGCCAGGCTGCGGCGCTGGCGGCCCAAACAGGCCGGCATGAAGGGCAGCGCCTCCCCCCCGCCTGCCTGAGGCGAGTGGCTCGCCCCTCCCTCCGCCCGTCTGAGGCGTGTTGTTGCCGTCCGCCCAGGCCGGCACTGAGCCTGCGCGCCGCGCGCACGGGCCGCCTGCCTTCCTGCGCCTGGCGGAGCGGCGGGACCGGGAGCGGCGCCGGGCCGTGGGGGCTGCGGCAATGCGCCTTCCCCGCGGGGAGGCTCCCCCCCCTCCGGCGTAGCGGCGGGCGGCCCCGGCGCGGCTTCTCCTCCGTGATGTCCCCCGGGCGCGCGGGCGAGGCGCCTCACTCGAGGGCTGCGCTGCAGGCCTAGTGTCTCGGGCGCCGCTCGCTCCCGCTCGCCTCCGCCCCGCGCCCTCCGCCGACCATGGCAGACGAGCAGCAGCCTGATCCCCCGCCGCCGCAGCTCCCCGCGGCGTTGCCAGCGCTGGTGCCCGGGCTGCAGGGGGCGGAAGCCAGCGAGCTGCAGCAGAAAATCAAGATCTCCATCTGGTGAGAGCAGCCTGCGGGAGCCCGGCGGGCGCGTGCCGCTCCCGCCGCACGCCCCGGGCATCGAGCGGGGGGGGGGCGGTCAACCGTCGCTGCAGCCCCCTCCAGCCACGCGCCTCGTGGAGCTGCCCGAAAACAAGTTGCTGCCCATCGATCGCGAGCGAGGCGCTTGGTGCATGGGAAAGAAGGGAGGTTGGGAGAGAACTTGCCCTGCATGATGGTGTGTGTGGGGGATGGGGAATGGAAAATGTGTTTACTTGGCTTTGCAGGCGGAGAGGACACCCCCCCCCCTCCCCAGCAGCGGCGCACAGAGGAAAAAGCGTCTCGTGAATTTCAGCCAGAGGGACCATTGTCCATAAGACGACTGAGAGGCGAAGCAAAACCTGCTCGGCTCTGGGATTACTTGCCTCTCCTAGATGTTTTGGCTGGGTTTAGTCAAGATTTTCAGCCGCCCGGGAGAGGTGGTAATTTTTGCCTTGAAGAACGCATCTTTTGGAAACACACATTTGTAGCAGCATTCGTGTGTGCCCAGAAGAATAGCTCGCGACACATGTGTTGCTTTTTATTTAGAGGATAGCAGCATTTTTGCCCCCAAGGAATTGTGTGCAGCCGAATGTATTCCATGATTTGTTTGTGTTTACATTGATTTGTAGACAAAGATCGTGGAAATTAGGGTACGGGCGGGTTAAAATGATGGATGTGATCTCACCTATTTAAAGCTCTTTAATGATTGAGTGCGGTTTTGTGTTCTTTCTGATATATGAATTAGTCCCCTCCCCCAGTAAGACAAAATATTACTGCAGCAAGGAGTACAAAATGTTATAATAAAGATTGTATCAGTGTTCCCATTATAAACCTATTCCTATGGGTTTGCAATTAAACTGTGATTTGGGCTTAAATTTGGCCTGGTAACATGCAAATTCCTTTCCAGGAATCCAGTTTTTGTTACAGATTTTAAATAAAACAACCCCATAGTAAACCCACTTACTGCTCAATTTAATTTTAGTTTTTAAAAACTGTTTTAAAAAAAAGTCAATTGAGTTTAGTTTGTCCCGCAGATTTAAAAAGAAAGAAAACCAAAAAACAAAACCCACAACCTCTGTTTTTGACAGGGAAGTATTGCAAGGGCCTGGCACCTGCAATTTGTGGATCAAGCCTTTTTGGCATATTTTGAAAATTGAGAATTGTATATGTACAGTAATTTTTACCTCACGCATTATCCATATTCTGGATACCTAATAGCCGATGCACTGACCCAGTGTTTATGCTGCTTCATATTGCAGTTAGCTTTTATGATGTATTTATATTTCATGGACTTTCTTTTAAAATTTGTATTATATTGAACGTAATTTGTAGTGGGGGTGTTTAGTGTGTAGCTGAATTGATTAAAAAAAAACCTAGAAAAGTAAACAGTAGATCACAGTCTGTGTTCTTAATCCACACACGCAGCCTTTTGTTTAGTTTTTGTGTGCAATGAGATGACTTAAAGAGACAATATTAGCTTATTAATTTCCTGGGTGTTCAGATTGTGTTATCTTCAGCTTATTCTGATTCATAATAGGTTTTTGTGTTAGATTTTTTACAATTAGTCTCTTTTCTTCCCATCAGCATGGTGTTTGGAAATCAGCTTCTCAGACAGCATGTTTACATTGCATTCAGATTAGGTATCATGTCCAAGTTGAAGACAAAATGGCTACTAAGTGAAACCTCTCCTTTCATAAGGACTTGTTTTCTAAAAAGAGATTTGGGTATTATGACATTACATTGAAAGATCGCTTGGTTTAAATATGCAAAGTGTTTGAGAAAATAACTTTTCTTCACTTTCAGTACAAAAGAATTTTAATAGCTTCCTCAAATGGTGATGCATAGGCTGGTGCAAAGTATCTGAAACCATCAGAGGTTTCACCAGTAGTGTGGTTGTCTCCTCTCCCAATATGGCCCATAGAATTAGTAGACAGTTGATTAACCATCCTTCACGTACACATAACCTTTCCTTCTTGACTGTTTTGACTGCTTTCTTGATAGGTCTAAAACTTTTGCAGCACTTCCAGACTATATCAGAGCCCTTGCATATTATACTGTAAACATACAATATGTGGAACAATTTATAATAAAATTACACTTAATTTTCAAGCCTTACTTTAAGTGTTGTTTTTCTGTCATTGGAGATCTAACATTAGAAATGCTGTGAATTCCCACAGTGCTTGCAAGCAGCCTTCACCTGAATGTCTGATTTCTTTGATTAGTTCAAATTGTTATTTTTATTAACCAGAAAGGATAAGGTAGCCATGCAAAAGAAAAGTAGCATACGTATAGTACTTGTATTGGAAACTCACTCCTTCCCTGCTCCCAACCCAAGAATTAGGGCTGTTTACAGCAGGTGGAGTGTACTGGCAGTGAATGTATTGTGTAAGTTATTCTTCATAACAATGTCAACATGACAAGATTCCATCTAGATACATAGCTTAAACTGGTCACTTACTTTGAAGAGTATTTTCTCTTAGGTTTTGTGGGGGGGGGGGGGGGGTCAGCGTGTTTTTTAACTCCTGAAGGATTTAACACATTTACGTGAGTACCTTTCAGTGTAGACTTTACTGTTTTATTTCCCTCCCCCATTAGTAAGGATAGTGGATGGACATTTTTAGATAAAAAAGAAGCGTTACTAGGATGCAAAACATATTTTCAATCAAAATAGTACAGCAGGATATGCAGCTACTGAAATACTGGACTTGCTGATCATAAACAAGTCTGTGCATGTCCTTCCACTGTACAGACTAATATAAATATAGTATCTGATGTAGGCCTCTAGCAGGACAATGAGTTATTCATTATATCGGCTCATAGTTAATTTATTCTGTTTATTCAGTTAAAATACAGCTTGACAAAAGAAATAACTCATGCAAGTGCAAACAACTAATGTCTCTTTCAAATCAAACACTGGCTTGTTTTAGTGTTAAGGTTGATGGCATACATTTTGAAGACTTTAAAGAGTATTTAGTAGGGATCTAACTTAAGAGTCCATGAGAGTGGGAAATGGAGAATTTTTCACATGTTTTAAAAATGATCAGGCAGTGTTAGCATTACAGTCTTGTCTGTGTACAGGTAGGTTAGTTATGGCTGATTAACTGTTGCCTGCTTAAAAGGTTAAGGATTCAGTTTTGTCTATCCATATAATTTTGTTCGGCTGACTCACTTGAATGGACCTGACAAAGTGTTGCCCATTTTTATTTTGTATTGCATATGTAACTTGGTCTGGCAGTTGGATGTGTTCTTACAGTGCTGATGAAAAGGACAAAAATAATATTAGACTTATTTTTCCTGTAATGGATTAGAAGTCTAGACTAGAAAAAACCTGTCTTTACAGAGCCTAGACTCTCCGATTAATGTCAGGTTGAGCAGGTTTGTAAATTACCCTAGTCTTCCTCTGACGTTGGGCCTCAGTATGCTATTTGTATTTCCCTTTACATTTATTAAAGCTTTTATATTAATAGCTTTTTGTCCAAACAGTAAAGCCTGAGGTGAGTAAAACTTTATCCTGTTTAGTGGTCTGCCCATAGACTAATGGGATTTCAGTTAATTTTTTGACTGAGAATATTGCCTTATCAAATGTCTATGTTTATATATGGAGCCTCTGTATACAAACGTAGTACTCTGGATTTTGAGTTTACTTATAATTCTGTTAGGTTGCTAAAGAATATTGCATTGGTGGAAAATAAATCAGTCAGTATTCTACATCCATAAAAATGATGTGACCAGATATTAAGAAATTTGGATTGCAAGCAAAGAAAAGCGTTTGCTGATGTTCTGTGCTATGTGTAGTAAACAGTGGACCCAATGATTTTAGGCAGTTTGAACCTTCTTTTACTACATTATTCATAAGGTCTGATTCGTATCCTATATCTAGTGGAATTTGCTTTTTCTTGATAATTATTTTGATTACAGAATGCAAATTATTAAATTAAATACCTGTTTCCTTTTGCTATAATTTGTCTTTTGTTATTTACAACTGCACAGCAATAAGCCCCTCTGTTTGTGCACCTAACCTAGATGCCAGCAGTTCATTTTTGTCCTTAAGGCATCTACTGTGATTTGAATTTATTGAATTCTGCATGAGAGGTGAAAGCTTTTTTCCCCCACATCTGACATGAAAATCATGCTAAGGACTAGGCAGCAGCATGGAGTCTAGAACATGAAGCATTGCCTTAACAGTCTGTCTCAGCATCACTGGGCGTGGGCTTCTGATCATTTCTTTGCTCTCAGATCTGTCTTTTAGCTGGTAGCACAGAGCAGTTTTCCAGCATTGCATAAACTAGGTGGCTCAGTGTCCAACTCCTATGTGATGCAGGGCCCAGTTTATCTCCCATTAAAGTCACTGGGAGTTGAATTGGGCCCTTGATCATTTTGGACTCTTGGTTTTGTGCTAAGAAATTAGGCTGGCTTTAATGTCGATTGTTCCTAATCTCTTGAAAGCTTAGCACCTCTTCAGAAGAGGGAAACCAGTCGTGCACTCTCTGTAAGCCTATCTAACTCTTAATTAAAATGTCTTCTGCCTCTTCATGCAGATAACTCTTTATGTCCCATCCTTTTTTAGAAAATAATGGTGTGGGGCTTCATAATATGAGCCTCTCTTTTCTTGCGTGTGTTGATGAACACTGAAATAGTTATGTGTTAACATTAAAAGAATCACCATTGAAAGGAATGGGGCAGTTCACACCAAAGAGCTATTATTTCAGACTCTCTGCAAACTCAGGCTCAAACATGTTTTACAGATTTCTTCTGCAGTCATGGTGGCTAGAACTGTTAACCAAAAAAAAAAAAAAAAAAAAAAGCAGAGACTTTGGAAAACAGTTCAGGAGTTTGTCTGCAGGCCCTTTCACGCCCAGCTACTCCTTCATGTCTCTGTAGAGAGCATGCGCCATAAATGGGGAAACACGGTTTTTACTATAAGGATACCACAGAAGCTAAATTGTTTTAATCCAGTGGTGGAAAAACAGTATAGAAATAAACTTTATCAACAGGTTACTCTTAATTTCTCCCCTCCACCAAATTGGTATTTCTGTCCTGGGGTGGAGCAGGACTTAAATGCTCTTATATTTATTGTAATTTTGTATTCGTGGTGACTGTATTTTTGATTAATTTTGATTAAATCTGCCATCAAGTATGGTGTGCCATGGATAAACAGCCTACCATATTAAGTCAGTGGAGTTACTTCAGGGATGAATTTGGTGCAATCTCTAGGTTGTGTTAGTCTTCCCATTCAGATATTAAACATGTTGCTAATGATGTGGGTTGGGAATAGCAGTGTAGCAGTATAGCTTCACAGATGCCCTGTAAATGGAAGGGGCTATGGCGTATGTTAAAATGTATAATTTGCTAATGAGTAAGATGATTTATATATTTGGGCTTTGCTTTGTAACTAGACTGTTGAAAAAGGTGAAGGCTGGGCTTTTCAATGGACTCTAGAGAGTTGAGTGCCCAGTGCATTAAATTTCTATGATACTTGGGCACCTAACTTCCCCAATCCCAACCAAAGTGCAGAGCCTCTGCATCTGGAAGGAGACAGGTGTAACAACTCTTAATAGTTTTAACTTAGAACAGTGTCTGCACAGGCAATATCCCAAGACTTCCATGATTGATAATACTGTGTGCATCAATGTATTGTTTCTGTCTGAATGAGCTGTCTGCAATGCAGCATATTCCAAGGCCCTAGGCACAATGGGATAAATAAAGAATTAAGTGAAAGGGATGGTCTAATGAGTAGAGTAGGGGACTGGGAAGTAGGTTATTTGGGCTAGCTACATGGCAGAGGCTATGCCAGCGTATCTGGGTCAGCTTAGTTGTGCTGACATAAATCTGTAGAGTAGATGTAGCCTATAGTTTGTTGGAATGTGTTTTTCCACTGGTGTAGGATCACCTTCCCAAACAAAATTAGTATATTGACAGAAGCATTCTTCTGTCTGTGTAGCTATGTCCACCCTGGGAGCTAGGCCGGCACAACTGGTTGATTTTGAGTCATGGCTTTTTTCATACCCTGACCAATATAGCTATAGCAACCTAATTTTTAAGTGTAGATGAAAGCTCTGGTTATGCTCCTAACGCTGTTGCTGTTCATATAGTCCCTTGCTTATGTGACCTTGAACAGTTCTTGTGTCTGTTTCCCTGTATAAAAACAGGAGCATTTATTCAACTTCGTAAAGTACTTTTGAGATCCTCAAATAAGAGGCACTGTAAAATTGCTGACTGTTTTTGCACTTAACTCACTTTTCCTTGGTTTTGTAGCTCTATAGTTGCAGGCTCTGTAGGGAAACTTTGCTGTCTAGAATATATTGTTTTTTAATCTGTATACATAATGAATTTTTGGGTCTGCACTTTGTGGTCAGTGTGTGCTGGCTGCAGTGTGGGTCAGCCTCATCAGTTATCTCTGGCTGGAGTTATCATCTGTGTACAGCTCCCCTTCATGCTTGGTTTTTCCAGATTGGGTAGGCGCTATTTGCATGTCACCCTTTTGCCTTAGATGGATGTGAAATAGGTGTCCCATCCTTGATTAGTGAATGGGGGTGTCCTGCCCCTGGACCATGAGAGCTGGCTAGCCCCGCATCTGTCATGTGAAGGGGGCAGGGGTGGAGAAGGGAATGTTTCCTTCCTCAGCCAGACTTTCTCTGCCAGACACCTGCATATCTAAAATGTCTTCCCTCATTTAGCTGCCCAAGAAAGCACTTGTTCTGCCTTTCACAATGGTAAGGAGTTGCTCTTGGTAAACACTGCAGCCTCAGCATCCCTCCCATTAACAGGTGCAGTCTGTGACTGTGTCCCTGAGGAATGGGCAAACTTAGTTGCATAAATGTCATTTGGCAACAAATGCAAAGATTGGTGGTGGGGGGAGAGCAGAGTAGGGAGAAACAAAATGGGGAGCAGCCAGCAGGACAGTGGAGTCTCTCCAGGTCAGCAGGTGTAGAGACCATTTTGGTCTAGAGGCATTTGTTGCAAGGTTACAAGATCATCTGAATAAAATGAGTCCTGACCTTTATATAACCTTTGAGAGCAGAGTTGAGGTTTTATAAAAGATCCTGGCTTTGTGAGCATGGCAGAAATAACTTTGCAGAAGTGAGCCATTGCAAGGCTGCTTGTAGGAGGGCCAGAAACACCCTTGTTCATATTTCTTTTGAAACTTGGGAGCTAATAAAATGTATTAAAATAATATATTCAAATAATAAGAGATTTGGCAAAGAGCCACTACTGTTACTTCATCTAAACCATATAGGAGAGCATTAAATTGTTGACCTCACAGTATAAACATATATGATTTCTTTTTTTCACAAAGGTTTCACTTTCTACCACAGGACTTTTCTTTTTCTGGTTGCAGCAAGTCACACAGTGCAACTTTGTAATAAAGAACACATTTTTAATTGGTTTTTAATAAGCAAGGAATTGCCTGAACTGTTATCTCAGGCTGATAATCTACCCTCCCCTGAGGTTTAGGGCCAAATTCTCTGTAGACTGGAGCAATTCAGTTGATTTTATTGGGGTTGCACCTGTCTGTATCCTAGCAGGAAGTTTGACCCTAAATCTTGAAAAAATTTTAAAAAATGGTCTGAGTTTCCCACTGCTGCATGATTTAATGCAAAAACATAATGCTACTGGCTAAGGAAATGGTGATGTATAATTTTAAGTCAGTATGATCAGGCTTTCATGGAAAACACTAGAATAATTTTGTAATCTTGAGAGAGAGCATTGCAGGTCCCATGGCTAATATGTACTGCTTTCTCTTAGTACCCTAATTCTGTACATTTTGACAGACAAGTATTTGGGGTTGGAGTAGAGCTGCAAAATTCAGATCAAGATCGAAATCTGGGTTTTGCATTCAGTCCATCTCTAATGTTAGTTAACATTGGTCTAAAAATCTGATACAACTGCTAAATAAATATATGGATACAGATATATACTTTGACTTTCCAGATACATCAGAATACCTAAGGTGCAAGTGCAAAAAGTCACACAGTGGTGTCAGAACTTACTTTATATATTCAACATAAATAAAAGGAATAGATAAATCTGCAATAGTCCTGCCATTCCTTCAGGCAAAATTCTACCCTAAAGGTCAGCAAAAAGGGGCTATTTGAGACTTAGAAGAGAAGGAAATTTTTAATTTACCTGTGAGATAATAGGAGATTAGTTGACAGCCATCATATTATCAGCAGGGCTGAATTAAGGGTTCTGGAGGCCTGGGGCTGTTCCCTTTTGTGGCCCCACTTGCCCCCGCACCAGTGGTGGCACCCTACCTGGGGGCAACATGGCTCTCCATGTGGGTGAGGACCAGGACTTGCAGACTGGCCGTGAGTGGCTGGCACTGATGCTGGTAAGGCCCAGGCAGCCATGGGGGCAAGGCAGTATGGGGCCTGGGTTCCGACATGGAGCGCCTGCTCAGGCCAGAGGCCTCAGCTTGCTGCGCTCCCACTCTGTCAATGGTTTGGCTGGTCTGCCCCAGCAGATCTGGAACTTGTTGAGGCAGACCAGCCAGAGAGCATCATCAGGGTTCAGTGGCTGGGTTCTTGGTTTTAGCACTCAAGACGGGGCTGGATTTTAGTGGAACAGCAGGCTTCCCCTTTGGGACTGGGGCTGCAGCACTGAAAGTCTCTGAGATCATCTGGCCCTAATTGTCAACTAGTTTTCATTGACTACAAACAAGTGCTCCACTTTCCACCTGCTAAATCATCAAGACAGCTAAAAATTAGTTCAAAGCTTTCAGATATTTTCCTATGCCATTATTTATTGTAATTGATACAGAGATGTTATTCAAATGAAGTGGGTTGGGGAGGTGGTCTATTCAGTTAGAATGAGAGGTGGTAGGTGAGTAGATCTGACGTGGCCCTGCTTTGAGTAAGTTTGAGAACTGAAGGTAGAGTTGATATTTTTGCCCATCACATGAAGCACAGATGCTATTGCTGGCTTCGTGAAACTGGAGCCAGTTAATTAATTAATTGACTGATTTTTTTATTTTAAATATTGCAAGGAATAAGCTGTGTATACAAACTAATTTTTTTGCAGATTGTAAAAAGCTATTTGTAGTTTTAGCAATTCTGACGACTAAGATTCTTTTTAATATATTCTGTCAATGGCTGAGACTTTTTTTGCAAAAAAAATTGTTTACATACACTAGGTATGAAACAGTTTGGTTGTGGGTTTTCCCCTCTGTGGTCAATGGTGAGTGGGTGAATATTCATGCTAGACTACTGTAAGTTTGGTTCTAGCAGTAATGTGTGATGTAAACTAGGGGAAAAATTGATTGAATAACCCCTTCTTTAGGATGTGCATCTGTCTTAAATGATGGTGTTACTATCTGGAGAATTATCTTATAACAGTCTTCAGTTTCTCAATACACATACTAAATATGTGCTTTCAGTACTATACAGAGACTGTTTTATTTTCTCAGGTAAACACAAGTCAGTGCTTTATTTCTTCTGTATTGGTTTGAGCCAAAATTTTCTGATTTAAAAAAAAAAAAAAAAAACAAAACTTTGAAGAATTGGCAAGAACAAAACTGGAAAAGACAAAGTACAAACTGGGAGGGATGGGGGGGAGGAAATGAGATTATGGGGTCTGAAACTATAACTAAGAAATTATATGAAAATAATTAGGAAAACATTGGCGGTAAAAACCCAGTATATAACTGAACCAGTTCTGTTGTTTTTGTTAAACTCATGCCATCTGTTACATACAGTAACTGTAGAACATTAGTTTGATTTCCTTCCCTCTGTTATTCTTTTAGCAAAAATGGTTGTATTTTGTTTGATCACTGCTGTTTCAGTTGGATAGTACAGTACACTACGTATGTGCAGTCTACATAGTTGAACTGTGGTTTTGTATAAACTTATATATTTTACACCAGTGTTTCACTGAACATCTTGCTCGTTTAGTTTGAAATACTGCTTACCAGTAATGCTTTTCTGATTTATTTGCACTACAAAAAAAGCAAGGTGTCCTGTGGTACTTAACTAACATTTATTTATCACATGAGCTTCCGTGGGAAAAAAAATCCCACTTTGTCAGATGCTTTCAAGATGGGGGAACTTACAGAATGGGATGAAAATAAATGCAAGGGAGTGTAAGACATGGCATCAGGTCATACAGTAACAGCAAATGAGAGCAGTTGTTAAGATTCAAACACTGGGAAACATTACATAAAGGAGGGTGAAGTCCCTTTCATTTGCTGTTACTGTATGACCGATGCCATGTCTTACACTCCCTTGCATTTATTTTCATCCCATTCTGTAAGTTCCCCTATCTTCAAAGTGTCTGACGAAGTGGGATTTTCTCCCACAAAAGTTTGTGCAATCAATATATTTCTTAGTCTTTAAGTGCCACAGGACTCTGCTTTTTTTTGCTGAACTTGACTAATACAGCTGCCCATTTGGAACTTGCACTGCAGTAGATGTTTCTGATCTGGATTCATGTATCCCTATGGAGTTAAAACTGTATTTGTTTCCATAAAATGATTTTCTGCTGGCTTCAGGAATGGATTAGGTGGCATTTTTGCCTTAGTGAACTTCCCATTAACGCTTCATGTAAGTGAAGCTGTAGCTTTAGGACCAGATTTTTAAAGCTGTTTAGATGCTGCTGCATTCTGCATGTGTCTACCTGATTTAGGAGCCTAAATTTCAATTTCAGAAGGGGTTTATGCACACTGAAATTTAGATTTGTGTGTCTAGGTGTATTTGAAAATGAGACTTGGGCTCTTAAATCAGGTGTTTTCATCACTGAGCACAACAGTGCCTAAATATCTTCACGTAACTGGGCCTTACAACTAAGGTGTGTTGATGTATTTGAGTTATATCCAGAAGAGGAGGAGACTCTTGACCACTGTTTGTCCTTTCTGAGGACTTGAAATGAAGCATCCCTCTTGGTTTTATCTTGTCTCCATGTACAAGATATGTTATCTTTTTTAACTGTGAAATAGAGAAGCAGTGTGCTGTTTCACAATTATCTTGTCTAATTGATCCTTCAAGCTCAGTTTGTCCCCTTAATGCATCCTTGGGTGATATTCCTGCTCCTTGTCAAAAGCCTCATTTCCAAACCTGGGAAAACAGAAGTTTAGTTGCTGGTTAGGGTTCATCTGTCCAAGAGGTCCTTTCATATCTTCACTTAAAGCTTGAAAGTAGTTACAAACTTTTTTTTTTTTTTTTTAAACTCATCCTATTGCTGGCCATATGTCTCAGACATGGAACTGAATGTTCATTTTCAGATGAGAAATATATATGGACTGCATGGACCAGATCAAGCCACGTAGTCCACCAAGGGCTCATCCACCAATGTGTTTTAGGCCATCATATGCCAGAAGTGCGCCCCACCCCACCCCCCATATTGGACAAACAGGACAGTCTATGCACAAAAAAAATAAATGGGCACAAAACTGACATTAGAAATCATAATATTCAAAAACCAGTATTGGAACACTTCAATCTTCCTGACCACTCTTGATGGTTTGCTAATAGCTGTGCTCAAGCAATTGAATAATGCATCAAGACTTTGAAGAGAAGCAGCAGAATTTGAATTCATTTGCAAATTTGACTCTGCTTCTTGAGGACTAAATACAGACTTCAGATTTTTTTTCATTGCAACAGGTGATTTGACCTCATTTTCCTCTATATGCTGTTCCCCAATGTTTGAATCTTAACACCTGCTTTAATTTGCTGTTACAGTGTGACCTGATACTATGACTTAGACTTCCCTGCATTTATTTTCCTCCAATTCTGACGAAGTGGGATTTTCTTCACGAAAGCTCAAGTGATAAATAAATTTGTTAGTCTTTAAAAGTGCCACAGGACTCCTTGTTTGCTTTATCCATACTGTGGTATCTTTGCATCAGTAATGTGCAGTTGCCACTGCGAGGCTCTTGGAACTTCTCTGCTAATGCAAAAAATAGCAGCACATCTGTTGCCCAGTCCTGTTACACTATACTGGGTTGCTTTTAACAAAGAAAATATGTATAATATTTTAAATTTAAAGCCAGCAACTGCCTAGGTCCATTTCAGAGCCCCTCCTAGTATATATCTGGCAGGAAGCCTGTGCTCCAACAGTACCTGCTTTGGGTTGGCAGGAGTTTGTGCTATTACTGCAGTGGTACCTAGTGTCTGTAACTAGTTCCTACTGAAATTCTTCCACAGCTGCTCTTTGCCCCTGTTCAAAAGTCATCTGAAAACACTACTTCAGCAGTTTTCCTAGTGTTAATTTGGCAACCCCTCTACAGGCTTTCAGCTTTCCATTTAAAAAAAAAAAAATGGTACCCTATAGAGACCAAAACCTGAATTACATTATACAGTATCTTGGCAGGGGAGCACTATAAAAATGATTAATAACTTAGACAAATTAAAGGCACATGATGCTCAGAATTTGAAGTCTCTCAGCTTTATCTGGTGTAATCTGTTCTGTGGATTGGACCATAAGCATCCTTTAAAAAAGAATCTGCTTTGGCTCTGTTTTTAATGGTATTGTTGGAATGCTAACTCTCTTTTCCACAAAAGAAGATAATGTTTTAGGATTCAGGGGTGGTTCTGTTTATTTTGAATAAATATCCCAAGCTAGCTTGAAGAGTCTTGACATGTCTATTAAACAAAAGTAATAAGTAAATTTTTTTTAACTTTCAGTACTGAGGATGATTACGTAGTGCAGTTGAACAGAGGTGCCTTTGTAAAGGAAGGTGTGTGTAAATGCATTACCAGTACTTGCAGTTTAAAAATGTTGATGCCTTCTAAAAGAGGAGTAAACTTATCATATAAAAATGGAAAATTGCATTTGCTTTGTGTGGCAGCCTTAGTAATGTTACCAGGGTTCAATCAGCTTTAGGAGCAATCTTGAGGCATGCCACCACTGTAAGTCTTTAAGAAATTTTATTCCAGTTTCCAGAAGGGATTACCTTACCACAAGAGTTCTTCTTCTCCAGGGGGCAATTGCCTCACCCATACTGCTGTTCAGAACTCTTCTGGAAAGTATTGCCAGTCCCAGAAGTTGAAAAAATCATGAGAAAATTCCCTCAAAATCATGAGATTGGCTCTAGCTGGTGAGCCTTTTTTTCATTGAAATGGTATGAGCCACCAGGACTTGTGAAGCTTTGAGACTCTGATTAATTTTTTTGGCCTGTGCTGCAGGACTTCTCCCTAGACTAGTGAATAAGCGAGTGAATGAGCCCTCATGTGATTTACGCCATCATATGCCAGAAATGCTCCCATACCTTATATGTTGGACAAACAGGACTGTCTCTGCGCAAAAGAATAAATGGGCACAAAGCTGACATCAGAAGTCACAACACTCAAAAACCAGTTTGCTGAGCACTTCCATCTTTCTCATCACTCTGTGGATGACTTGTTAATGACTGTGCTTGAGAAAGTCAGTGGGACATCAAGATTTCAAAGAGAAACAGCTGAAATAGAATTGATGGGCAGATTTGATTGTGTGAAAGCAGGATTAAATTGTGACAATGGCTTCTTTTTCCATTACAACAGGTGATTTGACTTTACCCTCCTCTATGTGCCGTTTCGCAGTGTTTGAATCTTAACAACTGCTCTGATTTGCTGTTACTGTATGATCTGATCCTATGTCTTACACTCCCTTGCATTTATTTTCATCTCATTCGGTAAGTTCCCTCATCTTCAAAGTGTCCGACAAAGTGGGATTTTTTTCCCATGAAAGCTGATGTGATAGATAAATCTCTTAGTCTTTAAGTGCCACAAGACTCCTTGCTTTTGTTCCCCAGATTAGAAGATGCAAAGGGGCAGCTGTGTTAGTCTAGTTCAGTAAAACAAACACAGGACTCCTTGTTTGTTTATTTTACTAGATTAGAAGATAAATTCCAGAGGGGTGGCCCTGTGAGTCTAGTTCAGAAAAACAAACAAGTAGTCCTGTGGCACTTTTAAAGACTAACAAATTATTCTATGCAAGATGTTCCATAATTCATAAACTTGTTAGTCTTTAAAAGTGCCACATGATTTCTTCAAATTAGAAGACTATTGGATCAGGGTCCTGTTGTGCTAGAACTGCCTCAGTACGTAGTAAGAGAGAATCCTTGCTCCAAAGAGTTTATAAACTAGTGCAGAGCATGATGGTAAGATTGTGATATAGGAGCTGGAACTGAGACTACGAAGCTTGTATGGAAATCAGGCATACGTTAGATTTGAGCAGGTTTTTTATCCCCACTGATCTGGACAGGATACATACTGGTGGCTTGACAAGTGAAAGACTGTTATCTCATTTGTAATGCCCAGCTATCTGGTCTTCTGTAGGTGCTGATGCTGCACCAAGAGAATGAGACTGGCTTTTTGGAAACATAAGCTTACTGGCTCTGAACTCTTTGGCTCTCACACAGGCAGGGTCTTCCCCTCCTTTTTCACACAAGCAAAATCTCCCACACGTTGCTCAGCCTCAAACATTCTAAAATGCCACACCCTGTTCCTAAAGGACACTCCCATTAATATGAATCCAAGTTATTTTTTGAATGATTTTCCATATAATATCACTCCTTTATGGTCCTTATACTAATATATGTATATTTTTCTACATTCCCAACGGTTATCCATGGAGTTTGACTTTTTGCACACACCATTTCTTCTGCTATGGCAGGGGTCTAAAACACGTGCTTGTGGGCTGCATGCAGCCCTTAAAGCTATTCCCTGCGGCCAGCAACAATACTATTGTTACCAATATTTGCAATATTGTTGTATGAAAACATTTCAGTGATGCTGTCCTCGGTCTAATGTAGTAGTCCTCATGCAGCCCTCTACTAGTCCTCATGGTGATTTGAGTTTGAGACCCCAGTGCTGTTGGGATTGGAGGGGTGAAGGCATGCTGTTAACCCCTGTGGACCAATCAGTCCATGAAGGAAAAAAAGAATGCATACTGGCAGGGTGTTAACACATATATGTTAGAGCAGCTGAAGACTGAGTCTTGGGATTCTTGGTTTCTGTTCCTTCTCAGGGAGCAAATTGTGATCTCTTTGTCAGAGATAGTATAGCCAAATGAAATGATGACAGTGATGAGCTTGTCTGTGAGGACAGAACCAGGTCTCCTGGCACGGAGGCAGTAGTCCAGCAGCTAAACAGCCGCGTGGTTAGCAAAGGTTACAGAAATACTTCATTTAGTTTCTTCCTCCTGAAAATGATAGCAAAGTGAAGGATTCATGGCTCTGATATACTGAAGAGCTGTTCCTAGCACTGCCACAAGTGGTCTTGCATTATCTGTGAAATGGGTGAATGATAGTACATCAAAGTAGCAGTGTGAAGCCTTGATTCATAGTGTGGCTTGTGAAGGGCAAAGATAGTGAGTTGGTAGAAGAGCAGGGGGTTAGAACCTTGTGGTCTCAGTGCTTGCAGTTCAGTTAACCTTTCCCTAGCCTAAAGGGCAATGTGGGTGGGTTGTGTGGGTGCCTGCTTTTGCAGACTCATGCTAAGACTCCACTTTTTATATAACTGGAGACTACTTGTAGTAAGGCCCTGAATCATATTACAGTTTGGAAGCGTTAATACTGTGTAAATAGAATCCTCTCTGCTTCGAGCTCTTAAGTAGCATGTTTCTTCCATTGCAGGGGTCTTGCCCATGTCCTAAATCATTTTTTTAATGGAAGACTACTTAACAAGGGTTGGCAGCATGGGTTTTCCTCCCGTAGCGGCAGGGTGCTGTTATTCAAATCACAGAGAATTAGCTTTATTTTAGAAAACCCCCAACAAATCTTTGTCAGGTTGTGTAACTTGAAAATTTGTGCTGTTACTTTTGTGTACAAATGAAATATTATTTTAATTGAACTAATATTAGGACATCTTCTTAGAATTTTGAAAAACCGCTATAGGAAAAAAACTACAGTATTAAATTAAAACTGGGGGCCTTTAAACACTTAAGCAACTGTGTAACTGCACACACACACAGTCCTATTGAATTCAGAGGGACTATTTATGTACTTAAAGCATGTGTGTAAGTGTTTGCAGCACAAGGGATTAAAATTATGTTTTAACAACTTTCTGGTAGCCAGTCTTTTCCACTTCAAAACAAAACTGCTTCAGAGTTAACAAATAAGACTTACGCTTTTAACACAATACAACTATTGTGAAATTTATATACCAATATATTTTTCTCAAATAGGAACACATCAAATTAGGATTCTAAGTGTTGAATTTTCAGAAGTGCTTACATGACGCAGGAGCACAAACCCTGTTGATTCCATACTGCAGACTTGGAGGAATGTGGGCTGTTTGGAGCATAATGGCTATGACGTAGAAATTCAGTATACCTAAAGGTGTTTTTTTCCCCCTCCCCTCCTTAAATGTAGCACAGGCTATTTACTTATCAGTCTTCTGTTCCAGGTTTTCTCACAAGTAAGGAGATTAAGATAGTCATGGGTTTGTCTTTTAAAATAGTCATAAACTTTAAAAAAAACTGTATAAAATTTGAAATTTTAACCATTTGAACACTAACAATTATAAATGTCCACCAGAGCAATGTAAGACTAAAGGGAAAGGTAAAGAACTAGCAATAGGTAAATGAGTCTAAATCCTTTTTAAAAATCCTTTTTTTTCTTTTTTTAACAGCCCCGCTTTCTACGCAAGTGTGTTACCCACTTTCACCCTTTTCTGAGGGGTGGGATACATACACCTTATCAGATTCCTATTCAAGAAAAGAGCTTTCTTTCTAGCTCCCTGCTAATCCCCCCCCCCAAAAAAAAACTGGAATAGTAATGGTCTGCATTCTCTTTTTTAAATAAAGAGAAACAGTTTTTATGATATGCAGAATAGTTTACATTGAAAATAGGCATGCTGCCGTTAAATCAAAAATTAAGTGCAACTGCCAGTGAAAGACATGTCCACAAAACAAATTCAGTTCTCTGAGTGTAAACTCTGATCTCTGTTATGTTTGTGAGAGGCTTCAGTGGAGTGAAAATCCAGTATAATCGATAATATAACCTTCTTTTGAGAAATAATTGTAAGACAGAGGTGGTTATTAACCTCAATATACTACTTATGGCAGGGGTTGGCAACCCAAAAGATGAGTCATATAAAAATTCCTTCAATAACTAAATGGTTTGAGAGCTGCAATGGTGTAGCCTCCTGATGGGAGCTGGGGAAGCTGGGCCAGGGCGCCTGCTGCACAGCCCCCTGGCAGGGGGATCCTGAAACCAAGAGCGGGCCCAATGCTGTAGGGGGGCAGCCAAAGAGCTGCAGGTTGCAGACCCCTGACTTATGCAAACAGTTCAGTAAAACTGTTAGGAGTTTGAAGATGAAGCAATAGCAAGTCATATTTCAAACTGGTCAGGTGACTTCCTAGAGGTCATCTGGGTAAATACTGCCTTGTCTCTGAATGGTATTTTTGTGTCTGTAATCCTGTCCTGAACTGAACTTCTTGGTGCTGTACAATTTCACGTAAGAAATTTCAGCATTTACTGTAAGTTTTTTAGGAGACTCGTCTTGGGTCTTTGATGAAGAGTGGCTGTTCTTTTTGTTTTATGTTTCTTTTAATTCTTTCTCGTAAATGGAGTCCAGGTCTACACTTAAGCTTAAGTTAGCCCAGCTACATCACTCATGGGTGTGAAAAATCCATGTCCTGAATTAACTCAGTTAAGCCAACTATGAGCCAGTGCAGGCAGTGCTCGGTTGATGGAAGAATTCTGTCATTGACCTAGGTAGCTCTTGAGAAGTTTGCTTTACTACAGTGACTCAAGAACCCCTCCCATCTATGTAGTGGGAGTCTACACTGAAGAGCTACAGCAACACAGCTGCAGTAGTGTTTTAAGTGTAAACATAGCCTAAGAATACGCAATGTACTTTGAAGGTTTTGATGGGATAAATGTGAGAGGGTTACGTTATTTACGGGTAGAGAAACCATGGGTGAGTTATGCAAGTCATCCCATTTGGGTGCTGATGAATCCTTGTTATGCCAGCATGTATTTTGCTACATGTGTTGCATAGAAAATTTGAAGTGTTTAGAGTTTTTAAAAATGTATCAAGAGAGTTTTTGTAACGCTGTGCTGCAAAGGAAAGTGCATTAGTTGCCATCAGTTCAGCTGTGCAAAACTTAAGGGGTGAGATTTTAACTGGAAAAAGGTGACTTAAATTAGTTCATATATGCTTAGAATGTCAGGGCCTTACCTGTGTTGGTGTATCCTGTGTACAGGGTTGACTCCATACCTGTTATGATAGTGCTGAGAAGATGAAACATTGAACCTTAACTTGACTAGAGGTCCTGTATGGCTAGCATGAATTGTTGTTGTTGTTGTTATTTTTTGCTAGGAGCTATATTTTAGCGGAGGGAAACATCTGGCAGATTCTGGTGTTGGCTGCCACATGTTGGAAGTCATCTTTGCAAAGGTGTGTTAGTAGGCAGATGAAGGGTCAAAAGTACATATTACATGGCACTCATCACTACTTTGTGTGGTGTTCCTGTGTTTATACATAAGTAGTTATCTGGCATGTGCTCCCCTGACAAAGCTAACATGAAGTTCTTCCTGTCCTTTTCCTTGTATGGTCTCCATAAAGCGGCATAGGGTTTTTGAGTATAGGCATAACAGAGAAGGCCTTCAACTGTAGTGTTAGGCTACTTTGTGTAAAGTTGTACTGAACAGCTAAAGGTATACATTTTTTTCATACCAACTTATTAAATTGGCACAACTTTGAGTGGCTTTGTTTGCTTTACAGACACAGGCTTCAACAGAGAGAAGTGTGTGAGCACTAATGATCTTTAGCTGTCATAATTCTAGTGGTAAAGTGTGTCATATTTGAAAAGTGCCTTTTCCCTTTACAGCAACAGAAAGTTGAAGATTGACATGAGGTACAATGCTCTAGTATTCCACTGGCTGACCTTTGAGGCAGATAAACATCTCCTCTGGCTACCTGCCACTATTTGTTTGCAGGTACCAGGCAATTTGCTATTTGTACTGTAGAGAAGCTTGGGAGTGGAGGCAGGAGGCTAGTCAGGCCACAGGGTGCTAGAACATGGATCTGGAAAGGAGAACATGAGGGATGGTGAATTTAGGAGTCATGAGCGACCTCATGCTGCTGGACAGAGAAGGGGCCAGGTGGAGGTTGGGAGCAAGTGGGGCTGTTGGACATTAGAGGTTCATCAGTCAACTTGTAATCAACTTTAGAAGTTCAGCCTTATAAGGCTCATGAACAGGCAGTGGGATGTCAGTTTGGTGAGTAGGGAGCAAGGAATAGGGTAAGAGAGGAAATTGCTTCCTTGTACTCAGTTTCCTTATGCTGGTGAATCCTTGATTGTCTGATGTGGAGACATCCAGCACAGAAGCCTCAGCTCTCAGTGAATAAGATGTCCCTGTGCTTAGAGAATACTTGTTTGTATTTTAGGAGTTACTCAGTGCAAGGAAGCCCAGCCAGTGACAGTGAGAGAAGTGGTTCCTTGGATGTGCCTGTAAGGCAAGGCTCATGCCTAGCAACTGTACTCACCCTGAACTACATCAGTTCCTTTCCTAAAAGGGAAAGGGGACATAAAGAGGTGATGTGATGGAATGCCATGGAAAGAGTGAGGCTTGGGAGGAATCAAGTAATTGATAGAAGTATGGAGGAAGATGTGAGAACAGGGTTCTGGAAGAGAAAGAGCAGTGTGATACTGCACTTGAAAATTCAGGATATGAGGGCCTGGAAGGAGATGGCATGTGAAGCAGGATCCAGGGTGGGTGTTACTGTTCGTATGAACATAGGGAAACAAATGAATGGGTGTGGGTTGAGGAAGATGGTTCTCTGGGTGGTCAGGTGTTTGAGTGGAGAATGCAGTATCAGTGCAGGGAGCTGCTGTTGATGTCAGCCCTGAATCTCCTTAGGTGGTACCACGTGGTCTTTGTGACAGTTTGTAGAGGGGTGACCAGCCCTTAACTTCAGCATGCCTTACTTCAAGTGATGTCCAACTTACCTGCTGCTGCATGCAGAAACGAATCCCTTAAAATTGGTTAACAAGGCTTAATTTAAAACAAACAAACAAAAAAAAGAAACTCCAATAAACCAGGATGGGAGTCGCCCAGTAACTGGACTCCGGCTGGAATCCTAACTCTGAGAAACTACTTCGATGTAAAAAGTGAAAAAAGCAAACAGGAACCATTAGGAAGGGGATAGATAATAAGACAGAAAATATCATAGTGCCACTATGTAAATCAGTGGTATGCCAACAACCTGCATATTCATGCATTTCTGGTCACCCCATCTTAAAAAAAGATACATTAGAATGCAAAAAGGTACAGAGAATGCATTTTTGTTGCCTTAGGATTATGGAACAGCTTCCCAAGAGATTAAAAATACTGAGATTTTGCAGGTTGGAAAGGAGATTACTTGTGGGGGGGGGGAATATTATACAGGTCTATAAAATCATGAATCCTTTGGAGAAAGTGAGTTTACTTGTTTACTCCTTCACATTTTCAAGTAACACAAGAACCAGGAGTTACCTAATTCAATTAATAAGCATCAGGTTTAAAACAAATGGAAGGAAGTATTTACTCCTCGGTGCACAGGCAACCTCTGAAGCTCATTGCTAGGGAATGTTACGAAGGCAAAAACTATCTGGGTTCAGAAAGAATTGGTTAAACTATTCATGGAGGATAGGTCCATCAGTGGCTATTAGCCAAGATAGCCGGACATCCAATGCCATGGTCTGGATGCCCCTAAATAGCTGGCTGCCAGAAGCTGGCAGTGGATGACAGGAGATGGGTCATTCAATAACTGGTGTATTCTGTTCATTTCCTCTGAATATTCTGTCATTAGCCACTGTAAGAGAAGAGGATTCTGAACTGGAGGAACCATAGGTTTGCCTCAGTATCGCTGTTCTTATCTTCAGTGGACTATAGTGTGCTTTTCTCGCCTAAGGTGTCATTGCTATAAAAATGGAGTTGTTAGATCCAATCTGTTTTCCTGTAAGAACACTGGGATTGAGGGGCATAAACTCTCCCTCTGTGCTCTGCGTTTGACCATGTTTCATCCACCATTGTATAGAAGGACATGAGCTAAAAACAGGAGGGTATTGTGGCACGGGTGCCAACTCTTGTGTGATCAGTGTGCAAACCCTGCTGAGATGTAAGAGCCAGCGATGAAGTATTTTCCCCACTCAATGTGGTCCTTACTGTTTTTCAGTATGGTTGCTGAGCAACTCCAAAAGTACTTGGGCAGAAGTTTTGTTACCTTCCAGGCTTCTTTTAGGCCCCAGCTGGCACTAAGATTGCATTGTTGTGTGATGGATAATTTCCATCCGGTGAAGTAGTTGGGACTTCTTTCCAAATTGATAATGGCTATCAGTTTTCACTTTTTTATTTGTGAGGGGAGGCCAGCTGCACAAACTATCTGAAGATAACTAGTAATTCCTTTTGAGGTTGTTACTCAGGGGTGCTGGGTAGTTAGATTAGCACTGAAGGCCCTGGCCTGTGAGAATATGGCAGGATTCTCTCTGCTTTGGGTACAAGTGCAGATATGGTGTATAAAAGCACAAAAGGATCAATTTGATGTGACTGGTGATATCTTCTGTTAAGTAATGCCGTCTGGATGCCAAAGGTCTCCAAAGTTACTGAACAGCTTATTCCGTCAAAAGAGGACACTGAAGAGGCACAGCTAATAGCAGCCACTTCATTAACGGAAATGAATAGGATGTTCTAAATCAGCTGTTCTCAACCACTGTGTCAAGACATGTTACTGTGTTGCTACCTAGTAGTAAGTGTGTCACCGAGAGCTGGGGTGATGGCTGGATTTGGCCTGGAGGGATGGGCTGGTGTGTCCTCTAGGGTAACTCTATGCCATCAGGTGTGTCATGACCTACAAAAGATTGAGAACCGCTGCTCTAAATCTGTGGTTCTCAATCACTGTGTTGACATAAAGTCCTATGTCGCCTCACAGGGGTAAGTGTTGCAGAGAGCCAGGAAGATGGCTGGATTCAGCCTGTGAGAGAGAGGCTGGTGTGTCATGTAGGGTTGCAATACACTGCCAAGTGTGTCGTGACCTACAAAAGGTTGAGAACCACTGCTATGGGTTGTGCTAATCACGAAGGGTCAGTTTTGGCTTTCGCAGTGGATTAGTCTCTTGAGTTTTGTAGAACTGTCCGTAAAGCTAGACCAGATTAAGTGAAAGTGCTCCTTTTGTCTATGACAAAGCTTGGAAAGGCTAGGATTGAAACTTGCTGCTAATGCAAGAGGCATTTCTGTGATAGAAAGTCTGGGGATCCCTTTATTTTCTCTGTCCGCCTCATCTACTTTGATGTCACCCCGTTGTAACCTAAGTTCACACAAAGGAAGATTTCATCAGCACCTATACCTTTGTTAACTGGAGGAGTGTGTGCTGTGTAGAATGATATTCCACTCCTCCCTTCTTCCTTACCCTGCTGGCGTGGAGTACTCTATACTTCTTCGGTTTGGGGAAATAGAGACCAACTGTTAGGCCCGGATCTCTGGTATTTGGTTTCTGGCAGGAGTGCTCTATGTTGCCTTTGTCAAAAGTTTGAAGTGCTTTCCATGTAATCCTTAGGTGCAGACTCCAAAGGCACTAAAGTTACCAGCTTACCTAAAACTACTACCAGAGTAAGCATTCAGGAGAGGAAAATAGATTAGCACTGAAAGAAGGGGCTGGGAGACAAATAGCCCATTCCTTTTATCTTGAAGGTGTTTGAGGTTGAATATCCTGGATCTGGTCTACAGCACAGAGTTAGGGCCACATAAGGCAAGTTATGTAAAACTAACTCTATAAGCATTTACACTAAAATGTAGCTCTTATCTGTGTAACTCGCCCCTGTTACATTGACTTAATAATTTCATATCCAGGAGAGGCATAGCACTTAAGTCAAGGTGGTTAGGTCAACACACTGTCACTTCACGTACTTTGTTGCTTACATTGACTGCTGTTACTTTTCAGAAACCATCCCACAATGCCCCATACTGGCAATTAAATCAGTGCATGTGCTCCAAGTTAGGATGCGCATCACCAAAACAAGGAGTGTAGTGTTGACATCTCATCGAGCCAAACTGGACTGTCACTGCACAAAAGAATGAATGGACACAAATCAGAGATCAAGTATGGTAACATTAAAAAATCAGTAGGGGAACATTTCAGTGTACACAAACATTCTGTAAAAATCATTCTATTCACAGTACTTCAGCAAAAAAATAAAACTTCAAAAACAGACTCCAGTGTGAAACTGCAGAGCTGGAATTTGTATGCAAATGAGACTCCATCCCATTGGGTCTGAATAGGTATTTGGATTGGCTGACTTGTTACAAAAGGTAACTTCCCCTCTGTTTATATTATCACCTTCTCAGCTCTAAATTTGTCAGGCTTTAAAAGTGCCCCAGGACTCCATTTTTGTTATATTGTAGCGTACATATCTCCTGGTGATGGCTGCCAGCAGTGTAGACCAGGCATAAAGTTGATTTAATTTTATATTGTAGACTTGCCTCAAGTTATTCTTTTAGTGCGAGCTTTGTCTGGAACCAAAGAGATATTAGAGTAATAATGTGTTACACTGGACCCCACAGATACAAATCCAAGTTCTGACCATACTAAAAGTGAGATGTGGCTGTTGCATATTCATTCCTTTTGGCTTTGAAACCATTCACAGCTTTTGTAGTAACCATCAGTACTAATGGGGAACGTTACCTTCAGTTTCACTGAGATTACTCTTTGCAGAGTTGTAGAGATTGAAAATTGTAGAAGTTGCACCAAGACTTAACACTTTGTCTAGTTTAGTTCTTGAAATCCAAGGGTAGGATTTTCAAATGTTCGTTGGAACAAATTTAGGACAACATTGAGAGCTATTGAAAATTCCACTTCCAGCATTCTTAGCTGTTGACGGACTGTGTTCAGATGCTTCCAAAGCTGTTCTTTTGTATGTTGCTGGGATTCTTGACACACAAGTTTACTGAAGGCTATCCTGAAGTAGATCATCTTTTTATTCACAAGAATTCAGGTTTCTTTAGCGGTTGGAATCTCCGGTTCATAGTGCTTGCTATGATAGATAGAGCCCTGCACGGATAAAAATAAGTGGATCTGTATCCGACTTGCATTCACAAAAAATGGTCCGCAGATATCCATGTTGTATCCACGGATGTGGATATAATGTGGATATCCACATATTTGCAGGGCTACAGCTCTGTGCAGATAAAAATATGTGGAGCTGCATCCTCAAGAAATGATCTGTGGATATCTGTGTTGTATCCGCAGGTGCTGATATAAGGTGGATGTCCATGGATTTGTAGGGCTCTAATGATAGATACTTTGAACTTTAAATAAGATCCCACTTGTGGTGATCATGTCCATTCTGCTGTTCTAACTGAAGCTATTTAGATATAACTGTCCCGTGCAAGCAGGCTCTTTTCCCTATGGTACTAGCCAGATCACTCAGCACTCTCTGTTTTTAACCTCTCAAGGCATTCTGATTTTAGAATACAGTACACTGCAGTGCCTCATTTGGACTCTTAATAATAAATATAGGACACGGCTTCTCTGAAGCCATATTATTTTCCCAGTGATGTACAGAAGGCACTGCAGCCCATGAATAGATTCCTCATCTGGAAGAAAATTTCTTGGATTTAATGATGCAGAGTTTTAATTCAGCTCAGTGATTTAAAAATCTAGGGATGCAAGTATGTAAGCTGCTTTCTTGCCACTTCTGGTTTATTAAAATAACTAGTGGCAAAATATCATAAAACAGGAACTTAAAGGGACATGGTTACCACATGAGAGTGTCTTGCTGCTGAAGCAGAGCTCCTCAAAGCAGTGGATGGGTAGAATTTTCCCAAGTGACTTTATAAGACCTGCAAGAAAAGGAGTTTTAAAGATGAAAAAATATTTAGGTGATAAGCTTTCATGGTGACTGGGTCTGAAGTTTGATCTACCCGGACAAACATTCCTTTAACCTCTTTGGAAGGATATAATCGTGGTCCATTGACCACATCTCAACAACTCTAATTCAGCTCTTCATTATTATGGGTTGAGAACTGAGTTTTACATTACAAGCCCCAACTTCCTTCTTTGTTCAAAATAAACAAGGAGTCCTGTGGCGCTTAAAGACTAACAAATTCATGTATCACGTGAGCTTTCTCAGGAGAAAGTTACACTTCGTCAGACAGTTTAAAGCTTCTGTAAGTTCCCCCATCTTCAAAGTGTCTGACAACGGGGGATTTTCTCCCACAAAAGCTCATGCAATAAATAAATTTGTTAGTCTTTAAGTTCTACAGGACTCCTTGTTTGTTTTAAATCTTCATGAAACTGTAATAGCTTTGAAAACAAAACATAATGAAGGGATTGAAATTATTTTTTATAAAATCCTGTTTTGTACATTGCATGCTTAGTCGCAGGAGTTGTTTACAGTGTTTGGTGTAGCCACGCTGATTCCAGGATATTAGAGAGACAACTTGAGTGAGGTGATAATATTTTTAATTGGATCACCTTCTGTTGGTGAAAGAGACAAGCTTTCAGGCTACACAGCTCTTCAGGTCCTAGAGCATGTGTAGCTCTCGTGTGTGTCTTTCAACAGAAGTTGATTCAGTAAAAGATATTACATTATCCGACTTGACTCTCTAGTTGCAAGTGTTATGTTCAAAGAAACTGTCGACTAGTTTTAAAGTGTTAAAACCTGAAATAAAGTAGAATTTTGCAGTATTACCCTTTTCTGTACTGTGGCTTCTGAGAGTTATACCTTAACTCTATTTTTTGACTGACTTTAAACCAGTGCTTCTTATCCTCTTCATTAAGTAGTAAAATGTAGAGAAGGTGAAGATCAGTTTGCATTAGCCTGCTCTTTTTCAAGAGTTAACAGTTTGCTGTTTTGTTGCTTCATTGAAATATTATGAATATTGCTTAGAAAAGCAGTGACCATTTTTAAAAAGGTATCAGACTTTATGGCTTGATGAAGAATGCATTCCTTGTTTACAGATTTTTTTGAGGGCCTGAAAATGTTGCACTTTTCTACATCTGTATAGAGGATAATTCCAAAACTCCTCCAAGAACCATTTTCCTGGCCCCCCCCCGCTCCCCCCCATCACAATACCTCATGTACTTGTAGTGCATAGTTACACTGTTGTTAGAGCTTATTTGTAGTAAGTGTCTTTGCTGGTTTAATACTAGAATCATTGTCCCAGACTCTGGTGAGTTAAAGAGCTAGATCAGTGGTTCCCAACATTTTCTCTGCTGTGGCACACCTTGCTACTTTTAATTAATTTGAGGCACACCACCATATGGTTTCCAAGTGAGCTCATGAATATTCATGAGTCAGTGAGCCAATCCAGAGCTCTTTGAGTAGTTTTTCAAAAAAATTTGTGGCACACCTGCCCAGACCTGAGAGCACACCTGTGTGGCATGGCACACTGGTTGGGAAACTCTGAGCTAGATCAGCTTCAGCATGTTAGCTGCAGGCTAGCCAACCATGACTTTTGCCATTGTTAGCAGATCTAAAATGATGAGGGTGCTTGGAGCAAGATTCTGCCTTGTTTATACCTGTGCAGGTCCAATGAACTTTACTGAGGTTGCACAGGTATAAGCAGAAACAGTTATGTGTGAGACAGGATGCCTGTCAGGATCTTTAGAAATAAACTTTGTGTGTTCTGACACTGCTCAGTCTTCAGAAGTTGAAAGTTGCAGCATGTACTAGGTATGACATTTTACTTTTGTTTTGACTGAACTAGTGCATCTGAGAAGTCAGTCTGGTTTTAAGGACAGTTCAGCTGTTTAAGGGAGTGTTTTGAAGTTCTGTGTGTGTGGTTAGTACCAGTTCAGCTGGAGGGGTGTCTTTAACTGCTAATAGGTTTGAATTTGTCATTGAGGATGTTCAGCTATCCTACCAGCAGCATTTGTCTTCCATTTGGCAAAGGCGTTTTATTCTGTTTCCCGTTTTAAAGAAGTAGAACAGAAGACAACATGGTTCACTTTTGTTTGCTTCCTTATTTGTATATCATCAATGTCAGCAAGAGTAAGCACAGATCTCTAGTGTTTACTAGCTACCTGCTAAGGCACAGGGCACAGGAAAACATGACAACACTTTAGTATCAATGTTAGGAAGTAAGGTTTGTTTAGAAAAATCTTTTTGGTGGTAATGGTGGGTCTTAACATACATGTTGTCCTTTGGGCACCATTCTGCTACACATTACCATTAGATTAAATATGCCCAGTACTGTCCAGCAGAATGTATACCACCAGTACATTAACTTTGTGTTAGTGGGATTCAGCAGCATAACTGGTGCAGAGGGCATCAGTGGGTTAGCGGAAAATATTTGGACCTGGGAATCAGCATAATTTGACTTGTTTTATGGGGAATACGTCTAAGGTTGTGAATTTAAGTTTTGGCTGTCAGTTGTTTTGGAGATGCCATTTTAACAGAGAGCTGAAGTAAACTTGTATCTTATGTGTGAAAAAAGGGGACAAATGATTTCAGTGTGTATTGAAATATTTCTGTCAAGGGTAGCATTGTGCTACAAACTTTATTTCTTCTGCAGATGCCATCCAGATTTTTTGAGCTGGATAGACTAATCTAGACCAGTGGTTTTCAAACTTAGGGTTGGGACCCAGTACTGGATGGCAGATCTTCAGGCACTGGGTTGTGGCACCCTCTGCTGCTGCTACCAAAAGACTGGACTTCATTGCTTAAAGATATAGTTGTTGGGTCATGGGCATAAATGATTTTTTTTTCAATTGGCTCCTGAGAAAAAGAAGTTTGAAAACCACTGACCTAGATTTTCAGTGATTTTGCTATGATGGTCTGAGGTGTGTTACTGATTTAGGCAAAAAAAGTTGTTTATTTGATTGATAGACTGCAGAAATCCTGCTCTTTCCATTCATCAATTAATTAGTTAATTCCTACAATAGACCTAGATTTTTACCCTGGGTGACCTTAAAACAAACTTGCATGAATGGTTTTAAAAATTAAATGTGTCTCAGTTCACCTTTTCCTGGGTGTCTGTCTGAATTCCTGATACTGCAGTTGGACCAGTACAGTTAACCTGATGGCAGAGTTGTGACACTTATGCTAAAAACTCCCTTCATTTGTTTGGTACCAGCATAATACAGTTACTGTACATTGAACTCTCCCTTCTCGACATTCTTTCTTGTACCTTGAGGTCAAAGGCATAATCTGAGTATCTGCTCCTTATTGTTGTTCTAATTCTTAAACTGATTATACTTCGGGGAAGTGCCTTGTCCTGCAGTTAGAGTATATCATAGTGTTAGGGCTGAAGTCAGCTCCCAACTCTGCCACTGGTTACTACCCAGGCTCTCATGGAAAGATTCTTCTGTTTTGAGGAAGATTATCCATTCTATTGGTAATGTTAAGCATAGGTTCTCTCACAAGCCAGCAGTATCTTTTAAAGTGGAAGAAGTTAAGAGGGATTATGCATGTGGTCCAAGGTAACTCATGTAACCTTTCCATAACTTAGTTGCCCCATTTTAAAATCTGGCATATGCCGTGAGCTGCAGGAAGGATTAGTGTCTGTAGAGCACTTTTGAGATCCTCCTGTGTAAGACATAAACTCTTAAAGGCAGGGGCAAATGTTTGGTACAGGGGCTTGTGCAATGAGTCTTTGGCCCATGACTGGGACTCCCAGGCACTTCTACTATAAATAATCATATACATACCAGGCATTAATTTTTTTGTAGCCACGGGGGACTGCTCTAGGGTCTGTCTTAATGTGTGTGTCAGAACTATATAGGGGCTGTAGTGATGGTAATCTTTGTGTGTCATGAAATAAAATTTCCTTTCCTTTCAAACTCATGATTGTTTTTTATGATAACTTTTAGTATGGAATTGTAGTATGGCAAAGAGTACCTTCTCTAAGTTTATCTGCTCAATTTCTCTTCCCCCTTCACTGTTCTCTACTCCCCGCTTCTTCACGCCTTATATTCCCTGGCCTTACATGGGTTAGTTTACGCTCCCCCTCCACTCCAAACCTTCATATGTTCTGCTGCTTGTATTACTGTAGCACTTAAAGGTCCCAGTTCAGGTCAGGGACCCCGATGAGCTAGGTGTTGTCCAGGACACCTAGTAAAATAGATTGCAAGATCCTTGGGACAGAGGTTAAGGGCTTGTCTGTGTGAGGAAATGGGCAGAACTGTACCAGTAAATCTCTGTGTGGATGTGCTGTTCTGGAATGTGACAGTGGGTGGGGGGAAGGTCTTTATTCTGGAAGTGTGTGTCCCTACAGAGGGTTAAGTACAACACTAGTCTGTGGTTTATACCAGTCAGTTTCCCCATGTAGATAAGCCCTGAATAGACAAGACAAAGAACTGAGAGGTAAACAGATGAACAGTGAACAGAAAATGACTTTGCCCATATGCGTCACAGTGGGAAGAGCCAGAGATAGAATCCAGACCTCTGTAGTCTCAATTTAATGCCATATCCACTGATCCACTGATGGGGGTTATGACTTCTTACAGAGGTGCTTCCATTCAGACATATGTAATTTAGGCCTCTCTTAGCTCTAAAAGCTAAGGCCACTTTATCAAGTGATGGTGTAGGCAAGCATGGGCATTTTTGCTTTGCACTATTATTAATATATCTGTTTTTTGAGACTGTGGTAAAGGCAGCCAGTGCTTATGCTACTGTTTGCACCTCTTGTTGCTCTGATGCTACTGAAAAATGGATACTGATTTTTAATACAGCTACATGTACAGAGAGAGGGCAATAGTGATGTTATTCTCCCCATACTCTATGCCTTCCTTTTGTCAAACAATGACTCGGTTTTCTAAGATATAAAGAGCAGAAAGTTCCAGCACTGCGGGATGTTTGTGGCCACAGTCAGCTGGGTCATGTTTGCACTCCTCCCATTTAGTCACTGAGGCATTTGTCTCTTATATTCTAGAACCTGCAGGGCTGAGGTTACTTCTCCCCCTGCTTTCATCACTCCGTAGTATCCTTTTATTCTCTTAGCTGCTGTGTGTTAGCCAAAGTTTGATTCATAGTCAGATCCCTTTAATTCTAAGACAGGTTGTTGAATTTAGGATGTAAAGGTAGAAGAAGTTTCACTGATGTAAGTGGCTTTCTGTACCTCTGTGCACCAGCATGGAACTAATCATTTGACTGAATTAGCATTGCACTTTTTCAGCCACTGTACCTGACTGAGATCTGCATAGATTCGTTACTTAGAGATCTTTGAATAGACTGACTTGTTGTGAGGAGTGTCAGCTCACAAGTGCTTCTTAAATTTCAGAACAGTTGACTACTAATTTCAAGTGGTAAATCTTCACATTAGCATGCATTAGGACAGTGGGTCTCAACATTTTGCGGGTTGTAACATGCTTGGTGGCATATCTCAACCCTACAGGATGCACCCCACCCCACCCCGGCTGAATCCAGCCATTTCCCCGGATCCCTACAACACAGTAATGTGTCCTGATACAGTGGTTGAGAACCACTGCTTTAGGATAGAGGTTTTCAACCAATGTGCCATGGCACACTGGTGTGCTGTGAGAACTGTCCAAGTGTGCCATGGAATTTTGTGCTAAGGTAATGAAAATTAATGTAAAAACAAACATTGTTTCGTCTCAAACAACATTCTCTATAACCAAAATCACAACTCACAGAATTTATGGAAATTATCAAATTAAAAGTGAGGTATCAGTCTTTCGATTCTAAAACATGAACATTTTAAACACAGGTGACCACAGGACAGAATTGAAATTATGTATATTTTTTCTGGTGGCTTTTTTTTCTGGTGGATTAATGCATTTGATCCTTCTTTAGCTTGTGTACACTGTATTGCGAACCTCTCTAGTAAGACCATAACCATAGTAAAAGTAAATAAATGTGATGTTTATGAGCAATCAGTGCATCTGAAAAAAGAGGGTGTGCCATGGAATTGTTTGTCTCATTGAAGTTTGTCCTGTTACTGAAAAGGTTGAAGACCGCTGCTTTAGGATACCCATTAGTTAGTTAGGTTGTAGAAGTATCCACTGGGGAAGGAAAACTGCAGGCAGGGAGAGAACCTCTAGGTGGCACCAAAAGTCTTGGTTATTGGATCATTTGTGCCTTGCACAAGTACTAGTTTGGGGGTGGAGACTAACTTATCTGTTCTGAATTGGCAGGAATGAGGTGTGGAATTCCACTTATGTAGTTTTCATGTGCAACAGTTAATACTATGACAGGCTGATTATTTTAATTATCTCAAAAATTGTTTGATCAGTGAAGAGGGCAAAATATAATGCTTCAGATACATAGGGTAAACTTCTGGAACAATGACTAGCAAAAAGTGCTGTGTTTGGGAGTATTTGTTTTGTTTTTTTAAACAGTTATTTGGATACTACTACCACTGGTGATGTGAGCTGTGCCAGAGAATGTAACATGCTGTATATGAACGTATGTTAGCTAGCTGGGTATCAACTTATATCAGCAGCGGCTCTGAGTATTCCTGGTTGATTTTTAACATTCCTTTGCACTTCTGAGAGAACGTTATGTGGAATTGCATTGCAAAACTGGTAGATTAATTTGGTAAGGTTAAAAATGATGGACCTAATCCTGCAACAGCTGTGGTCCAATTCACTTTAATAGGCCTGCTTATGGTAGTGCGCATTGCACCTCTGTTGCAGAGGTTGGCAGAACTGGGCCCTTAAGCAAAGCACGCCCGGTGAGGATAAACAGGTATTTCTTCGGTCATTGAACTACTGCTGCTATATGTGGTTAGAGTTCTAGGGAAGACTTGTAGGTCTATTCGAAAAGGATTTGTTTTGATGTGTGCTCAGGTCAGAGATAGGAAACATAAAAAGTTCCTTATTTCTCAGCATCTTTTACCAACAGAACATTCATTATAAATTAGAAACATTTTTTTGTTTGCTTCTAGCAGTCTAGGGAATTTCCATGGACATATCATTCTGTTTGACAAACAAGAAATCTAGCGGCGCTTTTGAAGACTAACATTTATTTATCATGTGATTTTGTGAGGAGAAAATCCCACTTTGTCAGTCATTCTGTCTGAAATATTGACAAGAGTTTGCAAGAGGTAAGGAAAAAGGGAAGCCAAACAGAAAACAAAGTTCAACATACGAGCAGGAAAGTGTGTCTCCACACTGAAATCGCTCCTGTGGATATTGGACAACAAGCCTCATGGGTTCAAAGGCTGTGGATGCTGTTTATTTAGAATGCTTCCTCCCAAAAAGCAGTCTTTTAAGACTGTCCAGACACTAGTGTTAAATAATTTGACAAATAGCTCTTGGATCGCATGAGGGGAACAAATGCCTGATGCAGTTGGAGGTGATGACTTCTTTCAAAGTTGTTATTTTTAAAAGGCTTGTGTGGCCAGCATGTCTATCTGGCAGCCAGCTGCAAAACTCAGTTCACACACTGAGGTGCGCGCAGTTCACATTTGAAAGGTTCTCTTCTCAGCCACCAAAGTAGAAATATTGGGCCAGATTCTAAACATTGTATAGCATGTGAGTGATCTATAGGGGTCATGAGTGAGCCACAAGGATCAGGGAGAGAATTCCCCTGAGGTGTTTGAAGCCTTTGTGCCCAACCAAGAAGACCTTAAAGTCCCTCCTAGCAAACCCGGGCATTGAGGAACTGGGAATGTGTTGAGGCTGGGAGAAGGTGTAGCTGTGTATCTTTGCCTCACTTTCCTTTGGGCTGTATCTCTCAGGAGAACTCAGAATATGGCCTGAGGGCTCTCTTCCCTGAGGAAGTTAGATGATTTTGAATTTTTATGCCAAGTGCTTAGCCTAATTAGCGCATGTATGTGTTTAGAATTTTGCATACTTGATTTTGCAGAGGTTAGCGCTGGCACTAACTAAAGAAACATGCCTGTGAAGTTTAGGGTCTAAGATAACAAAAGGGCTCTGACTAGTTATTCACTCATAATACTTAGAATTTTTCGTTTTATGTATGCCTGTACAGTGTTTGACTCTCTAGAGCAGACATCCTGATATCTAACAGCGGGGTCCCTAGCTTTTCAACGTTTTCTGCCCTTTTGTGAAGTTAGATTTTTCCCTTAGAATTTTAGTAAACCGAGAGGGGGAAGTCCAAACTTCTTTATTTTCCCATAATTGGAAGCATATAACTTTAGGACAGCCTAGATTGTTTTGTTGATGTCTTTGAGCAATTTAAAAGATGGGAAAAGGCATTCAAGGAAAGCTATCCTGTCTGTTTCTGTGAAGTGAATCCTTCAGGGACTGTTAATGCATAGCTACTATAGGGAATAGAAAGTATGTGTGAGACCATCACTCTGAGGGTAAGCCTATACTGATGGCAGCAAAATCACAGCTATCAGCATGATGTCCCGGGTTTGATTGAGCGGTCTGTGTAGACGCGCTCAATCTATCCACAAATTGCCATAGCAACTCCAGCCCCAGAACTGGAGTATCAGTAAGCTAACCAGAAGGCGCTTAGCATGGTGAGTGGGGAGCTCTTGGTAAGTTGTCAGGAGATAAGCAAAGTAATTTACATGCCTCATGCATCTCCCATTGATTGCCACTGAAAAATGCGGCAAGTATAGACTAGGGCTGTGGCTTTGGGGAAAGCTTTCACTAGTGTGCTCTTGCATAAGTCTGCTGTTTCATTAGACAGGGCAGTCTGGCTTGGGTGAACTCTGGAGCACCATTAATTGTATCTACAAACTTAATTCATAAAGACTGACTGATTTGCACAAGGTAAGGTTTCTGGTATATCCACTGTAGTACAATAGTAGGCATATAAACTACTGTTGAAAAAGATATGTATTCTAGCTTGCTTATTTTGTTTTGTTTTTGCTTTTTACTGTGTGTTCATATATGCCAGGGATCTCAAACTCAAATCACCATGAGGGCTGCATGAGGACTAGCACGTTAGCCTGAGGACTGCACCACTGAAACCTTGTCATGTAACAATATTGAAAATATCGGTAACAGTAGTGTCATTGCGAGCTGCAGGAAATAGCTTTAGGGGCCACAAGCAGCCTGCAGGCTGTGTGTTTGAGACCCTTGGCGTATGCAGTGCAGCAGCAGTTTTCAACCACTGTGTCGGGACACAGCGGTAAATGTGTCACAGAGAGCAGGGGAGATGGCTGGATTTGGCCTGGTGGGGGTGGACAGGTGTGTCCTGTAGGATCATGATACACTACCAGCTTTGTTATGACTCATAAAAGGTTGAGAACCACTGCAGTGCATCATAGACAAGTATAGGTATCATGGAAAATCTGTGGAGCTTTGCAGACATACTATGGTGAGGGATCCTGTGCTATCTGATAAGGAGATGTCCTCGCTTTGTGATAGAACAGGGTAAGGGACTAACAGGCAGCAGAGGTGTGATGTTCCTGCTTCAGGGCTGTATCAAGCAGACACAATAAATGTGTGGGAGTTGTTCCCAGTTGTACAGATATAGAGTATGCCTGTGCATGCAACCTGGTTTTAGAAACATGCTTTGTGTTTATGTAAACATTTACAGAAGTGAACAAAATAACAAGATGTCCTTTAACAGACTATACCAGCGTTGCTCCTGCATGTTAGTGTCTAGTGAAAAGTGATCCATTTGGGTTTCTAAGGCAATCTGTTAAGATTTCTTACACCATAACTTTGGGTCCATATGTTGGTTATGATTTAATACCCAGTCCTGCAAAACCCTGTTTGTCTTGTGAGCAAAAACATTGAATTCACTGGAGATAAATCATGGGAGTAGACTTTGTAGGATCAAGCCTTTATTTGGTCAACTCTTTTGGGGAGGGGTCTCATATTAGGAGGTTTTTTTAGAGTACTGTATAGTTCATCAGTGGGCTTAGTTTCTAGGAATCTTAACTTGTTGGCTGACTTACGTAAGATTTATTTTTACAAGGAACTTGACAGTGAAAGAGGGAACACAGCCAGTATTGCAGGAAAAGGTACTTCTGTCTTGCAAGGAAGACAGGCATCTTGCTCAGTAACGTTTAACTTCAGCGCTCTGATAAGACCGTGGTCTGCAAGTTATGGATGTCTGTTGCTCTTGTGTGCATAGAGGCCTCAAGGAGTGAAACAACAGGATCAAGAGTCCATTGCAGGTCTCCCATGCAACTTTGCAAAGCATTTCTGTGAGACAAAAAAGCAAACTAAACACAAGCCATTTATTGATGCTTCAGTATCACAGAACAGTAAAACAAACAAGGAGTCCTGTGGCACTTTTAAAGACTAATACAGGGGTTCCCAACCTTTTTAAGGCTGGGGACACCTCTCTGAATAAAAATAAAAACAAACAAAAAACCCCAGACCCTTTGTCTCTCCCATGCCCTCATGCCTCGCACCGTCACAGGCAGAATTGGCGCTATCACAAAGTGAAGACAAAGCCGCTCTCCTGCTGGGGAGTGAGGGCTGCCGTGGCTATGGCCCCTCCCTCTGCTGGGGAGCTGGAAGTGGTCATGGCACCCTCTCCCTGCCCAGGGAGCTGCTGCAGCTATGGCTGCCTCCCCTTGCCAGGGACCTGGGGGCAGTCGTGATCCCCTCCGCTTGCCCAGGGAGATGCTGCGGTTATGGCCCCCTCCCGCTGCCAGGTAGCTGTGCATGCTTAGGGCAGGAGTTTTAAAAACTCCCTGCCTGGGGGAAGCTCCCTGCTAGTCGGAAGCTTGGGTCTCCCTGGCAGCTGCAGATCTTGGTTACGTCCGGCCCCAGCTCCCAGCATGTCTGTGGCCCCAGACACATTTATTTATTGCATGGGCTTTCGTGGGAGAAAATCCCATTTCATTAGATGCTTTGAAGACATTTTCTCCCATGAAAGCTCAATACGATAAATAAATTTGTTAGTCTTTGAAAGGACTCCTTGCTTGTTTTTCTGAACAAGACTAATACAGCTACCCCTTTATAATAGAGTAAGTTGCTCTAGGAGGAGGAATCCGTAGCATAGAGTGTTCTCTCAGGGTTTGTGTGAGGAAGATACGCATTCCCTAACCCTGCCCCTGTATAAATGCTGTCTGGGGCAATCACTGAGTCATCCATCCTTAATGTGTGCTGCAGTGTCCATTAGCAAGCTGGCCTTGTGGGAGTCAGTGTGTGGGATTGTAGAGTCCAGTAATATTATGTAGTTGAGGTTCTTTGTTGCAGAGGACTGGTATTCCAGAATTTATTGATCCTGGGTGCTCATACAGATCCACAATTTGGGTTTGTTGTGCCCTTTAGCTTTAACATTTTGAAGGAACTGCTTTGCCATTTGAGTTGACAGAGGTTAGTGTCAGTGACTGCACAAGTTTTGAGAAGGTTTAGGAAGATAGAAGGCAATAGCCAGTAAGGTTTGAGAGTGCTGTTTCCCAGCCACTTTTCTCTTCTACTTTGCTTGGGATATGAAGTTCTAAGAAGTCTCTTGTGGCTGAGCCTAGCTAGTGGCAGCATACTCAAAGTGTTAGGGAAACATACTGCATTTGTTCATTATGGTCCTGTTTCCCCCACCGCTGCTTTATGGTCCAATTTCTGCCACTGCTGTACTATTTTACTTGAGCCACTGATAGAATCTGACTGTGAACCTTTGTAAAAGTACAAGTTGGTTGCTGGGAGAACTGTGCATTCACCTTACATGTAACTAATTTTCTTCATACTTGAAAAAAATACAACAGGCACTTTGGACAGAGACTAGGGTGGGGGTATGCAACCCTCTACTCACTATGGGTGGAAGCTATTTTAAGGGGTAGACAACCAACCCCCTTAGTCACTGGGGGGGGGGAAGCTATTTAGAAACACAGTTTCATTTTCAAGAATGAGTTAGTCTAATTGAAAGTCAGCATGATTTATGTTCCTAAGTGCTTGTCACTTCTGAAAAATTGGAGTACTCAGTCTTTTTCTGAAACTTTGTCCTAGTCCTGAGACATTTTACGTCCAAAGTTAAATAAATGACACAGTTACAACTGACTGAGAGGGAAATGGTTCTCAACCTTAACTACAGAGCTACTACAGTTGAAAATGATTACAAACAAACAAATCTCTACACATTTATCTCTGGAGAAAACTCAGAATTGGAAACCTGCTTCATTCTCAGTGGAGTTGATTCCTGTCTTTCATAATGCCTGCCTTATCAGCCTTTTTCAGACTGATGGAGTAACTTCAGTAGCCTCACTTTCCATGTCATGTTACCATAATTAATTTTTGCTGAGATTCACAGGGCAAATGAACTCCTGTTTTTTGACAGCTGCTCAAATTGTTGTTTTTTGACACTGCTTCAGGATTCTAATATCTGACTTGGACTACATTATAGGTTTAATTTGTGCAAAAAGAATTTTCTTTGTACAGAAGATAGTGTACTATCATTTTGAATATATTTGTGAACATAATTTATGTAGCTTTGCTTTTATATTAACAATCTAATAGCACCTGTTATGGGAAGTTGTTACGGTTGATTATAATGGTGTTCCTATCAGCATCTTTGTAAAATTTTGATTTTTGTAGTTTTATATGAAACCGAAATGTTTGAGTTGTCAACTCGTTAGAAGATTCAATTTGTCAGTCACAAGACAGACTGAATCTTTTAGATGTGAGGGTGGTTAACTTCTGATTAATTTTAGGATAGATTAGTTCAAGCAGTCTTCTAAGTTTACTTCACTTATTAGATGGACTAATTCATTTAACTTCACTCAGATTTTATCAGTAGAAAGGAACTTTAAAAATGAATGAGTCAGGTTAGACCTGTTTTGATGGGAGCTGAATAGTGATTTTGTTGCCTCCAGATGCTGTGGCTAGAAGCCACTGTCGAGGAGAAGCTATCTAAGTGTGGTTGACAATTTAAGTTATGTTTTTAGTTTTTTTCAGGTCACTAATAGATTTAAATGGTTATTTTCATTAGTGAGATCATCTGTACTCTCCATCACCTGCTGCAAAAATGTTCAGCAAAATGCCAGCATCTCAGACTCCAAATATTAGCATTCACTGCATATACAGCCAATTAAGCTGACATTAACCACAGCATTTTGGGGGTGCCAAATTCAAGAGGCCTGCAAAGGTAACAGCAGGAAAATACACTAGATGAAGTTCTGAGTCACTGTAAAACTCAGTACAACCATTTCAGTTATTTAGCTAATACATGCATTGTACAGATAATACATGCGTAGCCCAACTAGCCATAGCCTAATAGTTATTTGTAGAATAATTTTGAGGTAAGTTTTCTAGAGGTAACTTTGAAATAAGCCAGCAAAGGAAAACAGCTAAGTGGTAGACAAAGGTGATATATCTGTTCTGATTAGGCTTTTTTTTTTTTCCCCCTGCCTTACCTTTTGCCAGGCTTCTTGAAATATTGAACATTTTATGGTTTCCTAAGTGTACTCTGCACTTGAGACACAAGGCCAGTGTATGTGTCCCAACAACTTTATGATCAAAGGGCCCTGGTTCCACAAAGTTGCTTATGCTTAATTCTCACATGAATGGTTGCATTGTATGTCAATAGAACTACTCATGCAAGTAAACAAAGACTTTGGAGGATCAAGCTTTAAGTCTGAGATACCAGCTATGATGGAAGTATTAGGTTATCTATATTAAGCTGCAGTATACAGTGTCCCTTTGTTAGGCTAGGGAATGCAAATCTGGACGTTGATATAACTGCTCATGCTGGTATTAGACATCCTGCTTATTCCTGTTTAAGGGACAGAACTTTTTTTTTTTTTTTTTTGGCCGGTATTTTACTTGAGTTTCAGAGGATGTGCTCGCAGACCAGCTTATGTGTGCATAACTATGCTTTGTGTGCTACCAATCAGCTATCCATAATGACCAAATGACACATTGGGTTAACTGACATTTATTACTGGTGCCTATTATCCTCGTGTTGCAGAACATTTTAGAGGTAGGCCTGGACGTTTTTGTTGGGCTCTTATGGGAGTAGAGGTTACCACTAAAAGAGTTCACAGCTACAGCCTTCTGTACCATGTAGTGAAGTCGTTGGGAAAAGAAATTCAGATCTCCAGCATTGTAGAGGAAAGGGTCCCTTGTACTACAGTCAGCGTCCAAGGCATTTCTGAGTTAAAGATAAGTTTGAATCTTTTTGTATGTGAAGTAAAAGACTTTGCAGAAATGCTTACTTCTTTACTCTCTGCTGCTCTGTGGTTTTCAGACAGCAAATTTAGCCTTGACGTTCTCAGACCCTTCTCATGGAAGAGATGGTGGCATGGTAATGTGCTCTGCTACTCCTTTTAGCAGATGTAGGTTGGTGTAATGCGGTCGAGGGTTCCACTTCCATTTATCTTATAACTCCTCCACAAGAAGTAAATGTCATTTCAAGCCTTCCTTAAGAGAAAAACAAACAAGGACTCCTGTGGCACTTTTAAAGACTAACAAATGTATTGATCGCATGAGCTTTCGAGGGAGAAAATCCCACTTCTTCAAGCGCCTGATGATGGAGAAGTGCAGATGAATGGGAGGAAAAGAACTAATGCAGGGAAGTGTAAGTTACTGTTTTAACAGTGTGACCTGATCCTATGACTTACACTTAACCTGCATTTATTTTCTTCCCATTCATCTGTACTTCTCTATCTTTAAGCATCTGACGAAGTGGGATTTTTTCCCACAAAAGCTCATGTGATAAGTAAATTTGTTAGTGCAAATTTGAAAGTGCAACAGGACTCATTTGTTTTGCTGAACTAGACTAACACAGCTACCCCTTTGCAATTTCCCTGAGAGAGAAGAACTTGACAGAATTTAGCAGTTAGGAGTTGTGTGTCAGCTCAGAGAGTTGCCTCAGCCACGGAGGTGCTCTTTCCCTTTTTCTTGAAAGGCCACATTGCTTAGTCATTGCATGGTGATAAGTTACAGAGGGGTAGCCGTCTTAGGACTCCTTTTTTCATATTGCTTAGTCAATCACCCTAGAGACAGGGAAAGTGTCTTATGTAGTCTTGAGTCTGATATTTTCTTGCATGGCATTTCTTTGGGCTGCGATAAAATAAGCAGCCTCTTCTGACCAAGTTGGCGGTCTCTGAAGCTAGTCTTCTGATGGAATAACTTGTCTCCAGGTTTTACCGTGTTTACTGTCTCTTTGTCATTTGTTTTCCTAATAAGACATCCAGGGTTATAGGCAGTACACACGGGAATACAGTATATGAGAATAGTCAGATGCCCGTCTCCCTCTCCCCCATGAGTGTATAAGTTAAGTGGAGTGGCATGCTGTGCCTTTTGTTGTACAAGCAACACTTCCCTGGCACTTGCATTTGAGGAAAACAAGTCTGATCATAGTCAGTCTTGTTCCTACCAATCTGAACTAATGAGCTTTGGAGTCAGTGTTTAATTCATGCCCTTATTGATTTCACTGGGAGCAAAGTTGTTTCCTGAATTTTGACGCTTTTAATTTAGTCCTTGTTTATTAGTTATTGAGTAACTAAGGGCTGATCTACACTGGTGGCATCAGTAGACAGGAGATATGCAAGCTACATAATATGGCTTGTGTATCTGTCGTCAGAGTACCCCAGTGTCTTCACAGGCTGGTGGACTGAGTCAGTTGGAGAGCACTCTCCCATTGACTGAGCAAGTCTACACAGAGCTTCTTAATTCATGCCTCTGTATTGGTGTCTGGTGTTGTATCTTAGAGACCTATTCTTGCTTTCATTGATGCCAGTGGTAAATATAAAATTGATTTCCATATGCTGCAGAGTCAGGTTGAGTGCATGATATACATCATGTATTTGGAAGTATGAGAGTCACTTAAGAGGATCTAGTACATGAAGTTCACTACAGTGCATTTTTTGGACATATTTACTTATGGTTAGGCATCTAATTTGTTCTAGGAATACCTAGTAAGTTGGCAGGTCAAATATTCATCAGATATTGTCAAAAATGGGCAGATATCTTAAAGGAATTCTAATTTAGTAGAACAGTAATGAAGAGTAAGGCTAGATCTACATTACATACTTATTTCAGTATAACTACACTGTTCAGGGGTGAAAAATCACACTCCTGCATGATGTAGTTGTACTAAACTTAATGCCCACATATAGCTAGCACTGTCTCAGCAGAAAAACTTCTACTGACATAGTTACTGCTCTCTCCCATCAGTTCAGGCTTGAAATGGCTTCACCAGATCTAGTACAGCTGTAATGTAGACCTGTCCTAAGGCTTTATGTTCTCCAGGATGCTTAGGCTTAGGTAGATACTTATAGCTAATATTAAAAAATTACTTATTTTGTTTGAGAAAAATGCAAAACACTGTGCTGAAAAATGAAGGACTGGCACCATGTTGCAATCACACTATCACTGTCATCTATCCTAGGGCATTCTTTCTGGAACGTTTGACTTTATTTGACCATGATCAATAATAGTCAGTCAATTGACCGATCAGTTGACGTATTATTTGACTTGTCAATTGACTGGTGTGTCCAGCCAATATTTAGTGAAATTACTTGTCTTGTGACTCTTGTTACTTTTTCTCTCACTGATCTTCCTGTAACCCACGAATAAGGTAGTAAGATTAAATTGATTCGGTTATTTATTGTGAACAGTTATGAGTAAAAAGTTATGAGTAAAAACCCAGCAGCGGTAGCACTTATCCAGGACAGCTAGAAATTCATATTTCAAATAAGACTTAATTAAATTATTTTTAATAAGTATACAAGTGAAGTGAATCTGAAGCAGTTAACAGTTGCAAAAATACTTTATACCATCCCAAAGCCCAATCCTGAGCAATAGTGAGCATCTGTCATTGCCATTTTGTGGAAGTGGTGGCTGGTTTTTAATTTGGAATAGTTTTCCAGTTGCAATATGAGATTGCATTAAACCTATAGCCCTTGTGAGGAAAACCTGTATGTTTTAAGTGGCATCTGTTTCTATAATACTTTTCTACGAGAAAGTTACAGGATGACTATTGCATAAATTATGATGATGTTTTCATAGCCATGAAGTACGCTTGTGGCTTCTCAGCATAAAAGCAGTGGAAAATCTACTGTATAGCAATTTTGTATCATTGCTGTATAGATTAACTTGAGACTCCTCTCTTCTTTTCTTCTCTAGCAAAACTGTACAATCTAAGGTGGACTGCATTTTGGTAAGTAGAACTTTTGAATTTTTCCAAATATTAAAAAATTCTGAGACCGCTATGGCTGGCTGGTAAGAATTGGTAGTGATTATGGAGCCCTTTGTCACTATATACGATTTGAAAAAAATTAAGTGGGGTAGTGACTAAAGATCGTTACCATCTGTTAGATGTTCAGTGGCCTACTAGTAGAGAATTTAGAGATTTTAGTCCAGTTCTCCATGGATATGTGCCCTCATCACACAAGCCAGCTTTGAGACTGGTACAGATTGATGATACCTTGGCTAGCAATATTGCTGGATGATACCCTAACTTTGATAATTTCAACTGTAGGGTTGATCCTCAGGTTCAAAGGATATTGCCATGGCTGTAATGGAAATTTGTACTGCTGCTTTCCTCAAGGCTGTTGATCGTCCCCGTCCCCTCCCATCCCCTCCAATGTAGTCAGTATTTTATGGCAGTCATGGCAAAACTGCAGCTCAGGAGCCGCTTGTGGCTTTCGAATGAAAAAGTGTGGCTCGTGGAAGAATAACCAGTGGAAGAATGTCAGCAAATCAATTTAGTAGGTAGAAGTATATGGCTATATACCTCTGTGTGGCTCTTGAAGGTTTAATAATCAACTTGTGTGGCTCTTGAGGTCCATAAATTTGGCCACCCCTGTTTTATAGGCACATTTACTGCCTTTAGGTCTGATCCTGCTGGGTACTCCATGCTTTCCACTCAAATTGGCCTCAAAGGTTCTCTGCACTTTGCAAGGTCGGGCCCTTTTGTACAGTATTAGCTTTTAATTTATTATAGTAGCTTGGTTAATTTCAGGATGTCATTCTATGCTAGGTCTTTGGGGGAGAGACATGTTCTGGTTGTGTATTTGTACAGTGCTTGGCACAGTGGGGTTTGGTTTATGGCTGGGGCTCCTATGTGCTATCACAGTATGCTCTGATTTTATCAGATTCTTGTATGTGTTTAAACTTCAGGATAGACAGAGAATGCCTGTTCCAGGCTCTTGAACCACTGAAAAATAAACCAGTCAAACTAAGCCAAAAATTGCCATAGCAAGCATGGTGGTTTGATTTAAATCAAAGTGATTTAAATAACTGATTTTAATAATTATTTAAATCAGCATGCAGGAAACCCTGTTTTAAATCATCTGTTTCAGTTGTGTTGCCATTATGATGTTTAGTTATTTTCTTTAAAAAAAAAGGTTGTCTTACTGGTTAGTAATAATGAAAACTATATATAGTCTTTGCATTAAATTTGTTGAATCTGTTTGTTAGCCAAGAGGATACATTATGTATCTTACACATATTTATTAATGCAATTGTATACTTTATTTATATTTATTTAGATTTTTAATCTTACATTTTGTTATGTTAAAATAGTAAGTGATGAATTTCTTATTTAGTAGATAATTTTTTACTTGTAATTTGTATAAAGTTCTATTTGGACACAAATTGAAATTCATTTAAAAGGTACAAAAGTAGCATTTAATTGTCTTAATAATATAATACTACCTTAAATGTGCTGGAAGAAAAAAGAAAAATTATCAAAATAAATTTTGCATTTAAAACTGATTAAATAGATTAGATTAATCATTTAGTGAACTGAAGCAATTATTTCTGGTTACTGTGGCCTTCAGGATTTTAGAATTAGTAATTCTCAAATTTTCACACCTAGTTTTAGAGGAGGAAAACGAACTTTCTTGCTTTCTTAACTCCCTAGTGGTTTAACTTTTTGAGCTGCTAGTAGTTGAATAAACTGAAATGAAGAAGAGGCTCCTGCTATCAAAAGGAGGTTTAGCCCTTCAGCAGACTCTAGCTCAAGGTGCTTAGTCAATGACTTCCAGTTCAGTAGTTTACCTTACTTTAAAATTTGGCAGCAAATGTGTATTACTTAATATTTTGTGTGTTTACTTTAAATTATTCTGATACATTATAATCATTTTAGGCCTTAACGTAGCTTGTCAGTTTCAGATTTGTTTTAAAACAGGTTTAGTTTTAATAAACAAACCTGAATGTAGTTTAAAGGGGAAAAAAATCTAATTTAAATAAATCAACATTTATTCACCCAAATAGAAACTAGTGGCTTCTCTGCACACAGATACATCCATACCCCTGATCTTCTCCACTCTGAGTCACTCCTAAAAGAACTAATCTCTACTGCTCTGTAAACAATTCTAAACCATTGTCAAGATCCCAAACACAAGCTCAGAGATGAACTTCATGCTGTATAGTTCTTGACTGGTTTGGGCAGAAAAATGTGTTTTTGAAGTTAGAGCCCTCAAATTATGCTCTCTGATCAGCTCCCTCCTTAATATACACAAGGGGCTCTGCGTAGAATGCCTTTGCTGACTCTCTAACTGCAGTAGGATTTCACAGGGAAAACCATCTCATATAGGCTGGTCCCAAGACATTTAAGGTTCCTATGGGCAGCAATAAAAAAAAAAAAAAATCAGTGAACCAAGTTGGAGCCTGGATCAGTTGATTTGTGCTGACAGAGTTCAGGATTCAGAGCTAAAGATAGCATACTGGGGCTGGAGCCTGTGTGCTGAGACCCAATCCTTTATGGGATTTTGGGGTCTGGGCTCCTCCCTAGCTTGAATGTCTATACTGCCATTTTTACCCCATGCCCTGGGCCCCATGAACTTGAGTAACTTGATCCTGGCCAGCTGTGGCTGTGCCTGTGGTCTTTTATTGCTGTATAGACATACCTTAGGTCAGAAACAGTTTTTGCTCTAAATCAGCATAAATCCCACTCCCTTGACAGTGTGAGCTTTCCCCCATGCTTAAATCAGGAAACATCCACTTTTCCAGATTTGAGCTCCAAAAAGGACTATTGTGAACACTTAATCTGACCCCCTGCATAGGTGGTCATGGAATTTCACTTGGAAGTGAACTTTTATAAGCAGGGGTTAAAGTATAATTTGGCAGGCCCTGGAACCCTCCTAAATTTCTGGGCCCCCTTCACACAGACTGGGCCCCCTTCATCCACCCCAGCTACTGGCCCCCAAATGCCTGCTCCACCTCAGCTACTGCCCCCAAAACACCTACCCCACTCTTTCTCCATGTCTTCCTCAGACCACTTTTTCTCTGTCTTCCTCAGCCCCAATCCCCATTCCCTAAGCTCCCTGCCCCCCCATGTCCCCACTCCAGCCATCCTAACCCCCCACCACTCAGCTCCCCCATCTTCACTTCACCCCCTTCGCCCCCCACAAACTGAGCTGCCAGCTGACTGACTCCCCAAACCACCACCGCCCCCAGATCCCCTTACCTGCGCTGCCAAGGTGGCCAAAGAGCCAGGCTGGGCTGGGCTGGTGGGAGGGAGGCTGCAGCACTGGCCAGTAAGAGGGGACACAGGCCCAAGACTGAGTCCAGGCTGTGTGCGCTGCCCGGGTCCAGCAGGAAGGGGCAGGACTACCGCAGGCTCCGGAGGAAGGAAGGAAGGGTGGCCAGGCTCGCTCCAGCCTGCAGCCCGTCAAGGCAGCCCTGAGGGAATGCACTGGAATGCTGTGATTCAATGCGCTCTTCTCTTTTTAGGGGGCTCCGGAATGCAGCATTTTGGTGCATTCCTCTGTTTTTAGGGGGCCCTGGAGCACTGACTCCTCCTTAAAAATAGGGGGCCCTCTAATGCTATTCTGGAGCATTTCGGCCTTCTTTAACCTCTGTTTATAACAGGAGTCTCAAACTCAAATCACTGCGAGGGCCACATGAGGGCTAGTACATTAGCCCAAGGGCCACACCACTGAAACCCTTCCATACAACAATATTGCAAATATCAGTAATGATTGTGTCATCACGGGCCGCAGGAATAGCTTTAGGGGCCGCAAGTTTGAGACCCCCGGTTTATAAGGTTGTGTCTCAGGGTGCCCCTAGTTACCTTCATGTAGTATCTGTGTAGCCACATGACAGAGCAGACAAAGAACATTTTAAAGATGAGTTTTTGAAGGATAATTTGGATTTCCAATTTTATTTTTTAAATAAAATTACCTTAATTTATGGTAGCTAAATAGTATTTCTTTAAACTAAGCTGTATCTTTTTATCCATATCCTTTCAATGACCAGCTTCTAATCTAGTCCTGTTGACACCTGAAAGGATTCTTGGGTGCATTCAGAATTCAGCCTGAGGGGAAAGGGGCCTCCTGCCTCCTTCTTCCTTAGTGCCACCAGTGGTAATTGCTCCCCATTCTGCCTCTAAAGTAGATTGACGTTCATTCTTGAGTAAGAGGACCCTGATAAGGGGAGGTCAATGGCACGAAAACAAATTGCAGCAGATAGAAGCATGAGTAGCTCTTTTCACAGTGCAATATGAGGCACAACTGCTTGAGCAGCATGAAAGGAGTAATTTGGCAGAGTAGGAGTTGAGCAAATCATCTTCATTCTGTACATATATGAGAAAACTGTTAGAATTAGAAGCAGGTTTCATACTAATATTCCTGAACTAAGCATTTTTAAGTGAAGGTCATCAGGTTGTCTGGCAGCTACCAAGGATAGGTCCACATTTGACAGGGGTTAAGTGGTGGAGGAATAAAAATCCTGGTTAGCAAGCCTCAGGGCCCAAGTTTGTAGACTCAGACTCCAAGATTCACTGACAGCTTTTTTTTGTTTGTTTTGCAGTTTAGACATATCCTAAATGTTTCCCTACACTTGTCTTGATGAACTTTTGGGTTATCCCAGTCAGCTGGACAATTAGCCATTTTCCTTGGTAGTGTCTTAGTATGTAATGCTAAAGAACAGTCTCTACAACTTGATTTAGAATATCACATGGGTGCTCTGAATGTGAATTTCAATTGTTTTCTTGTCCGTCCTGCTAATGGGATCAGATCTCCATCTCCAATAGAATGGTTCTCTGCGTTAAGTGCCTTTGAGATGGGGTACATGCTTGATGTAGTGCTGTCACTTGTAAATACAACATAGCATTGTTCAGAAGACTACAATCAGAATAGTTTGTAGTAGTGGTCCCCAGGCTTTTGGGTCTGTGCCCCTCCCCAGGAGCTGGGCATAGGGCTCGGGCCAGGAGCAGGAAGGCAGTGCAGGGCTAGGTGGTGCTCTCTCCCCATACTATGTGGCGGCTGATCCAGGCCCTGCCATGCCTCCATCTCCCTCCTCGCCATTATTCTGCTGCACAGACCCCCCCCCCCCGCCCCCAAGTTCAGGGACCACTGGTTTATAGGAAATAGAAGTGGTGACTACACCAACCACAGTACTAAAGCTCAGCTAGCAGCTCTGTCCTTACTGTTGAAGAGCTGTGAGCTGTCCTTTGGGAATCAGGATTCCCAGCGCAGTGAAATTAGTACATTGTTGACTTTTTAAAATCCTAATGGGGGAATCTTGTGTTTAGAGCTTCCTTCTGCAAGCATGTTCTCGCCTCTGTGAGCGGAAGTCTCTCTGCTGTATTTACCAGCAGGGACGTTGCTGGCGAATGGCACACGGGTCATGTGTCCCGAGTCCCAGCACCAGTACTCTGAATGTCCGGGGCAGTCCCTGCCTATCCTGGCCGTGTCCCCAGCTGGAGATCTGGGGACCGGCCACCAGTGGCAGTGCTTGCCTCTCCTGGGCGTGGCGGCACCTGAGAAATGGGGCCACGGGGGGCAGGGCCTGTGGCCAGGGGGTGGGGCCTGTGCCCATTCCTGAGGTCTTTCCCTTGGGCAGCAACAGTCCTGTTTACCAGTATCACACTTCAGCTATGGCCTCAGTAAGGAGCCTGTGTCACCGTAGCTATGGTTTTTGTACCCCAAATTCAGACTTGTCCAACCTGTGGCCTGTGGGCCAGAATCCAGTTCTGCCAAGGGCTTGCAGTGCACACACTTGGGTTGGCTGTGTGGGGCTGGAAATGTAAAATGCCCCTGCAGGCTGCCTGGCTGTGCAGCTGTGAGTCAGGAGGAGCAACAGAGCAACAGCAGGCAGCAGTCGGTGGGCGGGGGGGGCAGTGCCCCCTGTCCCCATCTTGTTCACCTGGCTGGTCCCAGGGACCCTGGCCTCATGTAGAGCCCTTGTGGATACAGAAATGCAGATTTGCATCCAATCTGCATCTGCTCAGTGTCAAACTGTATCCAATCCTAAATCCACGTGCCATGGTTTTATGTGCCCCCACCTTGCAGCAGCTCCTGCAGTTGCCAGTCATCTGATTGGGTGGCTGGCAGTGAGGAAAGGGGTGGGGGTAGTTGTCAATCACATGCTAATTGGTGGAGTGTGGGGACTGTCCATTGGGGCTCGTGGATTCAGAGGAGGGCCCATGAGTGACTGTCTCTGATTGGCTGGCGGATGGCAAGCAGAGCTGAGCTGGGATTGGCTGGAGTGCTTCCTTTGTTCCCTGCTGTGCTGTTTACCTTGCTCTGCACAGCTGGGGCAGAGACAGCACCAGCAGCAGCTAATAGTCCTGGGCAGATAAAAAACAGAATCTGCACCCAGGCTCCAATCCACAGCGGTTCGACATGGGCAGATCTGAAGCAGCTACTCAGGGATCTGCAGGACTCTAGCTGTGTGACCTGCGTGTCTCCCTGCCAGCACCGGCACAGGCAGGGCTCTGTTGCCATGGCAGCAGGGGAAGCCACCTACTGCCACTCAGGGGAGCCAAAAGAGCAGCTGCTAGGGCAGGAATTTGCAGCCTCCTGTGACTGGGAGGGGTGGGAGCAAGGGGCCTGGAGGGAGGTGGCAACTAGCAAGACAAGGGAGGAAGGTTGTGAAGGTGGTGCAGGGGACGCTGTCTAGCAAAACTCAAGGAGTGGGGGTGGGATCATCCTTGACTTTTGCCCAGGGCCCCCAAAATTCATAAGACCGCTCCTGGAGAACTGCAAGGCATGAGATGCAGGATGGAGGGAAGATCAGGCACTGCCAGTGTCCAGCAGCATGATGTGCTGGGGGGAGGGGGACGTCATGAGCTGCAGGTGAGGTGCTATGAGGAAGGGAGAACTTATCCCTCAGTTCCTCCCAACTCTCCCCTTTCTTGCCGACTGTGCCAAGTTCACCCTGCCTTGCCACCTCCCTGCCACCCACCCTCTCTCTCTTTCGCCACACCTGCCACGCTCCCCTTCTTCTCCTGTGCTGCCCCCCATGACCACTCCTGACCTCCTCTCTTTTGCCACCCCCCCACCCTGCTCCCAACACTCTCTCCTACCATCCCACATGGCCACTCCTGTCTTGTCACCTCTTTTCTCCCTTGCCAGCCTTGCTTTTACAGACCTTTACAGAAGCAAACTGAATTTGTAAGCTGGTGCTTATTTTTGACTGTTTAAATTTTATTAATAATAAAATGAATTTCTATGCCTTATCTAGCCAAGATTTGCTCACTGGCCTCCAAGTGAAAAAAAGAATTGCAATGTGGCCCCTTATCCAAAAGAGTTGGACACCCCTCATATAGCTATTTGAATATCAGTTTTGAGTGTAGGCCAAGCCTTAGTGTGAATAGGTTTTTTTATGATTATCAGTAACTGACTTCATGTAATCTGGGCATTTAGATACAGTTGGACCCCTTCTCTCTTACACCCCGTCTTTGCTTCCAGGAAGCTTAAAACCAGCATTGTGGGCAGGTCTGTCTAGACCTCTCAAGTGTTTGGCCTTGCATGGAGTTTTCATGCTCTGTGTTTCCTCAAGAGCCTTCCTCACTCGACACCATTTGAGTGCATAGTTCCATGAACATGCAGTTAGAACAGGTGCATATCATGTGGTGTTCAGTATCTTTAAAGACAGCTTTGAGGTTATAGCCAAGATGGCCAGGTATGCAACCCCATGCTCTGGTGGTCCCTAAGTTGCTGATTACCGGATGATGGGATGGATTACTTGATAATTGCTATGTTCTGTTCATTCTCTATGGAGTATTTGTCAGAAGACATGGGTTAGAGCAGTGGTTCCCAAACTTTTCTCTGCTGTGGCACACCTTGATACCTTCAAATTTTTTGAGGCACACCACCATTTAAAAAAAAAAAACCTCATGAATATTCAAATTAACTTAAATTACTTGTGAATATTCGTGAACATGGCACAGTGTTTTAGAAATGCTCCTATATGGGATAGTAGGGGTAGCAGAGCAGGGGTGGCAAAACAGGGGAGGTCAGGAGTCATGTGCAGTGGCAGGAGTGAGTGTGGGGAGCAGAGAAGGGCAGGGCAGGGGTGGCAAAAGAGGACAAGGGGAGCCATGTGAGGAACAGCAAACGGGTGGCAAGAGAGGAGAGAGGAAGGGAGAACGAGTGGTATTAGGGGGGCAGGGGGGAACCTGGGGAGTGGGAAGGTAGGTGCAGCACCCACCTCTCCCTTCTCCACAGTGGCTCCCTGCCACTCAGGGCAAATCCTCACCCCACTGCTGCTCCCTCCCAGCCCAGTGGGTCCCGTCCTCCCCTCCCCAAGGCCCCTGCTGCCTGTGATGGATCCTCCCATCACTGCAGGGGCCAGAACTAGGCCTTCAGCCCCCAGCTGCTATACCCCTCCCACACAGAGCCACCCTACCCCCCAGCTACACCCCCCCAACCAAACAGCCACCCTACAACCCCAGCTACACACCCTCTGCTACACAGCCACTCCCACCCACCTCTGCTGCACACGCACACACCTGCCGCACACAACCCCCAGCAGCCTCCCCCCCCAAAAAACCCTTATCTGGGCTGTTTGCAGGCTGCTGACACGAGCTTCTCCACCCTGTAGGGGGAGATTCACACACTTCCAGCCTCCTGCCCCTCTCTGCTGGCCGGGCCTAAAGTGGAGCCACTGAAACACTGCCTTCCAGCTGCTCCTGCTGTTTTTAGGGGGACGCATGGAACTCCACGTTCGAGTGCCTTCCTCTATTTTTAGGGGAGCCAGAAGGCTGCCTGCCTGAAAATAGGAGGCCACGGAACCGTGTTCTGTGCCTTCCCCCTTAATTTAACCCCTGCCTTTTCCCAGCCCTGCACAGCCCACATGGCTGGGTTTAGCAGGGAGCGAACTTTAACTCCAGCTCTTGGGAGTGCTCACGGCACACTTTGGGTGTTGCCACGGCACACTAGTGTGCCCCGGCACATTGGTTGGGAACCACTGGGTTAGAGGTTTATTGCTGAATGGGTGGGTGAGGTTTTGCAGCCTGCATTGTGCAGGAGGTCAGACTCACTATATGATCATACTGGCTCCTTCTGACCTTAGAGTCCATGAGTATGAGTGTTGCAGGATAGTGCCATTTTGTCATAGCACTCTAGGGCTGACAGCGGTAGAGGACATAAGAACAAGCACTTTGGAGGAAAGCCATCTTTTACCTTGATTCAGGTAACTGAATTTACAAGAAGTCTTTCTTCCTTATCATGTATACTGTGAGAAGATGTTTCTGCCAACTTAATATCTTTTTAATCTTGGCCAGTTTTGTTTTGCCTTAAGGTTTCTAGCAAGCACATTTTCATCGTATGTAGAGTGTCAAAATGTTTACTGTTCTTTAGCATCTGCATTATGGTGGTACATAATCCTACCCAAAATCACAGTGCCTTTTTGCTGGGCACTGTGCAGACCTGCAGGAAGTCTTAGCTTCTAGGGGCAGGGACTATCTGATTTAAGATAGGATGCAACAATTAAAAGTTTGGGAAGACAGAATAACAATAATAAGCTCATGTTGTTATTTAGGGTTTTGTGTGTGTCTCTGTCTGTCTTTCTGTGTGTCTTGCTGCTTTGCTTGCATCCTGATAGACTAAGTCAATTTTTGGAAGATCATAAGGAAATCATTCTGTGCTGTGCAAACCAGAAAGGATAATTAGCAAGAATTGTGATGTAAACATCCATTAAAGATTTATCGCAGCATCTTTTAAACTGTAGTAAACATGTCTAAAAATAGGCTCTCATTTAGTGTGACATTACTTGTTATATTTGCATACTAAGCAAACTCTGGAACCTGATTATGTGGCTCACAGTTTGATCACTTAAGAAAGTTAAGGTTCTTGGCCCTGCCTTGTTTCAAGAGCAATGGTCACAGAAGTCACTAATCTGCATAAGAGTTTGAGCGTGGGTGGCAAAAGTACAAACCTTCTCATACCACTAAAGTGATATGCTTCGGTCCTGTTTCAGAAAGATGATATTATCTTGTAAGGCAGAAAGGGAGATTCAGCTGTCCAGTCAGTATTTTACTGTATTGTGACAGTGACTGCCCCCTCTCCAGATATTTGGCATCTGCAATTGGACTGAGTCTATCAGTAAATTAAGCAGAAGCCAGCTGATAGATTCAGGTGGTAGATGGTGGTAACACTTTTGATCAGTACTGCCATGGACTCAAATTTGATTCTGGGCGAGGAGGGAGAGTTTGTAAAATCTTATGTAGCTTGAGGTTTTCTTTTCTATCAAGAAAAAAGCTATGACAATGCCTTGTGAAGAAGGGGGTGGTTTGTAGTATTCACATGAGTAAACAGATCCAGGTAAGGCATGCCTCTCCCATAGTCTTTAACTCTGCATGCTGTGGGAGGTACCATGCTTTTAGTTTGAACTGCTATTTTGTGTTAACATACTAGATTTAACTTTTTTTTCAGTGAAGGCACAACTTTAGTTAAAAAACACCTCAGCATGATATTTTGAGTAAGTTGAGGGCAAATTCATCTGTGGCTAACTTCACTGACCTCAAGGTGTTCTCTAATAATGGCCATGAAATCTTGTCTCTAGATGTACACCTGAAATCTATTAAAACACTGGTATCATTGTTAATATAAACATGGTGAAATCTGAACCTGCTTCTGGCTGGGGAAGAGGGTGAAAGCTCCAGCAATTCTAGAACAGTTTGTTTGCAGGATTTACTTATATGAAGAGCTGACTTTAAAACCACTTTTTAGCCATATGGCTATATTCTAAGACCTTGAAGTGAGACAGTGATCCTTTTTCAGTGTTATACTTAATATTTGCAAGTCTTTTCTGCTTAGGTGATTTTCCAGAGAGAGTTAAAGGACACTGAAAAAGTAAATGGGGAAAAATGTACAGGCATAAAATTACCCTGCAGTTTATGGATATATTTTGCGGTTAATTTTTAGTATCCTTGATGTTTTCTACAGGGGATGTTTTCTGTCTGGGTGTTAATGTTTGTTCAGAGCTTTGATGTTTGCCTTTGAATAAAAATGAATACTTTTACCCTGTTGAAAGGTTGTATGATATTTCACTACTTCAGAAAGGGCTTTAAGACAGAGAAAGCTGGCTTGGTAATTTTATGTGTGTTTCAAGCTTTGCTGCAGAGACGTTTTAGAAACCTAACACTTTTCTGTTGAAGCATGTAAGGTGTGAAATTGGTAGGAAGAGTCAAAAATTGGCAACATATCAGTGCCAGCACAAAGCTCTTCCTATAAGGCACAGTAAGTTCTGTGTTTTACCAATCTAGCACACGGTGAGTTCATTCCTATTTGAATTTTTCATGACTTGTGTTAGTGTGTGTAACATATCCAATGTAGTTTATACAAGTGCCTTTTCCATTCTGAGTTGCAGCATGTCAATTTTGCTTACTTATTTTTTAAAAATCCGTTTTAAAAACAGTAACTGTTTGGATGAAATTTAAATAATCTTTCCAGTCTCTCCTCTCCTCTCGTCTCCTCTCCTCTCCCTCCAGCGCCCTCCAAAAAAAAAAAAAAAAGTCAGGGGAATGTGATTGTGTTACCATAAAGCAGGATTATAAATCAGATGAAACTACGCTGCTGTAGACTGAATTTGGTCAAGATTGAATGATCAGAGTAAGAGTGAGCTACTGTATGTAGTCAATCAATCATGAATTAATATGTATTCTAATGAAGCCTAACAAATTTTAACGAAAAACTACCCCCATATGCAAGTTTCATTACTGTTTACCAGTAGTAGTTGTACAACTGTTCTGTTAATAATAATAATAATAATAATAATAATAATAATAATAATAATAATAATAATAATAAATATCAGCTGGGCCTCTGTGACAGTGTTTCCTAACCAGTGTGCCATGGCACAGAGGTGTGCATTCAGGCTGAGCAAATGTGCCATGGAATCTTTTGAAAAACTACTGAGTTCTGGACTGGCTCATGAACATTCATGAGCTCATTTGGAGACTATATGACAGTGTTCCTCAAAATAATTAGAGGTATCAAGGTGTGTCACTGCAGAGGAAAGATTTGAGTAACCACTGCTCTGTGGCGGTGGGCTAGTAGCCTATTTCCTTTTTCTAGATTTGAGAATAACCCGTCCTGGGACTAGGCTGTTTTTTTAAATAACTAAATAAATACATAATTCAAAATTCAAAGTTAAATGTTGACCATACTCTCGAAGTGTATTACATAGCATCCCAATAAGCCTGTTGTGGCACTCAAATCTCTCCTTTTTGTTCCCACCAAAAAGCCAGGAGCGGGTATGATTCTACTTCTTGGTCTGGCAACATGAAATCACTTGAGCTTTGCTGCTGTTTATTTCACTAAAAACCCTGAAAGGAATGGCAGCTCAGCCACTCACTGCTTTGTATTAGTAGTTCTCATATTTTGGCTCCTCACAGCTCACAGTTGACTTTTACTCAGACCAAACAAAAGGTGCTGTTGGAACAAAAATAGAGAATATGATCTTAGGAGAGTGTAGTTCCGGATGTGTCTTAAATTGAAAGAGCGAGATGCAGCTCTTTCAGGAATGGATCAGCATGGCTCCAGGTGAACACATACTAGAGCCACTTATTTAATTTGCTTGCCAGACACATTTTGCCTTGTTCTATATAAAGTAGTGGGTGGAGTTAGTTATACGACAGAGGAAAAAACTCTAGATCCTAACAGAGAAGTCGTCGTCTGTCTCTTCATTAGAGCCCTTTCCTTTTTCTATGCCTGGACTTCTAGTCTTACCCCTATATGGTTGCACTGTTACAGGAGCTGTTTTCCCATCATGCCACTTCTGGAAACTGACCTGTGGTCTCTGAACTTGCAAGTGGCTATATCCCTAAATGTATAGTCACCATCAGCAGTTACTTGTATCTCCCTTTCCTCTAGCTGAAAAATTGGCTTTTTTCAACATCGACTACATTTTCTGTGCATGTCTCAAGATGGCAAGTTTGTCTTACATCTTGAAATTGGGACTTTGCTGCACAAGTTACCATATTTGCATGTTTTTCTTCCTAAAATCACATTATAAACATATAGGGGATCAGTATGCAGTGGGAAAAGTTTAGAGAAGACAAAGCTGTACCCTGGGTTGGTGGTGGGAGTTTCTCTTCTTTTCCTTCTTGTAGGAATGGGGTTTTCCTTCCTGCACCAGCTGCCTTTTATGAGTGCTTTTTCAGTTTGCTGCCTGATCTCTGAGAAGGGAACATTGCTGTTCTTGAAGCTCCACATACTTTGCCTTGATCCCAGGTAAAGCAGATGGAGTGGTAATCAGTTCTCTTTCTCCCCAGTTCCACAGGGCTGGGAGACGATGGGGCAAAGAGAATTCAGTGACCCCATGGTATGAATTGAAAAATACAGGAGTCCTCTGTGTAGAAGAGGAGATTTAAGTATCACAACCTTTGTATAAGCTTCAGTAAAAGTCGCATAGAAACTACTAAATCAGCAAGTTTCAGGGGTTAATAAAAGTAAAAATAACAGACTTTGTCATTCACCTCAATTTAGAAGTGACAAATCTGAATGGATCATGCCCAATATACTAACTGTTGTGTCTGTTGGCTCTCACAAGTTCTCTCTCTCTCTCTCTCTCTATTTTTTTCCTTTGTGCCCAGTTTGTTGTTTGGTTTGACCGACAGTATTTAGGATTAGAAAACTCTGGTTCTCTGGGTTCACCTCTGACAGACAAATTTTTTCTAGTTTTTTCTTTCCTTGGAAGATATTTTCTTTCTTATTTCTTAATGGCTGAGTCCTCAAAAGATATTTTACATACATTATTGTCATTCTCAGGACTGTTCGTTTTGTTTTTCAGTGCAATGCTACTAGTTATACACAAAACAAATTCCAAAGGGGTAGTAGCCATGTTAGTCTAGTTTAGCAAAATAAACAAGGGTCTGCGACACTTTTAAAGTCCAACAAATGTAATTATTGCATGAGCTTTTGTGGGAGAAAATCATGGGATTTTTCTCCAACGAAAACTCTTGCGATAAATAATTTTGTTAGTCTTTAAAAGTGCCCCAGACTCCTTGTTTGTTTTATTAATTACAAAGCAAAATAGATGTCAACATGGTAATTCACTTTACAGTACATGCCCTTTGTCATTTGTCAGAGGTTTTGACCTCTGGATCATGAAACAAAACTTCTCTTAGTCTTGTTTGATTTAGGGGACACCCTGCTTTGAAATTAAATTACATTTCTGATTAGTTGCTTTCTTCCATAGTTTCATTCACTCAAGCAGATGCCTTTGTTTTTTCTCCTAGACAAACTGCTTTAAAAGTGAAGTAGCAGTCAAGGAGAGATGAGTTAACCACTTTTTAGATGGCATTGTTTTATGTTAAAAAAAAAATTACTCATATGACCTTGTTACATATGCATGAATAGTTTTACTTCAGCAGTAGGCTTCACGAATTTGTGTTAATCCAAATGACTGAAGTGTGAATTTTTATATAAATATTGTAGAGTTTTTAAAAACATAGGTTCATCTTACTTCTGGTACTTTCTTGAAGGAAGCTATTTGCTCCATGCTGTGCAAAGTTGGATTTATTACAGTTGGCCCTGTGCTTTGATTTGTCATCCAATGTACCACAGTTGACTTAAACTGGACTCTGAAACATTAATTAACATTCTGGGATCACCCAAAGCCTAGTAATTTGTAATAACACCATATCCTGCTCCTGCTTCTAGGACGTACATGTGCCTGCTGTGTTTGTTTTGTTTTTCCCCACTTTCCTTGATTTAAAGGTTTTGAGTCATATCTTCAGCTTATAGGAACTAACATAGTTCTGCTGAAGACAGGTGGAGATACAGTGATGTGTAGCTGCTGAGGATCTGGCTGTCAGTACTGATATAATCACTCTGGGACAGCCACTTACTGGGAATACAGAAACTTGACTTTTAAAAAAAGGCTTCTTTGCAGCCTGCAGCATTTGACCATTGATTCCATTGTATGGGTCAGTCCACAAATTATGATTTATTACAGAAGAGCTGATATCTGATGCTTTGGTCTCTGAGTGCTGAATGTAGTCCTGCAAGACTAGAAACTCATAGTGAAACCTTTCACTATGAAACTTTTCATTACAGCAGTTGTGTGTTTGCTCTGTTGTCCGCCCCCCGAGATCTGTTTCAGGTTATCAAGGAGATTTAACTTTTTTCTGCAGTTAAACTCTGACAAATACTCCAATGTCCACTTTTATATTATTTGCATTAGTGTAATGTCTCTAGCCCTCCCAGTCATGCTCTCTGGGGCCCATTGTACAAACACAGAAAACAGGGTGCTCCCTACCTCCCAAAGAGCTTAAGTCTTACGCTTTCATGTTGCCAATTGTTTTGTTTGGGATTGTTTTCAGAAATTAGTGGTAGTGCAGTTTTTGTATTTTACAACATGCCAAGCTATTTATTTACAATTTGCCTTTTTTTTTTTTTTTAACTTGTTTTCTAGCAAGAAGTGGAGAAGTTTACAGACATAGAGAAACTCTACCTCTACCTTCAACTGCCTTCGGGTCCCAGCAATGGAGAGAAAAGGTGGGTGTACTTAATACTTGTATTGGTATGGTTCCCGTGAGATGTTTTTTTCCAGTAAACACACATTTAATTACTGTTTCTGGAAACAAGCTTCTTTAAAAAAAAATTTTTTAATTTTCAAAATACTTTCAAAGAACTACTTCTTCAGCTAAAATCTGAACTTTAGGAAACCCTTGGTTAATATTAAGTTTATCAATATGAGCTTTGCATGGTAGGATGTTTGTGAGGGAGTGCTTTTGGTTGGGAGTCTGATTATGAACTAGGTGTGGCTGTTGGCTTTATTTTTATTTAATGGATTTGTAATATAGCACTTACATATTTATATCGGAAAGAATGATTATTGCTTCATGGGAGGCCTGGCAGTATTTGTTCATTTAGGTCCTTGCCATCACTGAAATCACTCTACATCTAATACTTGTAATAATTAACCATTTTCTCCCCATGCTGATATCCAGAACAAAAGTTTGTTAGAGCTGAATGAAACATCCCATAGTTTGAGTGCTCATAGTTTTGGGGGTTTTTTAAGTTACAAAAAGACTCCATTTCTCAGAAGTTTAAGGAAGAATCTCACCTTCCGTCATAGGTGCTATTGTAATCCACTCGTACTTTCACCAAAATGTAACCATTGCACCTGAAAGTGCTTAGGTAGGAGCTTATGCCAGGACAGAAATTCCTGGAAAATTTTGAGGCAAATTGTAAAAAGCGCTAGGAGATAGGAGGGATGACCATAGTCTTTTAAACATGATGGGCTTTATGAAGTTTGTCATTGTATGTCCCTAGTGCAGACCATACCAAGTCTGCATGGCCCAGTGCAGGCAGAAACAGTAGAAAAGGCATCAATTAAGGAAACCACAATTAGAGGTCCAGAAATTATACCAAAGTTCTTCACACTCAGTGATTCCATTCTGTGTGACTGATGGTTTACTCTGTGTACAGCTTTCCCATCAGTTGCCCATAGCAACACTGGAGCCACAGAAACCTATTTCAGGAATGCAGTAAATGGACTTTTTTTAAAATTTCATTATGAGTTGTGTCCTGTTGACACTGATTTATACAGTAATAAGAGGCATGAAAGCTTCTTATGCTCAAAATGGGTGTTCATTGGGAAGACCAGTTCAGCAGGAAGCCCTTCATGCCCTGTTAGGATATCAGAGAGCCACGGTCCATGTAGTGGAGGAGAGGTGCAATGGTTTTGGCAGCGTAGGAGCTATGGTACTTGTCACCTTTATCCCTCCACCTCTTCTAGTCGGTATTGAAGGCTATGTCTCACTAGCCAAAGTTAGTACGAACTAACCTCGAACTTCTGAGTTCAAACTAAGTGCCTTTGTTCGAACTTAGTAAGGTTGAACTGTTAGTTCAAGTCTTTGCTGTATTTAGTTTGAACTAATATTCAAACTAAGCGCTTGGTTCAAACTAACCATTGGTACTTACTAGTTCAAACTAAGCATTCCTTAGTTTGAACTAAGAAATTTCACAGTTTGAACTAAGGAAAGGGTAGTGTGGCCATGGGCTAATTTAATTCAAATTAAGCCTACTTAGTTCAAATTAAATGGCTAGTGTAGACATAGCCAAAATGTCCATGGTTCTAAAATTCAGTGAAGCTGAGGTTGTGTGGATGCATACATTAATTGATGTTTAATCATTCTTTACAGAGTCATCCGTACAAGTTCTGGGTTTTTTGTGCCTTCTGTTATTCATGCAAAAAAGCTCATAGATGAGACAGTATGGAGTATATTTTAAGAATTGCACTTAAGAGATGCCTCCACAGGTATCCTGTTTGTCCATAATTTGTTTCCACATGAATCTTTTTAGACCATTTGACCATTCAGCTCTACCAGTTAAGAAGAAGCTATATTGTACACTCTCTTCATCAAAACTGTTTCTGTTTTCACTAGTGATCAGATCTCAATGTCATCAAGCCGTGCGCAGCAAATGCACGCATTTTCTTGGATTCGGAATACCTTGGAGGAGCACCCAGAGACGTCCCTTCCCAAACAAGAAGTCTATGATGAGTACAAGTGAGTGCTGTTGTATTTGAATCTGTACATCTAGATGCAGCAGCGCATAAAGAGCAATGTACACCAGTGTTTCCCAACATGTGTGCCACGGCACAGGTGTGACCTTAGGCCTGAGTAGGTGTGCCATGGAATTTTTTGAAAAACTACATGAAGAGTTCTGGATTGGCTTATGAATATTCATGAGTTCATTTGGGGACTATATGGTAGTGTGCCTCAAAATAATTAAAAGTTTCAAGGCATGCCCTGGCAGAAAAAAGGTTGGGAATCACTGATGTACGTGGTACAGATATTTAACCAGTTGATACAGTTGCTTCCTTTATAAATAGAGGCCTGACATGCCTTGACTGTAGCATACGAAAATAAGGCAGAACATAGAACTTAAAATTTGACAATGGTTATGCTGACCATGAGGTATAAATGAGAGGAACTCTAGATGAAACACGGGGTCTACTGAAGTCATTGGGACTTTTGCTATTGACTTTGGTAATGCCAAGATTTTACCACCTGTCCAGAACAATCAGGAAGTGAAAAATCTCTTCAGCTTTGGCCTTTGAGGAAGGTAATTATGTTTTTATAAAATTAAACTTGCGCAATAATTTGACTATTAAACTTGCTCAAATTGAAATGCAGGGTACTCAAAAAGGCCCCGCTTCATGAGATTGGATCCCCTGAGTTGAAGTTTGGATCCTAAAAATGCATTTAAGAAATTAATTTAAAACAGTCTGAATTGATGACCAGACTTGACTTAACTCAAAGATTGGGCCACAAAATACCTTTTCCACTGACACAGACAACATGCCTGTTTAGCAGTTTCAGTGCCTTAACACATTTCTTATAAATATACTTAGGTCTAGCTTCTATATATTAACATAATGTCTGAGAGGGCATGAAATGTAGGGATGCACCTGCTACTGTGTTCAGTGTTCACACCATTGAAAGTAAGATCATAGTTTAAACTAATAGTTTAAGAAAATCTAAATAAAGTAACATTTTCCAAAAACAAGCATTCAAATAAATATTCATATCAGGGATAGTCAATAGGCAGATCATGGGCCAACTATGGACCACCAGAATGGATCCCAAATCTTTTTTATTTACTTATTTTCGTTATTATTTTTGTTTTTGTTTTGTTTTTTTAATTTTCTCTGCAGTCTGGATCTCGACTATACCTTGACTGCAAAATTTGGACTGAAAAAAAAAAATTGGTTACCCTGGTTATATTATAGTAGAAAAAGAGGATTTGGACACACAATACTCATAATTACTTGCAAGAATTTTTAATTGCCCCTTTCATTCAAAAAGGGTTCAAATAAATTTTGTATACCATGGTTCAACAACCTTTGCTGACCCCATTCCAGCACCATCTCCTTCACCCTCCCCCATTGTCAGCAGCCCCTTTGCAGAGAAAACCTGGCACTGCTGGCAAATTCGGAAGCACCTTAGTATCCCACTCATCCTTCTCTCCCCCCCACCCCCGATGAATTTGAATAAAGAATTATGATCTGCTATTAACAGTTTCACTTTTCAAATGACCATAGCAAGGTGCTGAGTATTCTCAGCTCACAGAAGGTTACCAGTACCTCTCAGGATTCAGACCTTAGGGAGTGCTACGGTCAGATTTCCTCCGCAGTACATACATGCATTATCTTAATAACTCTGTCTGGCAGAGTCACTTATTCTGGCTGAGTTGAAATGTGGTGGTATTAGCTTGACTGGAGTTGCTGAACACGCACGTGCCTAGTTCTAAAATCTCACCACCCATTCCAGTTGTGACGCAGGCTGGAAATGTAACCAATAGTTCAAGTATAGTGAACTAACCAATCACAGAGCAGGTCAGTTTATACATACACACAGCAACAAAAGCAACAGCAGCTGCTGCATAAGAGAAAAATGTAAGCGTTATTCTTAAATTATTTCTTATTTAATAATTTATGGCCTGGTTCAGCAACAAATCTGCTTGGTCTCATGCTGTGCCAAGCTGCAGATGCCCAGAAAAATCATCATCTACAGATTGTGTAGTGTGAAACTTGGACTGATTTTCTGTGTAGCTACATCAAGCCTGTGTATTGTTTTTTATTCCTTCACAAAATAAGGATGGTGAGGAAATATCTGGGAAAATATCAAATATTTGTAATCTGTTCTCCTTTTAAAGCATCTGTTCTCATTTAAAAATATTTAGCTTCCATGAATATTTTTGAGAGTTACCCTCATGCATCAAAAAAAATAGATGCAAGTGTGGGAGGTTGTGGGAAACGGCATATAGATAGTAGCATTAGTTCTGATAAGACATTTCTCCTTACTTAGAGGGAATTAAGACATCTCAGAAGCTACTTTGTCATTCATGAGCTCCTGAATTATTTCCATCCTCTGTCAAGACAGATATTGTTTGTGGTTCACAGTGAGCACCTTATACACAAAGACGCATGCAAATGCATTAGTATTGTAAAATGGACGGGTCATTGTTCTGTCAGAGGCTACCAAAACTTTTGAGGAGTTACAGCATACAACTAATACTTAAATTTCTACTGTAAACCCTAGTCAGAAATTCTAGTATGTAGTTTTATAGAAATACTAAATTTCTCCTTCAACTTTGATGTAGTGGTTTTAACCTGTTTTGTTACCATATAGTTTGGATTGTAGGTGTTTTGAAATATTAAAAGCAGAAGCACAGAATCACTCCAGATCCAGCATAGATAAATTTTACTCATGTTACCTCCTTCAAGTTTAATACACTTTTATCTGTATACTAATTCTTCCTCTGTGTATTTATTTCCTCCTTCTCATTGTTTTATAAGTTGGGTGTCTAGGTAGAGATTTGAATTTGTGATTAGATAAGAGGTGACTGCTCTCATCTTCCCTTTAAAGTGGTAAAATAAATGAAAATTAAATTACAAAATAAAATAATAGCAAGTCAAGAGAGTTAAGAACTTGCAGTTTCATTCCTGATATGAAGTGGATTCCTGGAGCAGATACAGTGTCACTGGCATTAGGAGGTGCTGTTTACACCAACCATTGTGAGGTAGGCCCCCTGTATGCTAAGAGGCTTTAACTGGGGGGAGGTGGGGAGAAAGGAAGGTGATGTCCTTTCTGTGACCCTCTTTAAGGTTTATGCCAGGGGACTACAGCTGGGCACTGCATGGCTATGCACAGAATAAATTCATCCCCTCACCATTCTGTTTGACACGCCGACCATAAAGGGGAGTTTTGCTGATGCAGTAAGGGCCTGTGTCATCAGAAGCCAGCATAGGCCCTAGAATTTAGCCCACTGAGTGCAGTCCTGCAGCCCTTTCTTTGGCAAGACTCCTACTGCCTGAGCAAGGACTGAATGAGCACAGTTAGAGCTACAGTGAAGATTGTCTTCATCCGAGAAAACCTTTCAAGAAGAAAATTAAAGATGGCACATGTTGTTGCACTGATTTCTAGTTCTGTCTGGGCTCTGCTGTAAGGACTCCCATTGCATAATCCTGCTGCTGCTGTGACAATCTGAGGAGAGTGTATCTGGTCATTCAAATATTTGAGGTAATGGAGCTAGTTGTTCATTGAGGCAGAGTTTGTAAAGTTTGATCAGGAGTTCTTTAGTCCCTATCTTCCTTCAGTAAATTATTAATCACTACTTCACTTTCTATGGAGGGCAGCCACTTGATCTGTAGATGATGTGTTGTAAATATTAAAGATCTCAAGCAATTAATTAGAAAAGGAACTGGAACAGAAGAGATTGATATGAAAGACAAATGTGTTAAGTGTTAACATTTTCATTGGTGCATGCACACCTCAGTATTGGCTGTTCTGAAAGCGCTTTTGATGGTGCTTTCTGTGATGGGGTGTACAAACCTCTTGCTAGTCAGGAAAGGGTTAATGGGCTACTAGGGGCCCAGTCAGCTCTGCCCCATGATAGTGAAGTAGGTGTCAGGCTGTGAGGAAGGAGCTAAGAAGAGAGAGGTGCCAGGCTGGGAAGGAGAACAGATCTTGAGCTTTCACTATGAGAGAAAAGGCCGGCTAAGCCAGAAACTTAGGCAGATTGCTGCGTGTTTGGTGTTTCAAAGAAGAGACAATTGTGTATTCCTTAGCATTTCTTTTGGACTTTGTGTATATTAGAAGGGGTGGAACTGTTGTTACATGATCTAGCTGGAGGGCTAAATCACCTCAACCCAGAAGGTTTTGGCAGCTAGGTTGATCAGCAGAAGAGCAGGAGGGAAACAGAGGCAGAGCCACTACCACACTGTGCCAGGCTACAAGGAGACATACAGAAGGGGTGTGCAGCCGCATTTACCACTTAGACACCAGACAACATATGCAGTGGATACAATTATTGGCAGTAGTCAGCATTTCTCAGTGCAAATATGTTGCTTACAGTGGCCAAATGCTATTGATTCTTTCAAAGAAATTAAGAAATAGTTAAAAGAGTATACAGTACAGTCACCTAAAACTGAAACAAATTGGACCCACCTTTGCAGGCTGTCTTTCTGTGAAGTCTTGTATCTTTGTTGGCCATTTATTTATTTATTTGATGTTCAAAGTAATTTTATGTGAAGTTTAAATTTTATGTTTCAAACACATTTAGATTATGGATCTCATGGGAAAAAATGCTTTACTCTGAGGGCTTGTCTACACAGTGCATCAGTCTGCACCAGATGGGGTATAAATTCTAATGGGTGCTAATGTGTCCCACCTCAACTGGCCCATATAGACTTTGCTGTCATGCACTTCAAGTTCCCTAGTCCTGTTTCGGACAGAACTACATTAATGCACACTATGGAATTTTCATTGCACTCTGGCAGGGTCTGTGTGGGCCAACTGGTGCACATTATAATTCACACACACACGTTTGTGTAGACTAAGGCAGTGTGTAGATAAACCCTGAGTCAATCTGAATATGGATGGGGTGGGGCAGGGAGGCCTTTTGGAAAGGAAAGTATGCAAAACTCCAGTATCCTTATTTCTGATTTAGACACACACACACACCAACCGGCTCATTAACTCAATGCATCATCCATGCAAGCACAAAAGCTTCTGGACATATCAAAGCCCTCCAACATTCAAAGAGGCCAAAAAGCACAGAGAGGAGCCATTAGGAAAAGGTGTTTGGTACATGGCCCTGAGTCAGTGTGAGACCACAGATGGGGGGACTGTTTGAGAAGAGGGGCCGCAAACAGCACGGAATGATCTGTCTGGATGTTTAGACTACATGATAAAATAGTCATAGCTCAAAAAGATCACAAGCATGCAGGAGCTTCTAGTTTAGACACAGGGAATCCCATACAACTGCATAAATCTATTCTTGTTCTCCTCTTCTTATTCAAGGTTGCATTTTTGTAGGGAGAGGGGTATGCATGTTAGAGCAAAATTCCTTCTGCTGTTTTCTGAGTATTGGAGGAATGGGAAAAGATACAGCTATGCTTCTATCTATATAACTAACTTCCCTAAATGTACAGGGATACACTATATGGATATAAGCATCTCTGTATCAGCATAACTGTGCCAAACTATGAGATTGCACTGCTGTGTTTTTCTAAACCAAGAGTTATAACAGCTGTTATAAAACACAGTTATAAAAACTGTGAATCAGCTCTAGAGTCACAGGGGCCTGCCAAACCCATATAATCAGTTTTAAAACTTAATAAGTAAGTTCATACAGTGCTTTGCACCAATTTAACTAAACTGGCTTAATTAAACCAGGATATGTTTGTATGAAGACAAACCTCTACAAGATCTGTTGTTGCTCATTAGCAATGTCCAAGTATCTAGTTCCCATATAAGTGCTAATGACCAAGATGGGTTTATTGCACTGGACATACAAGCAAAAGCTCTCACCCTGTTTTCCGTTTATTCATGTATGATCTCATACCTTGTCACACCCAGGCAGTTGTAACCTGTGTATTAGACAATCAAGCAATGTTTTAAATACATGTAATGAAACATGATGAAGTAATAACCAAATTGTATAGCAAATCCTAACCATTTTCCAAATAATACTACTACCTTTGAACTTGAAAGAATTCATGACAAAAATGATTGTATTAATAACTCTGTGCATTTTTACTGTATTCAGTTCATTAATGTTAAATGTGATTCTAAATATGGCTGATTATGAGCTTGGGTTTCTTTTTGTTTGTTTTCTTTTTGAAAGTCTTTGATGGAAGTCTAATCTGTAGGATGGTCTTTTTCATTAATACCAGTTTCACTCACATTTTCTTTCCTTCTCTCGCAGGAGCTATTGTGACAATCTTGGCTACCATCCTTTGAGTGCTGCTGACTTTGGAAAGATCATGAAAAATGTCTTTCCAAATATGAAGGCCCGCCGTCTGGGCACAAGAGGCAAATCAAAATATCCTTTGTTAGAATACTTTTCAGTAATCTCTTTTGTGCCTGCTTGAAGAACATCTGTTGTTGTAGCTCTATTACCAGCTAAATTTAGAAGTAAAATTAAATCAAGAAATGCAAACGATTTCCCCAAAGTACTTGGTAGAATACTTAGAATCTTCCCTGTTGTTAAGATGTAAGACAAGTATTCAGAAATTTTGTATCTCTTCAAGTTCATCTTGTTCTAAATGTTTAGTAGTCATTTACCCGGGGAGAGCCTAGTTTTACCTTGAAAAATAAGTTTGGTATTGGCTGAAACAAGTTGCTTTAGGTCCATGTGGTATCTTTTATTCTGTAATAACACAGCTCAGGAGAATTACAATCTTAACTTTCTAGTGTTGTACTAAAGTACATTAGTAATGTGAGAAATTAAGATGAAACTGTTGATGCCTCTAACGCCATAATAAGTAGTTAGAATATGAGGCACTGGTTTGTAAAAGAACACCATCACGCACCAGAAATAGTCAGGCTACAAACCACTTTTTTTGAAGGGAGGGAGAAAAGTTAATTATTGTTGTCTAAAGGAGAAGAGGAATGACCTGGATCTCAGTGAGGAGGGAGTTTTGCATGCAAGATTCACAGTTAACTGGTGACTTAAAATGTAACTTTGGGATATCTGAAAGGATGATGTCAGAGCACAAATCTCTACTATGGACAAGGCTATGTACATTAAAGAAATTAAAAAGCCAGTAGGGCCAACCTAATTTCACCCCCTCACTTGGCAGCCGGGGTGATGACTTCAGGTCAAGCATAATATGAAAAAGTTTGCTCAAGCCAGTTAGAAATCATTGTGCTACATCATGATTGTGAGTAAGCCATGAAAAATCCTTCATAGGAAGTAATTAACAGTAATTAAGCCACAAGGCCATGAGGACATGCGTTGGTGTTACGCATTTGTCTGATATAAGTAAGGGAGCAGCATATAAACATTGTGTTACCGAAACACTTCTGTACCATCTCTAATAGGATACGGCATTTCTATTAAAAACTACACTGTTATTTAATCTTGCACAGTGCCCTGAAACAAGTCCACTCAGAGTGGCGACATGAAGGCAACGAGAACCTGTGTACCTGTCAGCAAGAATTTCGTCTTCCTAAAACTGAGGCTCAGTCTTCTTATTGCTTATCTTTAGATATAATGAAACATGCTGATTACCTCAAATAAGGAAGGAGGTGCGTCTGAGGCATTCAGCTACCAATTCAATTCCAGATCTGAAATTGAATGTGTAGATTCCAGGGGCAAAAAATATGTAACTCTATAATCTGCATACCCATGCCTTTAGAAATGAGATCATGAAAAGGCCTCATGTTGAGGCTTATGGCAGATGGATCTCTGGAGGGTATGACATTTCACATTTCTCACTGGTGATCTACAGTTGTCTGTCAGCACAGATTGAGTATTGTGCTATAATGTCTGTAAGACTTGAAACACTGGATGCTACTGGTGTGCTGTTTGTCTGTGCAAGTGATGCATTGCATGTTCAAGGACCATCTGTGCCTTCAGGACAATTCTGTCCAGCTCCTGAACATGCATGGAAAACGCCATTTTGTAGAACAAGATAGTGTCCTTGACGCAGCATGACTTGGCAGATCATGCTGCATGGAGACGCCATATAACAAGCAAGTGTAGAACTGCATGCCTGACTAAAAGTATCATGTCATGTCACTACTAGATGACTTAGTTGCTGACACAACAGATGGTAAGAGATCATGTGAAAAACTTCTGAGGTATCAGAATGCCCACAGCGGCCAACTGACTTGATTGAAATCATGCAGGACAACTAGTAGCAACAGTACATGTTGATTATAAATACTAGTGTCTACCTAAGACATTCATGAGGCAGCCATTTGGTATATAGGCCATAATTACAGGATAGGGGTTTCTGTCCTGGGAGGTAGTGACTCTGAAAAAAATCTGAGGATCATGATATGTAATAAGGTGAACATGAGTTCCCTAGAATGATGCTGTGGACAGAGAGCTAATGTGGTCTTGGAATGCATAAACGGGAATCTCAGGTAAGCGTAGAGAGGTTATTTTACCTCTGTATTTGGCACTAGTGCAGCTATTGTTGGAATACTGTATCCATTTCTTGTGTTTACAGTTAAAGAAGGATGCTGATAAATTGGAGAAGGTTCAGAGAAGAGTTCCAAGAATGAAAGCAATAGAAAATGTGCCTTGCAGTGATAGGCACAAAGAGCTCAGTCGGTATAGTTTACCGAAGAAGATTACAGGATCGCTTGATTACAATGTTCAAGAACCTACATGGGAACAGATTCTTAACAACAAGCTCTTCAACCTAGCAAAGAAAGATTTAAAATGATTCAGTTGGAAATAATTTTTTAATGGTAATAGTAATTAAGTTAATCATTGGAACAGTTTTCTAAGAGTCAGGATGATTCTCCATCTCTATTATAAGCTGAGGATGTTTACTATAAAATGAGACGCATCAGTTGGAAGTGATGAAGGAGGAGAAAGACCTGGGTGTACTGATGGATTAAGGATCACTATGAGCCACCAATGTGATGTAGCTGTGAAAAAAGCTAACACAGTCCTAGGATGCATCAGATGAGGTATTTCTGCCTGGTGCCCAGTGTTTAAGAAAGAGTAATTCAAACTGGAACAGGTGCAGAGAATGGCTACAAGGATGATCTCTGGAATGGAAGATGTGCCTTATGAGAGGGGACTCAGACTTGGCTTGTTTAACCTAACCAAAAGAAAGTTAAGGGGAGGAGAGGTATTAAGTTCAGTGGCTATGTGGACACAAGAGCTAATGGATACAAACTGGCCACAAAGAAGTTTAGACTTCAAATTAGAGGCAGGTTTTTTACCATCAGAGGACTGAAGAAGTTTTCTGAAGGGAGCTGTGGGGGCAAAAAGCCTAGCTGACTTCAAAGCTGTGCTTGATAACTTTATGGAGGGGGTAGTATGATGGGACAGCCTAGGTTACCAGCTGACTGATCTTTGACTACTGGTGATAGATACACGAGTGGCCTGAGAATGGGATGTTAGATGGGGTAGGTTCTGAGTTATTACAGAGAACTCTTCCTTGGGTGTCTGGTTAGTGAGTTTTGCCCACATGCTTAAGGCTTCCCTGATCCACCATATTTGAGGTTGAGAAGGAAATTTTCCCCCAGAGTATATTGGCAAAGTTTCTAGGGTTTTTTGTTTGTTTGTTTTTTGTTTTTGCCTTCCTCTGTGGCATGGCTCACTTGCTGGTGGATTCTCTGTCTTTACACTTTGCCTTGAGGTCTTTAATAACTCAGTCGCAGGTTAGAGATTTATTATGGGAGTAGGTGGGTGAGGTTCTGTGGCCTGCATTGTGCAGGAGGTCAGACTAAATGATCATATTGATCCCGTCTATCCTCACAGTCTATGACCATTTTAAAATCAAGATAGGATATTTTTCCTCAAGAGAGTCGCTAGGAATTATTTTGGGGAAGTTTGGTGGCCTGTGCTATATAGGAAGTCAAACTCAATGATCAAAATTGTCCGTTCTGGCCTTGGAATCTCTGAATCTATTAAGACTTCTGTGCTTAGTTGATAGCACTTAATTGTATGCCCTCTAGTTTAGAGAATCAGTGCCTAAGGTAACAGGAAAATTACAAATAAAGAAAATGGTTCTGTCGCCAGCTCAGGATGGTTAAAACAAGGTCTTATCTTGTAAAGGGGTCATTAATCTACCAAAGAGAGACATAGAAAGAACCAATGGATGGATGTAAAACCAGACAAATTCAAATTATAAGTAAAGCACAGATTTGTAGCTAACAGAGTGATTAACCATAGAGACAACCTACTCAAAAAGTAGTGGATTATCAGTCTCTTCAGGTCTTTTACATCAAGATGGGATGCCTCACTGGACAATATGCTTTAGTCAAACACAAGTAATTGGGCTGAGTAGAGGGATAACTGGCTGAAATCTATGAAACATGAGGGCCTGCAAATGAGAGCATTTGGGCTGACCATTGTGTTCCCATGAAGCCCACTGACTTCATTTGGGCTCCATAGGGGGACAAGAGTTTAGTCATGCAGATGTCAGTACAAGATTGGGGACCATCATTTATGTTGTTTGGATTCCAGGCTTAATGTGAAGGATTTTTTTTAATGTAAGCCTAGTCTGCATTTTGGTTTTGCTTACAAAGTTCATAGAGGGAAAGGAAGAAAAGTATTTGAAAACATTTTTAATTTTCTTACAAACCAGGCAGCATTTAAACCTTAATTCGTGTTCACATATTGCTACAGTGGACTGAGGAAGAAAGCTTTTGTGCATATGCCAACACTGCCCAACCTTGATTTCCATAAACCTGGAGATGGGGTACAGTATATACATATATATTTATGTAAATTTACTTATATCATTTTCTTTCACTTTAATATTACTGAAAAAAAAACATTTAATCAGAAGTAAACAAACTAAAGAACTGCACAGGAGATAGATATATAGATAAATAGGGTTTTTCTACATAACTCTCATATCCCAAAACAAGCTTAATTGTCTTTGCTTTGAACCTAAGTAACAGTGATCTGATTTAGCAGCTCTTTGCAGTGCCACCACCCACAAATTATCTTGATTAAATTCATAATTCTTTGTATATTTTTGACTTCATTATAACAACCCAAAAAGCTCCCTGTTAGAAAGGGAGCAGGAATCATAGTGACGCAAACATCTTCCAGATAACAGGTGGCATGCTAAACTGGTAGGCTCAGAGGAAAAGTAGTGAAACATTAAAAATGCTTTGCTAATTTTAGTTTGGCTTTTTATACAAGGGACATCAGATAGTGGGTAGTGAAAATACTAGGATTAGTCATACAGTGTTCTTCCAGAACTTGAATATTAATCTGATATAAAGCTTCTGCTTGTGAACAAGTGGTAGGAAAATATTGATGTTTCATTTTGGATAATATTATATAGATGTAGAATGTATAGAGTTTTTTTTTTAATTAAGTTAATATGTTTCATTTCTGTCTCACTTGCTCTGGGGTTATCACTGGTTTCAGTAACTAATCTTTGCATTTATTTTGCTTTAGTTGGATGGGTCAGAGCCGTCAGGGCCGCTACAGAGTGCAGATGAGGAAGTTGTGTCGGCTGCCTGCCGTCTTGTGTGCGAGTGGGCCCAGAAAGTCTTAAGCCAGCCATTTGATTCAGTTTTGGATTTAGGTCGGTTCCTTGTTAAGAGTCACTACATTGGCACCAAATCGATGGCAGCTTTAACCGTAATGGCGGGGGCACCAGCAGGTAATGGGTTTAACTGTTATTTCTGAATCTGTGGAATGGGTGGTTTCTTATTTCAGAAGAAAATTAATGCATTTTGGTAATGGTGACTTTTAAAATGTAAATAGGAAGAAGTGGGGAGCCTGGGTGGCCCAGAAGGACTGGCAGTTGGATAAGAAATTTACATCTCTGTCACTTGTTGGGATATGGTTAGAGCCCTGCAAATCTGTGGATATCCATATTATATCCGCATCATGGCTACAATGTGGGTATCTGCAGACCATTTCTTGTGGATCCAGATCAGATACAGGTCCCCATATTTTTATCTCCACAGAGTTAGAGCCTTGCAAATACATGGATAACAGTGGATGTCTGCATTATATCTGCGCTCATGGATACAGTGCAGATATCCATGGACCATTTCTTGCAGATGCAGATCGGCTGGAATCCAGATATCTGTATCTGCACAGGGCTCTAAATATGATCCTGTGGAGTAGTAACTGAAAGATGTCATGGCCTGATGATTATTAGGTGAAATGAGTTAGTGCTGTGAGTCAACAGTAAGCATCCACATCACCAGCACCCTGATTTCAGAAAGTACCCTACTTTATGCATGTCCTGAAGAAGGGGATGTATTCAACCAAATATTTAAGTGCTTTGACTGAATCAGACTCTAAATTGCTGACACACTTGGTTCCCTTGTTGACAGTATGAGCATGGAGGCCTAGAGTTTTATTTTGCAAAGCCCTACAGAGCAGTGGTTTTCAAACTTTTTTTTTCTTGGGACTCAGCTGAAAAAAATAATTTATGCCCACGACCCAGCAATTACATCTTTAAGCAATTCACTCTAGTCTTTTGATGGCAGCTGCAGGAGGTGCTGTGACTCAGTGCCTGAGGGTCTGTGACCCAGTACTGGATCCTGACCCAAAATTTGAGAAACGCTGCTATAGAGAAGTGGTTCCCAACCTTTTTCAGACTGGGGACCAATGTTCCCTCTAAGGGGAGAGGGCAGCTGAGCAACTCCGGTTGCTCGCTGCGCAGCCCCTCCCCCTGCTCCTGACAGCCCCCCCCCCCCGGTTGCTCCTGCTCAGCCCCCCCCGCCCCCCGCTTCCGCTCGGCCCCCCCTCCTGGGAGCCCGCCCGCTCCCGCTCGCCCCCCCCCGCAGCTCCTGACGGCCCCCCCGCTCCCGCTCGCCCCCCCCCCCCAACTTACCTTGGAGCTGGACTGGAGCCAGAGGGCCCAGCCATAACTCCCGGGCCAGAGGAGCTCTACGGAGCATGCCCAGATTTTCTGGGCATGCTCCGTTGGAGCTTCTCTGGGCGGGAGTTTTCAAAACTCCCAGCCACAGAGGAGTTCTGTTGAGGCTGCCAGCAGTGCGCTGCCAGCAGCTTTCGCTGCGCTGGCGTCTGTGGCGGGCTGCGCCACAGCGCGCCAGTGCAGCTTAGAGGGAACATTGCTGGGGACCCTTTTTTAATAAAAAGAAAAGATCTTTGCAGCCCCCCAGCTGATTACATAATCTGGCCCACGCTGGCAGACTGTGTCCTTCACCACTCTGGTGGTGCTGCTGGGACAGCTGACGAGCAGCACTGCCACCACCATGGCCCGCGCTGCTAGGGAGCCAAGCTGCGGTGGCTGTGGCCCCCTTCCCTTGTCCCTGCCAAGGAGCTGCCGTGGCCCCATCCCCTGCTGGGATACAGCCATGGGCGGGGAGAGGCAGCCCTGGTGGGGAGCATCAGGGCTGCAGGTGGATTCTGGCCCCAGTAGGGAGAGGCTCTGCGGACACCCTGCAACATGTCTGCAGACCCCAGGGGGGTCCCCAGACCCCAGGCTGGGAACCGCTGCTATAGAGGATTTTGAGGGCTGGGAAAGGGAAGCTTGAATTGCCATTGCCTGTGTTATGCCTATTCTGTAACTTCAGTCTCTCAGGCCATTAAACTGGTTCCTTTTTCCAGTGCTATAAGAGGGGAAAGTTAATACTGGAGCTGCCAAAATTCGCAGGCAGCTAGGCACCCCAGCTGCAGAGGAAGGCACCTGACTGCCTAGTAAAGGCACCTGCAGTTTTCTTTTTGTGCACCAGATGGCGCTCTGCTGAATTTCCCCAGCAGAGCCTGGTAAATTTTGTTTCTGGACACCAGTGTGCGCTCCTTTGCTGTATTCCCTAGCTGAGCTAGGCACCAGGCTACAAATTCTGGCTACCTTGGGATCTGGTGCCTGGGATTTGTTAAAACCTGAGTCAGTGTGATTATTTGTACCGCAGTTGAGATTTTAAAGTTTGTTGGTTGTAAGGAAAGGGAAAGGGGATGTTGAGCAATATATTGTCACATCTGGCTGGAGCAGTTTACAACCTGGAAGAGACAGAAATCTCAGTGGCCTTAAACTAACCATTATATAAACTGCAGATTACATTGATTGGGATTATTTTGTGGGGACTGTTGAACTCTGATAGCTGCTTCAGTAGGAGTACTATTCCAGAGTCCTGGAAGCATCTGAACAATAGGGAAAGGATGTAAAGTGAGCAGTATTTGGCTATATTAATGGTTAATTGTGACATTACCCAGAATACAATCTGGACTGATGCATAACTGTGTCCCTTCACTTCTCCAGCCTGGAGTGCCTTTTACACTGCTCTGCTGTGAGAGCAACCACTTCAGGTCTGTTCACACAGAGATTTCAGCATGTAAATGACTCCCAGCTACTTTGGGAGTGCTCTAGAACAGTGGTTGTGAAACTTAGGGTCGGGACCCAGTACTGGGTTGCAGGCCCTCAAGCACTGGGTCGTGGCACCCCTTGCTGCCACTGCCAAAGGCTGGAGTGTATTGCTCAAAGATCTAATTGCTGGGTTGCGAGCATAAATGTTTTTTTCAACTGGGTCCCAAGCAAAAAAGTTTGAAAACCACTACTCTACAGCTAGCCACTCATGAATTGTATTACAGAGCAACACCAGCAAGTTCCTAGTCCCAGACCTGTCACCAGAAATGGTTGTCTTATACTGTTCAGTACTTTCCTGAATAATACAAGCACATGGAAACTCCAGCATTTGGAGAAAATAAGCACAAATCTCATTACCTCAAATGTAGCTTTCTCAGACCCCTCAGTCCAAACACACTTGCTTAGATAAAACAATAGAACAAGTTCATTAACCACAAAAAGATAGATTTTAAGTGATTATAAGTAATAAGGCATAAAAGTCAGAATTTGGTTACAAGAAAATAAAATGTAAAATGCAACTAATACCTAACTTAATAAGCTAAAATGAATTCCCCAGTATCCTGGAAATGGTTATGAATTCACGGGGGGGGGGCGAATCCCAGTCACATTACAGTTTTTACATTTGGGACATGGTGCTCAAGTTCATTGTGGCCTTTGAGGCTGGTGTCCAGTTCATGGATTTTTGCAGAATTTGTACATAGAATTAAAGAGCATGCATTCCCTTCCTGTACAGGGCAATTGCCATAATTCTGACAGCCCTTCGAGAGTAGTATATAGAGCAAATGCATATCAGGGGAATACAAATAGATTATGGTTTTTTTAAGTTTTTTTTTTCAGTTTAAACTATATATTTTTTCTCTTAAAAATAAATTATGTAACAGTTGCATTTGAAATCATGATAATCTATGTTAAAGCCTAGATTTACTAAATATATTAATATAATTTAAATAAATAAGTTTCATTAGTGAACCTTCCTTGAATGAATAAAATGGTGCTGCTTTTTTAATTATATACAGAATTGAAAGAAAACGTTTATCTTTTGAGGTCAACATAAAAATAGTCACAGTTTCATGACTCCATTAAGTAGATATGTTATTTCAAGTCTTATAATGGAACAAATGTTACTTACTTTTTTCCAGATTTGAGTGTTTTCTGTTTCTGTTGTGGAAAAAAAGCTTTTTGACTTAATTACTTTTAACATAGTAGGTGTAGAGGGAATATTTTCTTCATTTGGTCCAGTTCATTCAAATTTGAAAAAGGGGGGCGGTTGGGTGCTTGAAAATCTTGTGTTTCTCTTTTGGTTTTTGAATAAAAATCCAGGATGAGATCTTCTATTTTAAAAATTTGATGGAAATAGGAACAGATTTTCAAAGGTGTAGACATCCATATGTATCTTTAGGCACTGAAGTACTTTGAAAATCTGACACATGGTGAACAGAAACAATCCACCAATTCACAAACTACACAATGAATACTTCTTTTGTTTAATAAATCAGTTTTGAATGCAAAACATGTTTTGCTAAACTTAACTTTTTTCCATATGTATCTAGCACTTAAAGAGAATTTAATTTAACAAATTAAGTTTTAAAATGCTGTTTTTATATTTTAATTGAATTCCAGTTTCCACCCAAATGCAGTTTGACACAGAGTCTGAATACAAAACTATTATGTAGTAAATAAGAACTGCTTCAGTCACCATTTTCTAAGATGATAAAAAAATGTTATAAAGAATTGGAAAAAAGTATGTTGAGATATATGACCACTAAAAATGATTAATGTGGATGTGCAAATTTAGTGTTATATCTTCAGTTGCAAATCAACATCTTTTAATAGTCATAACAATCAAGGTGAGTCAACTTTTCTTTAGTCAAGTAACTAAAAAATACAAATGCAAAGCAAGACTAAAATCAGTTTGACTGAAATCAGTGCATGCTGCTGCATATCACCACTTGGATAGAAAACTGACTGTCCCTTCCAGTTGGGGTATAGGAAGCAATGGAACCAATGAGTCCTGATACTCAAAACACTTGAAAGCATGCGTAATTTGAAGTACATGATTAATCACATTAAAATCAAGTAAACTATTCATGTGCTTAAATTTAGGCACATCCTTATGTACTTTTTTGCTGTAATAATATAGTGACAGCACTTCAGAAATGCATATAGGCAGACATGGTGTGAATTTTCTGTCAGGTGAATTTCTCTCTGCTATTTTTATATTATCTTTCAACACCTGATGTTCTCAGGGGCAGTCTTGACACATGTCAGGTGGAAACTGTCCTGAAATGTTTGCTCTGGTTCAGGCAACACAACTAGGTCAGCAGGTGTCAGTATCAACCATATTAAAAATAGAGTTTGTGGAGGGGGGTGGATGAGCTTTTGCAGGAGCAAGCTTGAGGTTCTGCAGCTGTCCCAAGCTTTAAACTTTATTTATATTTTCATTTATCGTTAAGGACCTACAGTAAATATTCCACAGTAAAGGCTAAAAGACAGTTTATATACGGGAACATAGGAATTGCCTGCTAAATCAGTCTCTTGATTCAACTGATCCAGTGTGCTATCTCCAACAGTGGCCACAACCAGGGGTTTAGAAATAGGCATAAAAAGCTCCCTAATTTTTAATAGGGTAAAGAGATTGGCTTAAGCCCTGAAGCATGATGTTTAATATCTCTTCCAGAATTTATGATAATACCAACCCTCATAGCTCTGGATATTCTTGTTATTCATATACATTTCCAGTCCTTTTAAGAATCTTACTGAATTTTTTTGTCTCACAAGATAAGATAACCTGTAGCAGTCTAGTCCTTAATTATATGTTGTGTGATAATTTGTGTTTAAAAAAGAAAATTCTTCATGTTTCTTCATCTTCCTCAGAGACTTGTTTAATCTTAAAGTTCCCATGATTATTAAGATGAGATCAGAAAGTAGTTGTTTGGTATGGAAGGTTTGAATAAATTGCTGAAATACAAAAGCTGTTCTTGAGTTATAGATAGGAAATAGTGGTTTCTTGCTTCAGAACGTGTTCTCATGGTGGGTTTGTCTCTCAAAAACCATACAGAAGTTCTCAATAGCTCTATTAAGTCTCAGTGTAAACTTGTGCATGCTACCCTGGCTATAAAGAGAACCTTTGGAATGTAAACTGAATGCAAAGGCTGTGGAGCACGCTGATCATTTGTTTAAGTAAAATGGGAAGAATCACAGATTCATCTCCTCTCTCCGGCTAAACTTTGGCTTATCCCTTTCTTTCAGGGGGAGCTCCTCTAGAACTCAACTAGAGCTCCTACTCCTGATGGCCATTATCTTTTCCTTGCCATCTCCAGGGTTGATACATGACAGGTGGAAGTCTCTACCCCCTAGATGCTTCAGGGCTCTGCCAACTGTGCCATCATAAATGACCCTTCACCCTGTACTTTGGCCAAGGTAACTTCTTCCCAAGCCTTCAGAGAGAAATTGTCGTCCCAGGGAACAAGCAGATCTCCCTTGCAAGTTCTCATGAAGATATTCTAGGACAGGGGTCTCAAACACGCAGTCCACGGGCCACATGTGGCCCCTAAAGTTATTTCCTGTGGCCCGCAATGACACGATCAATGCTGATATTTGCAATGTCATTGTATGGAAAGGTTTCAGTGGTGCGGCCCTTGGGCTAACATATTAATCCTCATGCGGCCCTCTATTAGTCCTCATGTGGCCCTCGTGGTGATTTGAGTTTGAGACCCCCTGTTCTAGGAGAAGTTCTCTCCTTCTGTGCTGTCCACTGAAGCTAATGGAAGTATAAGCACTTGAATGGAGTATCTCTAACACCTCACTGTCCATGGTCTAGGTCCCAAGCCTCTACCTATTCCTTCTTAGGAACCCATGTTCCTTTTGCTTTTCTTCCAGAGGAAGGTTTGTGCGTAATACATGTTAGAGAGAGCTCAGTTGGTCTTCCCCTTCAACATTCAGTCCAGGCCACTCAAGGGCTGAAATATCCAAACCTTAAGTGAAAAAGGAATTGAGAGGTGTGAGGTGAAAGCTGTGACATGCTGTAGCATACATACTTTTACTCAAAGCTACTGGCTGCTGCTCCTAATTGAGAGGTCTGAGAGGTACTTTCTGAATGCATTCTGTATTTTGCATGGCATGTGGCCTAAAATGATCTATGTAGGGAATAATAATTAAAAGAAAGAGTTGTCTCACATACAGCTTTTAAACACGTGTGATGTGGAACAGAAATAATGTTAGAACAGATCTACACAGGCATCATTTTAAGAACATGCGAGTCCTGGAACTGTTACTAAACTTTCTGAAGCTGAAGGTTGTAACGTGATTTTGGTAACAGGTTAAAATGTGGATTGTTTCTGATTGCACAGGTAAGAACAGTTGTCTGGAGGCCTTGCTGCTATTCTGTGACTTTCAGGGGTACTGTTTCCCGAGAGTACTGTCTTTAATCTCCTCTCTCTCCAATTCCCCTTTGGATTCAATGTCTTTTCAGTTTTTCACCTTCTCTGTATTGTCTCCCATCCTTCCATGCAGTAGCAGCACTATTAAACATTTCTGGCATTACCTAATAAATGTTAATATCAGTTCCAAATTTGTACTGCAGCTGGTGTTTGATATTGTATACTTCTGGACTCTCCCCAGACCAGCAAGGGGATTTAAGTGCTGCATCATCTGCTCAGCACTTCTTGTCCACAGCACAACCTTGTGTTTTGTAATATGTCATTTTAAAAAATGCTATTAACATTAACAAAAAATTGAAGGTATTTAAATAGTGTATTCACTGCCATTTGTCAGTTACGTGACACACCTGCTGTCACAGTATTGTGTTAACTAGGATACTGCAAAGTGGGATTTCCAGAAAGAAATGCTTATGCAAAATGTTTGCACAACAACATAAAGAGCATCCAGTTTGCCTAGCAGTGAGAGATTTCAGTGCTAGAAATAAATTGAATCACTTAATTATTCTGAGTATAAAATCTCTTTTGAATGTTTTCATTCTGTGTGTGTACATGCCCATGTTATACATTCATATAGAGATTTTTTTTTTAAATATATTTAGATACAGAAATGTCACAACACACATGGCATAAATCACCTTAGCTCTTTTCCCTTTCAGGAATAAAAGGGATCCCTCAACCCTCTGCTTTTATACCCACGGCTGAAAGTAACTCTTTTCAGCCTCAGATGAAAACTCTCCCATCTCCTGTTGATGCCAAGCAGCAGCTACAACGTAAGATCCAGAAGAAGCAACAGGAACAGAAACTGCAGTCTCCTTTGCCAGGAGAGTCTCCAGCAAAGAAAACAGAAGGCGCTACAACCAATGGAGTAACGAGTATTTCTAATGGAAGTCCTGCAATCTTGTCTCCTCAGCCGATTGGTATTGTGGTGGCAGCTGTGCCCAGCCCTATACCGGTAATGTGCTCCAGCAGGTTTCAACCCTGACAACCTTATAGAAGTGTTTATCTCTGTTTTATACTTATTTTGGAAATTTTTAAGCAAAAGTGTCAGTGGACCAGGAAGTCATTTCAGACTAATGGCTTCCTGTTGCTATATGAACATTGAGACAGGGATGCAGTGACACTTTTTTTCCCCCTAGTGCAGTGATACCCCCCCACCGTTATGGCAAATAAGTGACAAAGCCAGAAAAGTCATGATTTTTTCTGATGGCTGTGTAGGTAGGCGAGTTCATCCTTGGTATAAGTCATTGACAGTGGCAGTTAAAAAAGGAGTAATTTGGGTTATATATAGGAATAAAGATACATTTGGGACAAAATTACCTGAATTCTGAAGCTTGCACAAAACCCTATGCATTGCTTATGACATGTAAATGTGGCCTCATTAGTCTTGAGAGCTTTCTGCTGGAATCAACTGAACCTTTATTGGAATATCTATGCAATATCACAAGTTTGTCTGTTTTAGCTGAACAAAACCTTTTTTTGGCCTTTATTGTGTACTTTGATAGCTAACTCAGTTTCTGCCTGAATATTTGGCTTGTGTTTATTCACTGGTGGAATTTAAATATTTTTGTTTTGAAGAGTGCTTCACCTCTTTATTACTCTTCCGGCCAACACTCCAGGGCTCTGCATCTGAATTATAGAAATGTAGGACTGGAAGGGACCTCGGATATCAATGAATGCCCACCCCTTTATTCTCCAAATTGCATGTAGACTAGGGCCTCAGTTTTCCAAGAATCAAGCTCCAAGTATCTAGCCACATGTATTAGTTGCCTGGATTTACTGTAGTGCCTTGGAACCCTAATCATGTACTAGAATCCTATTGGTTTAGGCAACATGGATTATTTGTTCTGATCTGATTTTAGCTGGTCTTACTACTCAACTGTACTGCCTTTCATCCTTCTCTCAGAAGCTGAAGGATGAGGTGGGCCTAGGGACAGTGGAGCTATATTGCTTTGTCATTATGCCCACTCATGATCTGATGTATAAGTTGTGGGGTAGTGGAATACTGAGGTTAGAAGAGCAGTTTTACTGTATAGTTTGAGTATTTATTGATGATGTTGTGCAAGGAGACTTTGTTTCTTTGGGATTATTCATAATGATGAGGTATTCTGCAAGGACAACTAGAGGGTAGGATGGGTGATGGGGGCCTGTGTGCAGTTTGTGCAGCCTTATACATAACTGCGCAGCATCCCTTTAATCCTTAGGATGCGGCTCTCTTCTTCCCCATTAGTCTAACTCAGTCCATTAGAGCAGTGGTTTTCAAACCACAGGTCAGGGCCCAGTATTGGATCATCGCACCCCCTGCTGTTGCCACCTAAAGACTGGAATGCTTTGCTCAAAGATGTAATTGTTGGGTCTCAGGCATAAATGTTTTTTTTTTCAACTGGGTCCTGAAGAAAAATGTTTGTTTGAAAACTGTTGCATTAGAGTAAATAGGGCATGTGTTCTTTTGATGAAATTGTGTCATTTTTCTCCATATACAGGTACCAAGGACCAGGCAGCTGGTGACGTCTCCAAGTCCCATGAGCTCCTCTGATGGCAAGGTTCTTCCGCTCAATGTTCAGGTGGTCACTCAGCACATGCAGTCAGTCAAGCAGTCGCCAAAGACTCCTCAGAATGTTCCAGCCAGTCCAGTTGGTGACCGTTCTGCCCGGCATCGTTATCCACAAATCTTACCTAAGCCAGCAAACACCAGTGCTCTCACCATCCGCTCGCCCACTACGGTGCTTTTCACCAGTAGCCCAATCAAGACTGTTGTGCCAGCTCCACATGTGAATTCCTTAAATGTGGTAAAAATGACAGCAATATCTCTTGCCCCTAGCAGCAGTAGTGTGCCTGTTAAACACACTACATCACTGACCAGCAGTACAGGAGTAACGGAAGAATCAAGGACTGTTCCGCAGATTAAAAATGGATCTGTTGTTTCACTTCAGTCACCAGGATCCAAGACGAGCAGCGTTGTAGCTACATCTGCAGTTGAGGTTAAAATGGAACCAGAAGTGTTACTGGATGAGAACCCAATACAGTGCCAAGAGAATTCGGATGTTTCTAAAGCTATAAAAGTAGCACCAGGCTTGCCTGCTGCTCAGAGGAATAATTTAGAGGGTACAGCTTTGAAAGCTTCAAATGAGAACATCAGCGAAGTGAAAACAGGTAAGGGCTGTGATCAGAGAACCGAAGGAGGAAGGACCAAATATAAAGCCCGACCTAAAGAAATCATAGCAGTTTCTTCAACAGGCAATAATCAAAGCACTCTTACTCCCTCAGTTGCCACTCAAAACTTCTCCAACACCAGCATCAGTTCACCTCCTAGTGGTGATCCTACTCTTAAAGACAAAACGTGCACTAAAAGTCCAAGGAAGCGACTACCTTCTGTGCTTCAGGAGTCCCAAGTACCACCTGTAAAGAAACCACTCATGGGGCAGCTTTCAGCAGGCAGCATGGAAGGTCAAAAAGGAAGCAATGTTAAGAAGGTTCAGAAAGTTGTATCATTAGCTAGTAATGATAGTACCACAGCACTTGCTCAAGTTCCTAGCAAGGTTACAATAAAAGTAAATTCTACATCTTCAACACACTTAGTGACAAATTGTCCATTGAATTCCAATGTTGTGAATATCAATGATTCTGCTTTGGGACAGCAGCTCACGCCATCATCTCCAGATATCAAAGTAAAATTGGAAGGAAATTTGTTTATCTTAGAAAATGATTCCAAATCTGATGGCAGCTTTAATCCAAATGCATGGCAGCATATCACTAAAACCTCAGACTTTACATCTGTGAACTGTGAACAGCAGCAGGAGATCGGTGTTGTTACTCTTGCAGGGCAGTCTGGCTCCAGTGAGCTACAGGAATCTGTATGGGAGCCAGTGCATTGTGAAGGTATACAACAGGATACCTACAGCCAGCATTTACAGAGCCAGATCCAAGAATCATCTTTGGGTCAAATACAAGCACAGTCCTCAAATCAGTTACCTCTGCAGTCTGAATTAAAAGAATTTGAACATACAGTCTCCCAGTCAAATGAAAACTTCTTTTCATTTGATGATGACCTTACACAGGACAGCATAGTGGAGGAGCTTGTGCTCATGGAGGAACAAATGTCAATGAACAATTCTCATCCTTATGGTAGTTGTCTGGGAATGGCACTTCAGAATCAGACAGCGACTCAAGGAGCTCCAATGTCATCTCATCCAAGCAGTACGCACTTCTACCATTCAGTCCACAACAGCGGCACTCCAGTTCACACTCCCACACCTACCCCCACTCCCACACCTACCCCAACACCCACCCCGACGCCCACATCAGAAATGATTGCTGGATCTCAGAGTGTGTCACGAGAGAGCCCATGCTCAAGATTGGCTCAGACGACTCCTGTAGACAGTGCTTTGGGGAGTAGCCGGCACACCCCCATTGGCACACCACATTCAAACTGCAGCAGCAGTGTCCCTCCTAGTCCTGTGGAATGCAGAAATCCGTTTGCGTTTACTCCAATAAGCTCCAGTATGGCATACCATGATGCCAGCATTGTCTCAAGTAGCCCTGTGAAACCAATGCAGCGACCCATGGCTACCCATCCTGATAAAACCAAACTTGAGTGGATGAATAACGGGTACAGTGGAGTCACTAACTCATCAGTTTCGAGTCATGGCATTCTACCAAGCTATCAGGAGCTGGTGGACGACCGTTTCAGGAAACCTCATGCTTTTGCAGTTCCTGGCCAGTCATATCAGTCTCAGTCCCGGCACCATGATACTCACTTTGGTCGTGTGACTCCTGTCTCACCTGTGCCACATCAGGGAGCCTCTGTAAATAGCAACAACAAACAGGAAGGCTTTGCTGTTCCTGCTCCTCTTGACAACAAAGGAACAAATTCCTCTCTCAATAACAGTTTCAGATGCCGGAGTGTAAGCCCTGCTGTCCGCCAACGTAATCTTAGTGGAAGCACTGTCTATCCAGTTTCTAATATACCGCGCTCTAACTTGACCCCTTTTGGAAGTCCAGTGACACCTGAAGTTCACAATGTGTTCACAAATATCCAGGCAGAGTCTACTGTCAATAGTATAGCTCAAAGGAGTCAGTCAGTCCCTTTGACTGTCATGATGCAGACAGCCTTTCCGGCTCTTCAAAAACAGACAAACACTAAAAAAATAACAAATGTGTTGTTAAGCAAACTTGATTCCGATAGTGATGATGCAGTGAGGGGTTTGGGAATGAACAACATGCCTTCAAATTACACAGCAAGGATGAATCTCACTCAAATTTTAGAAACATCCGCCACCTTTCCTAGTGCCAACCCACAAAATATGATCAATTCCAGCACTTCAGTTTATGAATTCCAAACACCAAGTTACCTCACAAAAAATAGCAGCACCGATCAGATCAGTTTTTCTGGAGATAACCAAGCACAATCAGAAATTGGAGAGCAGCAATTAGATTTCAGCAGCACTGTAAAAGACTTTTTAGGGGAGGACAATCTGCAAACCAACCAGCAGCTGGTGAATCAGGTGGCATCAGATCTCAATAACGTTGCATCTGTCTTTTCCAGCGACATCAGGTTGTCTTCCGACCTCTCAGGCAGCATTAATGATCTGAACACTTTAGATACAAATCTACTGTTTGATCCAGGTCGTCAGCAGGGACAAGATGATGATGCTACACTGGAGGAATTAAAGAATGACCCCTTGTTTCAACAAATCTGTAATGAATCCATTAACTCTATGAGTACATCAGGTTTTGAGTGGATGGAGAGCAAGGACCATCCTGCTGTTGAAATGTTGGGTTAATTTTGTTTTGTAACATGTATGTAGCACACTGTATCTGAAAGACAGACGTATTGTATTTGTCTTAATGGAAGTGCCTCCTGCAGCAGAAACACTTGCTAAGAATTGTGGAATTTTTAAAAAAAGAGTTTGCTGTACCAGTTGCTCATTCTTCAGCTGGGAATAGGTGGTCTTTTTTCAATTTTAAATAAATTTCTGATGGCTATTGAAGAGCCATTATTAGAATTTAAATTTTATAGGGTTCCCACCTAATAGCATTTCTTACTGTAGCAAAAAATACATGAAGTGATTTGAAAACCAGCATTCACAACTTTAGTAGAGGTGTTGGGAGGGTTCTACATCCAACCTACTTGTTACCAGAGATTCAGTACTATGTATTGCCTGCTACTTCTAAGCAAATGTTTGATATTGGCCTGTGTTACTCAAGTCAGAAATGTGTGGGACCTGTAGACAGGTAGGCGGTTGATGAGAGGGAGGGGTTACAACTTGAAAAAGAGCATGCAAGTGTGTTGTGTCATTGAGCAATACCCAGAGCTGCTATGGTGAACCGTGAGACATGTCTGTGGCACCATTTACATCAAAGATCAAAGGCTAGGATAGGAGAAAATAATGGGAACGATCAAGGAAAGAGAAAAATGCACTAAAATTTTATTTTAAAATATATATATATATATATTTAGTGATTTTAGTCATAGATATCCATGACCTCACCTTAATATTATTTTAGTTTTCACTTTAAATGTTGGTTTTTAATGTGAGGTAAAAATGCATGAAAAATATTGAGCACTGAGGCTTAATAAAAGTAGATGTGCATTAGAAAATGTTAGTGACTGTTTTATTATTTATCAGAGTTAGAGAAACCAACATGACAATTATATTTTTCAGTAGAATGGCTGCATGACCTTATTACCATATTTAAGATTTGTTTTTAAACCAATTCTGGTGTAACCCACTGGGTGGTACAGGAAGGGTTTTTTTCCCCTCTAATTTTCAGTAGGTTGTCCCTTTCTGTGCTTCCTGAAAATAAAGATGATAAAAATGTTCTGATGTTGGCTGATAACTATTTAAAATTACTTCTATAGAGCCATAATGTTAACAGGCACCTTACAAACATGCAGCAAGATACATGAAGTCCTTTGGGTGAAGTTTTCAGAAATGCTTCAGTCCCATTTTTCAAAACTGTTTTAGGTACTATGGATCCTAAATCTCATTGACAGTCAGTGGGATTTAGGTTCCTAAGACATTTAGCTGCGTTAGAAAATGTTAAGACTTTAAAAGTAAAAATAGAATTCAAATGTTGTAAAATCGCTAATGATGAACAGAGAAAGGGTACTTAATTAGCCAAGGCCCTGAGACTACAACAGAGATCTGTACAGACAAGTTCTGACTCCTATGTGGAGTGTCACTAGGATTCCAGGCAGGCATTGTAGTATTTTTCCATGAGCTTTGTACAAGGCTTGTTATTTCTCCAAAGGACTGATGGCATCAGTAGAACTTAGAGCAGAATAGGGAGCATTTTTCTGTGTTACATTAGATATGTGCAAAGTCATCAGCTCATGTAGGAGAGTGACAGAATGCTATTATCTAGATTTTGCAAACAAGGAAGAGAAGATGAGATTTTCAGCTCTTGGCTCCTGAAATGTATTTTGGTAATTCTTGCATTTATGCTAATGACCTGAGATCTTCTGTACTTGGTTTTGACAGCATCCCATTTTCATGGTGCTGCTACTGTAGCACTACAGATGTTAGTGTATCATTACATCTCCAGGTCCCTGGGATAACAGCACTGAACGAAGACAGTCCCCAGCGCATCAGCTTTTCTTATGAGAGGCAAACACTGGTGTCATGCTGCAGCACCTGATTGCAGAGGCAGCACATCAGAGAGAGAATTCATGCACCTTGCAAGGTGGACTCCTCTTTTGTTTTCATCAGAAAAACTGTTCCTATAAGTTATGTTTCAGTTGTGCGGGGGGGGGGCTTTTATTATTTGGAAGATTTTTATTTGGTTATTTCCATTTCCTGTTGAATTCCATCAGTAAATACACACTAGAATCATTTCCCTTTTAGAAAGAGGTTGCTCAAGGTGGAGCTTGAACTCTGTCTTCCTGTGGCCATGATCCCAAGAGGTGCTGAGCAGCCCCATGACTTCTTCAGTGATAGTCAGTGCCTTGCAGATCTGACCCCGTATAAAGTGCCAGCATCATGGTGCGTGTGTTAACCCTGCATTTCCAGCAGACGTAGTGTAGGACAGTGTCAGGGGAAGGACTGTACACCAACATAATGGGAGAGCATCTGCACTGGTAGTATACTGTCCATGTATGTGCATGATATTCATCCCTTCCCTCTGGGCTGCTAGCATTGCCCAGTAGACATGAGGACTAGTTGCCTTGAGCACCTTCCAAATTCTTTTGTTTTAAAAACATTTCTCAGCAAAGCTAAAGTTAAAAAACTGATCCTTTCAAAATTATGCAGCCATCACCGAAGATTTTTTTAAAATGTGTTTAAAATAATTTTTAAATACAAATGCTACATGGAGTCTAGAAGAAAGTTTTCCTTTAACTTAATTAGCCAGCAAAGAGGAATACTACTTAATCATTGGATTTAAGGCAAATGAGTGTTTAATTCAATAAGGATTCATTATTTAAGGAAATTACCAGGCATAGAGGTAAAACATTTTCACTTCAATAAATGGTGCTAGGCTAACTCACAGCTTTGTACATTGGTATGTATTAGTTTATTGGTGTTTGTGTGTTTGTTGTTCTAATTAATAATCTGTTAGATACCTGTTCTTAGTGCTAGATACTACTTTACTGTACATTGAGACAGCCCTACTGCACACCAAAGTATGCAATACCCAAAGGAAAGCTCTGACTCTAACTAATGGAAGCCTGTCTGTGTCAGATATTCCAAAAGTAAGAATTTGAGACAGTTCTGACCCCTTGTTTACATTATTGGCTTCCTACTAACATGAGAAAATAATGGAATAACTTTGATAGAATTTTTTGCTAGAGTATAAAGATTATTGAATTTGTACCCAATGTACAGTATTGCAGAAAACACTTTAAATTTGTTTGGTTAGTCCAGCAAACTTTCTGGGGTTCATATATTGCACTAAATTTCTGTTGAACCTGTAGCAGGCACATTCCTTAGGATAAATGCAACCAATACGGCCCACAGTTAAAAACTTTTTAATGTATTTCATTATTAAAAGGCAAAAATGTCATAAAAAATGACAGATGAAATTGTCTTATGTAGCAATGTGCATTGATCTCAGTGAGATATTTCTATTTCTTATTCTCTTACATGAGAATATTACAGCAGGAAGAAATTTAGTTTGCTTCACCATGTTAATATATGATCACAAGGCGTGCATGAGTGTTATTGACTTATCTTGTACAGTACTAGGTATATTCCTGTAACCACTTTATTTTTTTTTATTCTTTTGCTGTATTGAAACTGGTTCTGTGTTAACCAGGCAAGCATAGTTATTCACAAGTTATTTACTTTTTTATGTTTACTAATTCGGCTTAGTTATTGTTGAATATGTTTCTTTCTTGGATTATTTTTTATTGTTCTGGTGTTGAAAAACATTTTTGTACCATTTTATCATGATGAGAATTCATGAAGTAGAGAATTTGCAAATAATTGCAATAAGCACTGACTTCTGAACTGAAAAGAAGGAAAGAGTTTCTTGTGCAGTGCATCTGAGGTTCATATAATAGTCTTGTACTATACTGTGCTTTCTTTACTGCACCATAAGGAAAGAAATCCCTGTTCTATGTTTTCATTTAGTGCAGGAAATCTGATTTCCCCCAGTGTTTTGTTGTCTGTTGTACTGCTGAAACTACAGTAGTTGAATATTGCAGTAGCATTTCAGTTATTTTTTTATTGAAAGTGCTCAAAAATTGTTTTTTAAATGTTTTCAAAAACAATAAAAACATTTTATATTAAACAGTCTTGAGTGTTTTCTTAGCAGTCATATGGTAATTTATACTGATGTTGACACCATAAGGACTTTTCTGATTTGTATATAAAATAAAGCAATCACTTAAATATCCAGTCACGTCTTAAAGCCCTGATCCTGCAATTATTTATAGTTTACAGTCTTAAATTCTAACACCTAAATTGCCCCAGTGAGATATCAGAGGCTGCTTGTGTGGCTTAAAATTAAGTATGTACTTAACTCTTTGCTGAATTGGGGCCTTGAATAATAAAGACCAGGGGAATGGCAGGCAGTAAATGTTGGTGTATTTTTAAAAAACACTGGGAAGACCTAGGGAGTTAAAGACTAGGTAAACCTTAATCTGAATCATAAATTGGTTGAAATGTTCAACTAAATCTATCATGACTCCAGCAGAAGAAAAACATGTTAGTAAAAGAGTGAATAAAAGACAGCAGTGTATGTAGACTTTTGAAAGACCTTTGACAATGTTCCAAAGAAATTATGACACTAAGTAGCCAAGGCATAAGAAAAAGTACTGTTAGGGATTAGTAACTGGCTAAACCAGAAAACAAAGAGCAGGAATAGATGACCAGTTTTCATCATGTCAATAAGCTAATAATAAGGTGCACCTGGATTATGTAGTAGGACCAACGTATTGATGCTCTGAAATAGGAAGCAGGTAGCAAGATGGCAAAACTGGAAGATAACACAAAATTATTTAAATCAGTGAAGACTTGAGAAGATTGTGAAATATGTCATAGAGACATGAAGAAGATGGGTGAATGGGCTACGTGAAGGAAGATGAAATTCAGTATCAACAAATGCAAGGCGACTTGCTAATGGAAAAAGACCTGGGAATCATTGTGAACAGTTCATTGAAGATCTTTTGATGTACTATAGTAGTAAAAAATGCAACTAAAAGGATGTACAAGGAATAGGATGGAGAGTAATGCAAGCAATTATAGTGCCATTCTAGAAATTAGTGATTCACACTCGCATGGAATTATGTTCCATTCTGGTCACTCCATCTCAGAAAAGATATAACTAAAATTGCAGAAAAACATGGAGAGACCGAAAAGACTGGGAGAAGAGTAGATGACTGAGCCCTATTCTATACTTGAGGGCTTTTCAGCAGCAGTTGACCACCAGTTACGCGAGGAACGTAAAATTCCTTGCGTAACTGGTGGCAACTTTGCAAGCCGCTGGTACACATCCAGGAAAAGCCAACCACAAATCCCTTGCAGTTGGCTTTTCCCTACGCCCCCTGACCTCCAGGATTTCTGGGAGCAGCGCAACGAGTTTAGACTCGCTGCAAACAACTCCCAGAACGCTACGCTGATGGTGGCAAATTTGCCATCATCACTCTAGACTTACCTTAATAAGGGGCGTAACAGTAGTCAAAATAAGGAATGGTGTAGCAAAGGTAGATCAGGATCTTCTGTTCACTCTTTCTCATCGTGCAAGAGCAAGAGGACTTGCAATGAAATTAAGGTGGGACAAATTCAAAAGTAATAAAAGGAAATACAATTTCACACAAGGTACAATTAGACAATTCAAAACTGAGCTGGGTAAATTTATGGAGGGAATGGTATGATGGGATGGCCTGGTTTGGCAATTGACTGATCTTTGACTATGGGTGGTAGATATGCCCGTGGCTTGAGATAGGAGGTTAGGTGGAATGAGTTCAGAGTTATTACAGAGAATTCTTTCTTGGGTGTCTGGCTGATGAGTGTTGCCTACGTGCTCAGGATTTAACTGGTTGCTATATGAGGTTGGGAAGGAATATTCCCCCAGGGCAGATAAGCAAAAACTCTGGGGGTTTTTTGCCTTCTGTGAAATGGGGCACAGCTCACTTGCTGATGGATTTTCTTTACATTACAGTGTTTAAACCACAATTTGAGGACTTTAATAACTCAGTCATAGGTTAGAGGTTTATTATAGGTGTAGACAGGTAAGGTTTTGTAGCTTTTGCATTGTGCAGGAGGTCAGAGTAGAGGATCATACTGGTCCCTTCAGGCCCTAGAGTCTTTGAGTATGAGACTATGTAACAGCCACAAAATAATGCAGCCAAAAGCTTAGGAGGCTTCAAAAAGGAGTTTGACATTTTCGTGAATAGTAAGAGTCTTTAGCAAAAACATTTAAACAGTTGTGGAATGGCTATAAACCAGCTTTGGGGGGCATAAGCTTACCTCTAACTTAGTTTAGTAGAAAATTTTTATGGGGGCAGGTTATCTCACAGTTACCTACCGCAGGGTTTCTTGCCTTGAAGAACTGAAGATGGCCGCTGCCAGAATACTGGATTTCCTGGACCCCTGGTTTGTCCCAGCAAGGTAATTTCTGTGTACCTAAATGAGACACACAACTTGACAGGATACTAGATGTACTAGATGTATTAAAGAGGATTGGTATTCAGGGTCCCGCCCCCCCCCCTAGTTTATATTTTGAGGGCATTTAGATATTTCAGGGTACCTCTCAAATTTGCCAATTAACAACAAATTAGATTTCCTACAAGGTAAACAGTATGATTGCAAAGACTTTGCTATCATAGGGTTCCCAGCACAAGACTCACTTTTTGTCCCATGTTTCAGCTCCTGTGCTCTAGAGCCAGTCCCACCTCTTATATTCAGGCTAGGGTTTAGGGGCTTGCTTTCATTCCCAAATTAAACGTCTCTTGCTTGGGGGGTGTTCCTAACCTGTCTCCCATCCACACACACAAACTTCTGATCCAAGTTTGTTGGTGCTTTACACCTATGCTAGCTATCCTTGTTATATTTAGAAAATTAAAACCAGCGGGATCTTATTCAGGGGGGTAAGGCAATACGCCACATTTATTGTGAATACATATACATTGAAATTTCAAAAAGTAGAACACACCAACTAGTTCTTCGAGTGATGCTCCTGTCTATTCCCCTGTAGGTGTCTGCATGCCCCATGCACAGCACGCCGGAACTTTTTTCCTTTAGAGTACCCATAGGGCCAGCTGTAGCGCCCCCTGGAGTGGCGCCATAGCCACTCCCTATATAGCAACCCACTGATCCTTCCCTCCTCAGTTCCTTCTTACCACCCTGTTGGTCACTGGAACATCTGCGTACGCAGTGTCTTCCGTGGCAATTCGTTGCTTGGGAGTACCTGTTAAATTGTTAATAGTTTATAGTTAGTTGTTAGAGATAGCTGGCACCTGCCCTGGGCTCGGGGTCAGGCTATGCCAAGCTTCAAGACGTGGGCAATGTAAGAAGCCCATGCCTGTGGATGACCCGCACAGCAGCTGTTTACTGTGCCTTGGGGAAGCACATCTTGCAGAGAGGTGCAAGATTTGTCGGGGGTTCAAGCCGTGGACTCAGAAAGACAGAGTCCAGAGACTTAAGCTCCACATGATGGGAGGAAGCGCTGCGCCCCACACCCAGCGATTCAGGGTTGAGCATGGCACCATCGGTGCGGAGTGCTCCGGTGTCATCGGCACCAATGCCCAGCCGTTCCAAGCTGCACTGGGAATCACGGCGACGCTCGCTGTCTCCGGTGCCTGCGAAGAAAAAGAAGACAGGGTGTGATCCCCGCTCCATGATATGGCGCACCAGAAAGACGCTGGTCAGAGCCGCGTTGGCCTGACCCACTCCCAATCCCCCCCTTGGTGCAGGATCAAAGAGAGAGACAGCACAGTCCGGGTTTGACCTCCTCACCCACTAGGGACATTTTGGAGGAGGACATAGTGCTGCCATCTAAGCCAGAAGCCTTTGCAGCAGCACAGGAGCTGTCTGGGCAGTCGGCCTCTAAGACCTCAGTACTGACCCCCACCGTACCGAGATCAGTACCATCGCAAGGGAAGCCAACCCCCCTCCGTGCCGTGGGCCGGGACTTGGGCCCAGCACTGGCTCCTCCACTGCAGCACTGTTCGCCAGTACTGCTGCCCGTGGTGGCAGCAGCTGGAGCCCCTTGGTACCACTCCCCACTGCCGTCTCGGCAGGGTACCTCGCCATCTCATCGGCACTGAGATCGCTGCAACAAAGGTCGGCACCGTTCCCCGATACAATCATGCTTGGCACCGCCTTGGTCTCCACGGAGTAGCCCTTCAATGAGCTCCGTGGAAGAGTCCAGACCAAGGGGTTCGTGCAAGGGTGCCACTATTCAACCCTCCCAGCCAGTCCCTGTGGCACCTCTGTTCCACCCCCAATGGTTGGGTTGGCAACCTGGCGTACAGTGGCCCTTTTGGACACCTTGGGCTTTCCAACAGGGTCAAGGATATGGGGCCGGGGCCCCTGTGTTGGGGTCGGATGTCAGACCACCCCCGTCTGTTACAGTGAGTGTTCCGCCCGGTACCGGTGAGGCATCGGACATAGAGTCTGTAAGGGGCGACCATGACCAAGCCAGCCTGGCTAGCGGGAGCTGCAGCGCGCAGTCCAGAGCGCAATCTGGTGGTCTGGAGCTCGAGGAGTCATCTTAATCCCCTCCGGACAAGGCGGTAGCAGGGGCCAAGCCCTTGTCCATTCCGGATGATGTGAAAGCCAATCAGGAACTTCGCCGCCATGTAGCCAAAGGCTTAAACCTACAGGCAGAGGAGATAGTGGAAGATGCGGATCCCATGGTGGACGTCCTCCTGCCACAGGGCCCGAGCCGCATCGCCCTGCCTTATATTAAGACGGTGCAAAGCACCACAAGAACATTATGGCATATGCCGGCCTCGATTCCTCCTACAGCCAAGCGGGCGGAGAGAAAGTACTTTGTCCCCTCCAAGGGGTATGAACATTTTTATTCCCACCCTACCCCAGGCTCGTTGGTGGTGGCCACGGCGAATGAGCGGGAAAGACAGGGTCACCTGGGCTCGACGCCCAAGTCCACGGAGGCAAAGAAACTGGACTTGTTCGGGCGCAAGGTCTATTCAATGGGGGGGGGCTGCAGTTAAGGATAGCTAACCAGCAGGCTATCCTCAGCAGATATATGTTTAATGCATGGTCAACCCTAGAGAAGTTCTCAGACTCACTGGAACAGGTCTCTAGAGCTGCCTTGTCTGCCTCAATTAAGGAGAGAAAAGTGGTGTCCAAGGGTTTATTGCAGTCGGCCTTGGATGCAGCTGATGTGGCAGCCCGCTCCATGGCTTCGGGGATTATGATGCGGAGAAGCTCATGGTTGCAAGCATCGGGACTGCCTCAGGAGGTACAGGCCACTATTCAGGACCTTCCATTTGAAGGACCTGAACTGTTCTCCCAACAAACAGACTCCTGCCTACAGACCCTGAAGGACTCTAGGGCCTTGATTAAGTTGCTGGGGCTCCACACACCAGCGAGTCAGAGAAAGCCCTTTAAGCTGCCACCTCCCTCATGGCCATATCACCGCCGCCAAGATGATGATAGGCGGAGGGGTAGAGGGGGCCGCAGGTCCACTGGTCGCCAGCCTAGTGGCCAAGGGGGTTCGCGACAGCCGGTGGGCCAGAAAAAGAACTTTTGAGGGTCAGCCTGAGGACGACATACCAACCCCCGAAGATCCAGAGACTCCTTTGTTTGCCAACAGACTCTCCCGTTACTTACCAGAGTGGCTCAAGGTTACGTCAGACTGTTGGGTACCTAGAACAATTCAGGAGGGCTATTCCCTCCAATTTTCTTCGTTACCCCTGTCGGCCCCCCCGGCATTAAGACCCTTCCCGCGGGACCCTGTGCACGAGCAGCTACTGTTAGAGGAAGTTCAGACCCTGCTCCAGAAGGGGGCTGTGGAAGAGGTCCCTCCCAAAGGAAGGGACAAAGGGTTTTACTCCCGTTATTTCCTTATCCTGAAGGCAAAAGGGGGTCTGCGACCGATTCTAGATTTGAGGCACCTCAACCGCTTTCTTCAAAAAATTCAGTTTCGCATGGTATCCCTCTCCTCCATTGTTCCCTCTCTGGATCCAAGTGATTGGTATGCCGCCCTTGACTTACAGGACGCGTACTTCCACATTCAATCCACCAAAGACACAAGAAGTTCTCGCGCTTCATGGTGGCCTGGAAGCAGCTACAATTCACCGTGCTTCCGTTCGGTCTTTCAGCAGCGCCACGGGTGTTCACGAAGTGCCTGGCGGTAGTAGCGGCGTTCCTCAGAAGAAAAGGAGTTACTCTCTTTCCGTACCTCAACAATTGGCTGGTCGTGGGTCGATTGTATCAAGAGGTGCTGTCCCATTTATCAGTGACACAATCCCTGTTCAATCGACTAGGCCTCTTGGTGAAAACGCAGAAGTCGGTGTTACTGCCCACGCAAAGAATAGAGTTTATAGGGGCGGTCCTGGACTCAGTGTCCTCAAGGGTGAGACTCCCAGTCTCCCGCTTCCAAGTGATCAGGTGGGCAGTGGACTCCTTAGCAAAGTTTCCCCTAGCCTCTGCGTGGGAGTGCCTCCGCTTGTTGGGCCCACTCCAGTTGTGGTTTTCAAGTGTGTTCCACCCGGCGAGAGAGAGTTTGGACACAGTGGTCACAGTGCCAACGTCGGTGCTAGCGTCCCTTCGGTGGTGGAGTCGCAAGTCCAATCTCTGCTCTGGGGTTCCCTTTTGACTCGCCCAACCATCGATTCACCTAAAGACGGATGCCTCGGACATAGGCTGGGGGGCACATTTGGGCCGTCTCAAAACTCAGGGCCCGTGGGAGAGTGGGGACTTCCATCTGCATATCAACATCAAGGAGCTCAGAGCAGTGCGCCTGGTGTGCATGGTATTTCAGGATCACCTCCACGGTCGAATGGTGTCTGTACGAACAGACAGTACCATGGCGATGTTTTACATCAACAAACAATGGGGCACCCGTTCAAGGCAACTCTGTTAGGAAGCCATGAACCTGTGGGAGTTTTGTATTCGCCGCGAGATACGCCTAGTAGCTTCATACGTACTGGGCCTCCAGAACTGCTTGGTGGATGAGCTCAGCAGGAAGTTTATGTCTCACGAGTGGTCTCTCCACCTGGAAGTGGTGGAGTCTCTCTTCCGGAGGTGGGGTTGTCCCTGTCTGGACCTGTTTACCTCACAGATCAATGCCAAGTGCCAGGAGTTTTGTTTGTTCAAGGGGCTCAGCCCGGGTTTGAGGGCAACACCTTCGAGATTCATTGGACAGACGGCCTGCTGTATGTGTTACCGCCGATGCTGTCAGTCCCCAGGGTGTTGCAGAAAATAAAGGGGGAGAAAGCAGAGGTCATATTGGTAGCCCTAGCGTGGCGGAGACAATACTGCTTCTCAACTCTCCTGAGGCTGTCGCAGTGCGATCCTGTCCAACTGCCTCAGAGGCCGGACCTATTATCCCAGGACAACGGCCTATTACTCCACTCCAATCTGGAGGCATTGCACCTCTGTGGGTGGTTCCTTCGTGGTTGACGGGCAGTGAGCAGCTGTGCTCTTCTCCGGTGAGGGAGGTCCTGTGTGAGAACAGGAAGTGTTCAACAAGGGTCACGTATGCCGCCAAGTGGCGCAGGTTCACGCGGTGGACTATGGATAAAGGGAAAGATCTGGCCACGCTTCCTATTCAAGACGTATTAGATTACCTCTGGCACTTAAAATCTAATGGGCTGTCGTTGCTATCTCTCAAGGTCCATTTGGTGGCAATTGTGGCCTTTCATCGGGTCCCCGAGCACACCTCACTGTTCTCGCTCCCTATAGTTAAGAGACTTCTGAAGGGGCTGTCAAAATTGTACCCGTCAGTGAAACCACCGGCAGCTCAACGGGACTTGAACTTAGTCCTCTCTCAACTCGCCAGGGCCCTGTTCGAGCCATTGGCAACATGCTTGCTGCTCTACCTCTCTTGGAAGGTAGCGTTTCTGGTGGCGATCACATCAGTCAGGAGGGTATCGGAGCTGCGAGCTCTGTTGGCAGAGCCCCCTTATACACTGTTCTTCAAGGACAAGGTGCGGCTGCGCCCACACCCGGCCTTTAGGCCCAAGGTCATGTCGCAATTTCATGTTAACCAGGGCATTTACCTGCCAGTTTTTCATCCTAAGCCTCACGCATCAGAGGAGGATAGGCGTCTCCACACCTTGGACGTGCGCAGGGCATTGACCTTTTATATTGAAAGGACAAAACCTTTTCGCAAAACGCCCCAGCTTTTTGTGGCAATCGCAAACAGAGTACGGGGACAACCCATATCCGCGCAGAGGATTGCCTCTTGGATTGTGGCTTGCATCAAAGAGTGTTACAAGCTGGACGGTAAATACCTTCCGCGGGTGACTGCCCACTCGACAAGGGCCCAGGCAGCATTGGCGGCATTTCTGGCGGGAGTCCCAATTGCAGATATCTGTAAGGCAGCAACGTGGTCCTCTCCACATACCTTCGCGCAGCACTACACCATCACCCAACAAGTGCGGTGGGAAGGGTGGTGCTGCAATCGGTATCCCTGTAATGTCTCCTACCTCCAAGGTAAGGCTAGATACTCACCTACAGGGGAATGGACAGGAGCATCACTTGAAGAAGAAGAAGAAGAGGTTACTTACCTGTAACCGGTGTTCTTCAAGAGGTGTGCTCCTGGCCATTCCAATCCCTCCCGCCTCCCCTCAGATGGATTGGGGAAGAAGGAACTGAGGAGGGAAGGGCTGGTTGGTTGCTATATAGGGAGTGGCTATGGTGCCACTCCAGGGGGAGCTACAGCCGGCCCTACGGGTACTCTAAAGGCAAAAAGTTCCGGTGTGCCGTGCACAGGGCATGCAGACACCTACAAGGGAATGGCCAGGAGCACACCTCTCGAAGAACACCATTTACAGGTAAGTAACCTCTTCTTCTAAAAGCAAGAGAATCAATTTAAAGAGAGCAATTTCCTATTCAATCACAGTCATACACAGGCAGACAGGTAGGTAAAGGCAATCAGTTCTATACTTGTTATAATTACGAGACTTGTTGCTTGTCCACTGTCCTGTCAGTGCACCAGTGTTCCTGCTGTGTGTTTGTAGAACTGGACTCAAAGTTCCCATCTTTCTGTACTCTTCTTATAGGAGTTTGTTTCCATTCAAGCTTATGGATTCCATTCAGTCATGTCACTTCTGTTTGATGTGACTGATTGTGACCTGGGCCTCCTGGGATAACCTTCTGAATGTCCTAAAATCATGGCAATGTGCAAAAGCAGGGCCAAACCCCCAAACCACTGATGGGTGGTGCTTAAACCAGTCTTCCAGTCAGTAACAAAAACATTCTTCTGATTCCGCACTCTCCTCATAAACTAGAAACAGCCCCCTTTATTGCACATCAGCCCCTCCGGTTCCCCCCACCCCCAGCCACAGGGTCTCTAAAAGAAATAGGTTCTCCTGACCCCAAAGGATCAGCCACATCACCCAGAACAATATAAGCAATCTTACCCAAAATACCATGCTGCCAGCCAATCCTTTAGTAACTACAACTAAAGGTTTAATATAAAAAGAAGCAAAACATAAGAGATTTTAAAGGGTCAAAGTGAATCACATACATACAAATGATTTAGAGTCCATAGAAAGCAAGTCCTTGAAGAATCTGTAGTTTGCAGATAGTCCAATTCCTCTGGTTGACACCCGGCATCTGGGTGATCTCGGTGCTTTGTTCAGTCCCAGAAAAATAGTTCCAGAGGAGGGCATTGGTTCCAAACAGACTGAAGACAAAATGGAGATGGAGCCACTGCCTTTTATCACCTCTGCTTTCCGTATGTTCTCAGAGTCCTTGCCAAATCAAAATGGAGTTGTCACATGTCGGTCTGGGTGACTCTTCACACAGGTTTCTTCCTAGGCCCCCTGTAGCTGGGGGTTCCCATGATGGGCCATCAAGAGGGCAATGGTTTTGCAGACACCCAGTCTGGGATTGCCATAGAATCAAATAACTTGGAGCACACACACAACAAATACATTCCTAATTTCTAATATAGATATGATACCTACATATAAACTACATAATCATTTCTAGCTGATTATAACCTTTCTATTGGTACCAAACATGGCATATAACATATGGATTATTGCAAATATGAAATATTAATATGAAAGAATCATAAACAGTCCCCTAGACCCAGACAGTGCCACCCCCTTCTTATAAGATTCTGTTCCCATTCAAACGTCTGGATTCCATTCAGTCTTGTTGCTTCTGTTTGATGTGACTGATTATTTCTTAATCACTGAACACTGTAACAAACATGATGTTTCTTTGTTGTCCTCCTGTCTCAATTTTTGGGTGCTAATCAATTTTATTGGAGCTTTTCAGCCATGTAGATTGTGAAATTTTGTTATTTTTGTTTCCTCTTTGTGATACAATAGTTCCAGCTGGGACTTGTCTGATACTGGTGCCTGCTCTGTCTCACATACATCAATCTCTCATTAATTCAAGCCTTGATCTTTTTCCTTATTTTAACTTGCATGTGAAAAGCACAGATTTCCTTTTTAATTAAAGGTATTTTTCTCTTCCTTCCTAACTCACTACATAGAATAGTGAACTACTTGATTAGGTGGAAATACAAAGAATTACAAATCCAGGGAGTGTTATAGTACGTAGACTAGATCACATTTGTCAGTGTCACTGTGACGGGGTGGGCACACCCCGCACTCAGACTGGTTTATATGCCCGGAAGGAAGGGTTAGCCCTGCCCCTTAGGCCCTGCTGGGCATGCTCCAAATGCTGCCCAGGGATAAAAGGCAGCAGTTTTCCTCAGTCAGGGGCCAGCTTGTCAGAGGGAGCAGACGCAGGCTGAAGGCTCCTACCCAGGACCTGCTCTAGCCTGTGCCTTAAGAGAGCACACCACTGAGGGGCTGCGAACACCAACGACCGGACGAGCCGCTGGGCAAGGCCTAAACTGCTGTGAGGACCTTGCAACAGAGGCCAACGACATGGCACACCCAGGAAGGTCCCAGGATTCGCAGGAAGGAACTCGGTCTACTGCCCAGGTAGGAAGCAGCCCAGGGCAGTGCCTATTGGGGTGAGCCAGGATAGTGTCGTGGTCTCAGTCGGCGTGTTATGGCCTGGATCCCTGCCGACTGGGCTAACCCCTCCCGCCCCAGCAACTCTAGGGCCCTGGGCTGGGGTTCAGTGGAGTGGGCGGGCCTGAACCCCCCTACCTGGGTCCGCTCCCTCGGGGCCAGTCAGAGCCTGTGATCCGAGACTTTGGCCATTGGGCCGCACTGCCCTGCTGAGAAGGGCCTGAGCCTCTAGACTCTGGCCGTTGGGCCATACTGCCCTGCTGCGAAGGGCCTGTAACTCTAGCCATTGGGCTGCACTGCCCTGCTGAGAAGGGCCCGTGCCTCTAGACTCTGGCCGTTGGGCCATACTGCCCTGCTGTGAAGGGCCTGTGACTCTGGCCGTTGGGCCGCACTGTCCTGCTGAGAAGGGCCCGTGCCTCTAGACTCTGGCCATTGGGCCGCACTGCCCTGCTGAGAAGGGCCTGTACCTATAGACTCTGGCCGTTGGGCCGCACTGCCCCGGGAAAAGGGGCCGAGTATATAGCTCAAACCCCGGGAAGGCTCCGGTTTGAACCCACGGAGGCAACGTGCTCCGCGACCGTCACAAAGCCATCTGATGCTGGATTGTAGGCCTTAAAACCAAACATTTGTTTAATACCACACCCTTATGCCTACATCCTTTCCTGGGGTAGTGCTTAAATTTGGGCAGTAGCTGACCCACTGCACAGTGGATGCTGGTTAAGTCACTCCAGTGCTGATGGAACTCCAGTGCCTCCCCATAATTCTCCCCGTGTGCCAAAAAAAGAACAAATAAGTTTTCCCACAGCTCACTGGAAAAAAATCATAGAGCAGCATAACTTAACTGCAGCACCAAGAACCATGTCCCAACAATTCCCAGTGCTTTATATGAGTGAGCACAGGACCAAGGTGGATGCTGGCACGTGGGATGCACTCAAGCATGACACTGCACCGTGTCTGCTATCACCCAGATGAGGCCAACTTTGATGCTCACCCCCTGAGCATTTCAACAACTGCAGTGGATGGGTAGTTTGAAACAGAACACGCTTACTGACTGACATTTTGTAATTCTTGTACAAGTGTAACAGGTGCCCTTTTTTTGCACATGCAGGCGGCCATCTTTGTATGCACAAAGACTGCTGATGACCCAAGTGAAGTCTGCAGTAAAGACACACCCTTCATGGCTAAACTGGCTTTGATGGGTTAGCATGAATTCATGTACAGCTTCCTGCAGGTGCCAGTACCCTATCACATATGATCTAAGAATTCAACTTGAAGAAATGAAATAAAATTGAATAAAGGAAAATCTGGGCTGAATGTTTTCAACAGTAAGGTGTAGTAAGTGGTGAAATAATCTGAACTTGCCTTTAGGGGACTAAGAAAAACAGCACTGATCTGAACTGCACTCCTTAAAACATGTATCCACAGTGTTTGAGTTAGTGGTTAGAGACACAAAATGAAACTTGCAAACACTTAGTTTTATATAAATTGTTATCTCTGCATATTTTATCTTGCATTTGTTAGGGCTCAGTCCTTGCTTTTCCTGTTCCGCTTACCAAAGATCCAGTTTTACTTACTGTACCTGTTTTGTCAACTTGTGCACGGCATAGGTGAGATTGCCAAGGACTGAGGATTGATATAAAACCTGAGATGCTAGAGATACTGCAGTCTCGTTACTGCAGTTTCCAGCATTTCAACAACCACAGTGGACAGTTGGTTCCTCTTAATGATTTTCCTCTGCCAAGTAACTTCTATCTTACTTGCCCAGGCTCAGCTTCAACCAGCTATTCTTCTTAATCTATGGGCTGATCTTGACCAAATACTGAACTAGCTTGGTAAGTAGAGTTGTCATATGTTGTAAAGGACAGCTAGAACCATGTCTCCTCTGAATATTTTTTGGCACTGAGTCTATTATTTCTTTACCAGTTTTCCTGATAGCTTCATGTAGATACTTAATAATAACAGAGAGAGAATTGCTTCTTGTGGGACTTTCTAGGTCAGGGATCTGATGGGCATCACCATTACAATTCTAACCATGTCAGACACAGTTACAGAGACAGCCATCTTTAACAGAAGTCTTGAACTCCAATCACCACAAGGGCCGCATGAGGACTAGTACGTTAGCCTGAGGGCCACAACACTGAAACCTTTTCATAGAGTCATATTGCAAATATTGGTAACAATAGTGGTGTTGTGGGCAGAGGCGTTGCTGGGGGGGGGGGGAATGGACCCGGGGCATGGGCCCAGCCCCCACCCCCTGGAGAAGAGGCCCTGCCCCTGGCCGGGGATAGGGCCAGGGGGAGGCCATGCCGACACAGGTGGCTGGCCGGCTGTGCCCCAGATCCCTGGCTGGGGATGGGGCCGCTGCGGCTGCAGGCGGCCAGCCGGGCCCCGGATCCCCCGTTGGGGATCCAGGGCTTGGCCGCTGGCGGCCGCGTCCCTGGCCGGGGATCGGGGGCTTGGCTGCCTGCCGCCGCAGGCACGGGCCCGGCTTCCAGTGGCTGCTTCTGGCTGCATCACGGCTGAGCCGCTCGCGATGGCGTGGCCTCCCCCGGCCCTATCCCTGGCCAGGGGCAGGGCCTGCCAGGCAGCCAGCCAGGCCCCTGATCCCTAGCCGGGGATGGCGTCGGTGTCGGCACCGCCGCGGCCGGCTGGGGATCCGGGGCACCAGCATTGGGACCCAGGGCACGTGCCCCGGTGTGCCCAATGCTGGCGATGCCACTGGTTGTGGGCCACAGGAAATAGCTTTAGCAGCTGAACGCAGCCTACAGGCTGCATGTTTGAGACCCCTGATCTTTAACATCCTCTTTTTGGTTTTGTTTGTAGGGTAAATGGGAAATATAGCTCTGTGGCCTAACCTACCATGCTATAAACTAAGCTTCTTAGCCCTTAGACCAGACCCTTGTATCTTTCTGTAAGGACTGGCCACAGATTGGCCCTTGTTATTCAGTTCACCCATTCCTAGGTCAGTGCTGGAGGAGAACACTTTCACCCTCAGAGATGTGCTAATCAATTCCTGACATAACCAATCTCATTTCTTTCTGGGCCTTCAGGAAATGAGACATTTTGAAACACTTCATTTGAAAAGCTGCATGCATGCAGTGGAATTATTTGACTGTGTTTATAACTGTATGAACAAAAGGTGACTACTTGTTTAGTGGTCTAAAACATGGGGAGTGTAAAGTAAGGACAAGTGCTTTGAAGAGTACTGCTGGCTACAAAGACACTTGCTTTACAGAAGATGAGCTGGCAAAGAGAGATTTGAAGTGGCTCAATCTACAAATCCTTATTAATGTAAATAAACTTACTGAAATTAACAAAACTACTTGCAAGGGTGAGCCCTGACTTTTGCTGCTACCACAAGCCTAAAATCCTAACTCCTATTTGAACAGAGAATCATTGAGAGCAACCCTTGCTGACCATCCTTTCAAAAGTGGTATATCCAGAAGGTGGCGCTTTAAGGAATTAACTTGATTTTTAAAGTATACTGTTTATAACATTACTGACTTAGAAGGTAATTATAAACAGAGGAATATTTTCATTTCGACTGTTTTGTGCCTCTAGTATATGAAATAATATTTACTGAAAAGTGTTAATTTTTTAACAAAGTACTTTATACTACCTCCCATTACAAAAGTATTCAGTACACTGAAAACTTATGAATGAATTAAACTTCCTTTACTAGTACTTTTAAAGAGATATATCTTTAAGAAAGGTGGAAGAGGTGGGCAAGCTGCTGTTATGATTCAGACACAGGGAAGAATCAGTATTTGTGGCTTCAAAATGTTGCTCTTCCACTGTGTGCAGGGAAGGAGAGAGAAACTTTGGGTAAATCCTTTACCAGTCTTGAATTTCACTTTCTCTATCTGCAGAATGGGAGTCATAAATACACAGGTACCTAAGCAAAAGATATTGTGAGTTTGGTACATATAATTTATTGACAAATGATGATGATAATGTAAAGATATTAAAAGAAAAATGTTTAGAAAAATAAAAACAAATATTTAATGCTATAAAACATCTTATTAATGTAACATTTTGTAGGATTTGTCCTAACCAAAGGATCATAGATAGGAAAGCAAGCTGGGAGCAATGAGAGTGAGAGCATCCCATTAGATCTTAGCAATCTAAACATTTATCTTTCTGGCAGCCCTCATCCCCTCCAAACTGAAAATATGGAGGAAGGTGACAGTCTATGATTCAAATAAATATGTGCCTCCTGCACTATGGGATATATCATCCTCTTACTGCACTTGTTTGCACACCTAATTTAAAGGATTTTTTTTTAAATAAATTACATGTAAACTGAGATATCAGCACAGAAACTTATTTGAACAAATTTCATACAGTCATCTACATGGACTTTTTCAGAACTTATGTAATGTCTTTTTTATTACTTGGATAATTTTAATAGCAGATGTTCTTCTGTTCTCTGAGACTCGTTGATTTCTAACTCTAACATCACTTTTCAAAGGACAAGATTTTGAGACAATACGTGCTGCATCCACTCTCCTGAACAGGAATGCAATGTTCCTTTGCGGGAGACAATTCAAGTCAATATTTCTTTCCATTCCATTTATAATCTCTGCACTTACTGCTGAAAAGCAACCATTCCTGAGATGGAAGACGTAAGTTAATAATCACGGTACAGGACATACGCAAATGTAGAGAATGAGGAAATGTTGGAACAAATGCCAGAATTTTATATTCATTTCAAGCCCCACAAGATTATTGAGCTCTGCAGTATTAAAGGGCTACAGTCACTGCGCCACTAGTCACTAAGGCACTGTACAAAAAATAAATTGCTCTTCTCATTCTAACTGAACAAAACTAAGCAAGAAATTTACATGCCCTTTTTATTGCTACTCATAGTGAGGTAGCACCTGTAGGCCACAGTCAGGAATCCACACCCCACTGTTAAGCTAAATTAACATACATATTTAAGATAGCACTTTTTCTAATAATATCCAGACAAGCTGCATCACAAGTTGGAATCTGCCTAAATTCCAAAACTTGTTAGCTAATCAAGAGACATTAGCTGCTTAGTGCTTTCTATCAGGATGCAAAGTATTTATTAATCCTCAATGCACTTCATAAGCTGGTATTATTAACTCCATTTTATAGAGTGGGAAAGTTGGCACAGAAAGCAGAGCAGCTGCAGCCTGATTTTTCAAAAAGTGAAGTATGCCAAATATGTCTGATATAGACAGGTGGTTACCCAAACACGGTGGATAATGCAAATAAACAGTTATATGTCTGAAGGGCTATCTACATACTCATGATCCCTATGGCCAAACAAGGCATACGCCTCATCTGTTTTCAGTCAGGAGCTAAATGACTGACTTACCTTAGGTCATGCAGGAACTTAACTGCATGATCAGGAGTGGTATCTAACTCTGAGCACCTAATGGTACTCTGAAATGTGAGTCATTGTCATGATATTAGCGAAACTGAGATTACTAGGCTTTCAGTAAGTATCTCATTCTCTTACTCATGACAGTGATTCACTGTTCCCAAATCAGCATCACTTTTTAAAAATTCCATCCCATATATATATATTTTTTCCATTTACCTGTCACTTTGAAATTGTGTGTGGTTTTCCATAATGGTTTTTTGTTGTACTTCTCAGCAAAATCATGCTAAAACCCTCTTATAATAGAACAAAGATCCAGAAATGTGTCAATAGCAAGAACTTGTTACACAAGATTTTTATTTTTTAAATTGCTATTGAAATTACTTCAGATATTTTTGAGTTAAACTCATACCACTAACAAGCACTCACCTAACTGATTTTAAATTCTCAGTTATGAAGTTGTATCCATTCATATTATTATTCCATCATCCTTCCAGTGGTGGTGGGTGTTCTTCTTCCTCCTAAACTGAAGTATTGGTAATGTATTTTCCTTCATTATAAAGATTATTTTCCTAATTATTTTTATTGACAACTCCTCCCAAGCCTAAAATAGTAATAGTTTTGTTTATTGACATTATTTTCTTTTCCACACACAGACAGTGGTGTGGTATTATTTAGTGTCACCAAATAGCATGCTAGTTCCAGAGGGGTAGCCACGTTAGTCTAGTTCAGCAAAACAAACAAGGAGCCTTGTGGCACTTTTAAAGACTTAAATTTGTTAGTCTTTAAAAGTGCTAAAAGACTCCTTGTTTAAGGAGTATACTGCTTGCCTAGATTTCTTTTAAGGTCACAGAACAATTTGGTTTGAGAAGAGAAACATTTTTGCAAATGCCCTAATGGAAATCAGTGCACATGTTCGGGTCTACCAGTCCAAAGAGTGGCATTTAAGAGATGGAAAATAGTTTTGGAATTTGTAGTTTCTGGCTCTTTCAGTGAAGAGAGAACTCAGAAGGCATCAGAAGCCACCATTTTGCTAGCTGCAGCACTGCTGGGGCAGAGGAATGAGATAAAATATTAATTTGTTCTTAATGATCTCAGTGTAAAGAATTACACTGCAGACAAATTATCCAAATACAGGTTTCCTGTATGTCTCAGGTTTCGTTTCTATTATTCTTGTCCTGTAACTTATGGAGATTTTATACAAATATTTACTGCTAAAGATGTGTTGTTTATAATATGTAAAACTGGATTGTGTGCTTAACAGACTGCTGAATTGTTGTTTTCTAAAAATAAGTGTGCCACTTTTTGACTTCAGAGCAGAAGAGAAAGTACCTTAATTACAAGTGTAATATCATATCTAAAGAAACTCTACACTGTATGGGTGATCTGCATGATGGCTAGCTGAGGCCCATGAGATAAGTCTTGAGTCCAGTAAAAATGCACTTAGAATCATAGAATCCTAGGGTTGGAAGGGACCTCATAGGTCATCTAGTCCAACCCCCTGCCAGAGGCAGGACCACTCCCACTAAACCATCCCAGTCATGGTTTTCTCCAGCCGGGCCTTAAACACCTCCAAAGATGGAGACCCCACCACCTCCCTTGGCAGCTCATTCCAAGGCTTCACCACTCTCCTAGTAAAAAAGTTTTTTCTAATATCCAGCCTCGACCTCCCTAACCACAACTTGAGACCATTGCTCCTCCTTCTGTCCTCTGTTATTACCGAGAACAGTCGAGCTCCATCTTCCTTAGAGCATCCCTTCAAGTAGTTGAAGGTTGCTATCAAATCCCCCCTCAATCTTCTCTTCTGCAGACTAAATAAGCCTAATGCTTTCCAGTCTTTCCTCATAGGGTTTGTGCTCCAGCCCTTTAATCATTTTGGTTGCCCTCCTCTGAACTTTCTCTAGCATGTCCCTGTCCTTTTTGTAGTGGGGAGCCCAAAACTGAACACAGTATTCTAGATGTGGCCTCACCAGTGCAGAACAGAGGGGAATGATCACATCCCTTGATCTGCTGGTAATACTTCTTTTGATGCAGCCCAGTATGCCATTGGCCTTTTTGGCAGGAAGAGCACACTGCTGACTCATATCCAGCTTCCCATCCACCATGACCCCCAGGTCCTGTTCTACACTGCTGCTACTTAGCTGAATGTTCCCCAGCCTGTAGTGGTGCATGGGGTTTTTCCATCCCAAGTGCAGGATTTTACACTTGTCCTTATTGAACCTCAAAAGATTTCTATTGGCCCACCATTCTAATTTATCTAGGTCTCCCTGAATCCTGTCCTTGCCCTCCAACATGTCTACTGTTCTCTCCAGCTTGGTGTCATCCGCAAACTTACTGAGAATGCAGTCTATTCCATCATCCAGATCATTGATGAAAATGTTGAACAGAACCAGCCCCAGGACCGACCCCTGGGGCACGCCACTCGTGACTGGCTGCCAGCTAGACATGGAACAATTGATTCCTACATGCTGAAACCGTTGATCTAGCCAGTTTTCTATCCACCTTATAGTCCACCTATCCACTTCTTTAATTATAGTTAGAGAAGAAGGGATGTTAGCTTAGAATCCAGCAGAACTATGTTCAGTTCCTTGTTCTACCGCGGATTTCTTGTATAACATTGGGTGAGGTATTTCTTTTCTCTTTCCATCAGTGTCCCTACTGTAAAATATGGATAACAGAACTTTCCTACCTCAAGCTATGGTAATGTGGCACACACAAGTACCTAAGATGGATAGTACAGTGTGAGCAATTGTCATTCTAGAGCACTGGCACACAAAAGCCATCAATGTCATGATCATTACCAGCAGGGCTTGATTAACCAGCCTGGGGGCCCTGGGCTGCCCCACACTGTGGGACCCACCTGTCGCCTGGGGTCCCCTCCACCACAGGGACCCCAGGCTGCACCTGACCCTGGGCACCCTGCACAGACTGGCCCCTACTCCCTCACTGGGAGGGTCCTAGGGCCAGAGAGCACTCCCACCTCAGCCCTGCTCTGGCCAGCCTGACCAGGGAGGAGTGGGAAGGGGGCTGGCTGGCAATGCACAGCATGCTGGTGGTCCCTGGAAAGACCCTGGTGGAGCACGCCATCCCCTTAGGTGGAGCAAAGAGGCATTGGCCTGCCCCGCCCCCTCGCTGAGGGCAGACCAGCCAGTCCAGAGGTGGGGCCAGTATTCTCCCCAGAACTTGAAATTAAGGATGGGAGTAAAGGTGGAGCAAAGCGACACACCCTAGTGTTTGGTGCCCTATGTGACTGCCTAGGTTGCCTCTATGGTAGGACAAGCCCTGGTCATCATGTACAATATTACTGACCTTACTGTGATGAGACTTGTCACTACATCAAAAGTATTTAAATTAATAATTTAAAAATAAATTAGTAGTGGTTGTGATAAAGGGAATGTATTCTAATAGTCAGAAGAGGAGGGGCTGGAATCAGAAGGTCTGGGCTTCAAGTTAAATTATGCTGCAGTATTGTAAGACCTTGGACAAGTCACTTAATCTCTATGAACTTTAATTTATCCATACATAAAATGGGGATATTTATTTATCCCTCAGACAGCTGTGAGGATTAATTAATATATAATGAATCATTCTGTGGAGCTCTTTGAGAACCTTGGCCAACGGGCTATATAAATGCAAACTATTATTTTTATAACTGCTTTCATGTTACCTACTTATGCGGGAAGAAAATTATTCTGTGACAGCTGGTGTCTCTCAGATATTGGCTCAAGGGTTGAAGTAAGGGGGGGCATACCAGACTGCTGTTCCAGGGCCCACAATTTTTAGGAACCAGAGTTCTGGGGCCCCTAAAAATAGAATAATAGGTTGGAATGCAGCATTCCAGTGCGTTCCCCCTTACTACCTCTGTGCAGACACCGGACATACATGACCAGCAGCTGCGGCCCCTAACTGACAGGAAGACAGTCTTCCAGCCAGCAGGGAGCTTCCCCCAGCCTGGGATTTTTTAAAACTCCTGCCCTGAGCATGCTCAGAGCAGGAGGAGCAGCCTGCGGTGTGGCTGCTCTGGTGGCCAGGTAAGGGGCCCCAGGGGGCGGGGAAGGGACAGTCGGGCAGCCAGTGGGAAAAGGGAATGGGTGGGTAGGGTGGGAAGAAGGGGTCTGGCTAGGGTGGGGGGGGATCAGGAGAGCCAGCAAGCACGTTAGGATGAGAAGAAGGGGTTGGGCTGGCTTGGGGAGCTTGGGGGGAGACCAGGAGATCTGACAGGTGGGTAGGGTGTAAGGAAACATAAAAGCACCACAGCTAAAGTTTGCTGGGTAGGAGCTGCTGTAGGCTGGGTAGTGGTGGAGGGGACTATAAAGGGTTGGAGTGGGGGGGATGAGGAAGGATGGAGGAGGCTGGGGGGCTGAAGTGGGGGCTAGGGACAGAGGGGGCTGGGAAGGTGTGGAGGGAGTTGGGGGGCTGAAAGGGGTAGAGTGGGGGAATGGAAACAAGGGGACTGAAGGGGGGTGTGGAGGGGGTGAGATGCTGAAGAGGGATGGAGTGCAGACAGGGGAGCTGGGGGTGGGGGTTAGGAGGGCTGTAGTGGGGACTTGGGGGCAGGGAGCTTAGGAAATGGGGATGGGGGCTGAGGAGGACATGGGGAAAGAGGAGACTATGTGGGCACTAGTGGACAAGGTTGGGGTGATGTTGTGGATTTAAGGCTGTGCTTTGTTTGTGAGAAAGAGCTGGTGGGGCTCAAAAATGCTTACCTGGACCGAGGCCTGCACGTGCATGAAGGGGGGCCTTGATGACAGGTTGTCTAGTTAAGGATTTGGAGTTTAACTGTGCTGGTGCCCATGTTTTGGATAACTGATAGTTTTTTCAGTAGGAGAGAACAGGCAAACAAGAATTTATGCAATGTTAATTAGGAGCCTCTCAGAATTAACCCCATCCCTTTAAAACTTAAATTGTTACTCCTTGTAATTTTCCGCAGATCAAAAGTTTATTTTTTTAACAAGTTGAGAAATTGTGCATTTCTCAGGAAATAAATGTGAGTGTGAATTTATGTTTTCATTTCATCCCCTTCCCCCCCACCACCCCAAAATTAAAGTTACACTAGTGTAATACAAAGATCTTTGTTAAAAGGACATTAAAGATGTTCTGGAGTGCTCTCTCCCTCAGTACCGTTTCAGAATGAGGAAGTCTAAGGCAGGGGTGGCCAAACTTATGGAACTCAAGAGCCACACAAATCGATTATTAAAACTTTGAGAGCCACACTGAGGCATATAACCACATATTTTTGCCTACTCAAAAATTACTAAACTTAAAATTCATTGCACACTTTAATTTGATCATAAAAACAGGGCAAATATTGATCCTACTAATGTTAGATTCTAATAATTACTTAAGGTTACCATGAAAGCTAGGCCTATATAGTAAAAACTTAGCTGTCGCTAGCTGTAGAACACTGCAGGCTTGTGGCAAGTTTTTTTTAAATCTGGGCATTAACTTGTCAATGCAGTAGGTAAAAGCTCTCTCAGGTGCTGATCTCTAAGTATTGCACAATGCTTTGAATTTCATTGTGGAATACAATGCTTCACAGCAGTAAGTTGTGCCAAAAGTTGAAAATAATCTACATTCAGTTTAACTTTTCTCCTTTGTATTTTCATTTCTTAGTATTTCAGATCATATTTAGGACTTGTAAAACATGATTTTATTTTAACGAGTCAGCTGTATTAGGGCCTATGAGAAAATCTAAACATGCAGTGAGTGGCTTCTCTGACCATGTGACGCTTCCCTTCCCCACCCCCATTGCTGCTTCCCTGCCATCTCTTACCACACTGCTCCTTCTCTGCTCTCCCCGACAATGCTGCACATCTGCCCCCCCCCAACCGTGACCCCGACCATGCCACCCCTTCCTGGCCTACTGGACGATGCTGCCTTTCCTTGCGGGGCTCTGACCATGCTGTGCTTCCCTGCCAGCTGGACCATGCTGCCCTTCCCTGCAGGGCTCTGATCATGCTGTCCCAGAGGTGGCCTTAGGCAATTGGGGGCCCTAGGCGAAGGCCCATTGTGGGGCTCCCTAAAGGGCCCACTATCGGCTCCCACTGCTACCCTCCCCCGGCCCCAGTCCCCCCTGTACCCCTAACCACCCCACACCATCCCCCAGGTCTCCCTGTTTGTTTTGCTGAACCAAACTAACATGACTATCCCTTTGGACCTTGTAAATTATTCTTGGGTATGATGTTTTTAAAGATCTTCCCATCATGAAGCTGGTAACTTGATTATCTTTCACTTAACATAAATGACCTAATGCTAAACTACAAAGTTAAAATGAACATTTTAAACATTTTTAAAAAGTATGAGCATTAATTAATAAATAAAAATGGTAACATTAATGATGGCTCAAAAATAACAAATACCACATTTAAAATTTTGGCAGTCAAATCTTACAAATTTTTCATATAGGTTTAGGTTTATGTGAACTAGACATTTAATAGAAATAAGTATAATAAAAATAAATAAAAAGGTTTCTAGTGTGTAACTATAAATGAAAAATGGTGGGTTACTCTCTAGTAACTGTCCTTCAAGATGGGCTGCTCGGATCCATTCATTAATAGGTGTCTCTGTGGTGGAGCATCGGATTGGTCGGAAAAAAACTTGTCCTAACCTGTCAGAAGAGGGGAGGCGGCCACTGCCCCTCACGCCACCCATGGCTATATATACGGCCACCTCCCTGCCCCCTCCTCAGTTCCTTAGAGTCTCCAACTCCAGAAGTGGGGATCGAGGGAAGTAACCCACCGTCGTTCTTCGAGTGCTGCTTGGATGCATTCAGTAATAGGTGACTACTAGCCATGCTGAAGGATGGCGGGTGGAGTTGGTACTTCTGCCTACAGCACAACAACAGGCCCTGTAGGTAGAGGCCTCACAGCAAGACGTTCGCTGCAGACAAGAGGTGAATGGGCCTTGGCGACCCGGGAGAAGCAAGGGCTGAGGTCAACCAGAACAGGGCAAAACCGAACCCGCCAAGGCAGAGCGCATACACAGGTTGGCGAAGTCACCGGAGCTAGAGGAAAAGAAGGGGCGCAACTTAAGAAAACAGGTTATGCGGGTGCCCCGCGTAAGGCCATTTGGACATGTTTCGAAACAACACCATTATTTCGAAACAACTGTTTTGAAACAGTGTGTCCAAATGGCCTTATTTTGAAATAAACATTTTGAAATGAGCCGTTTCGATAGCAGGCTTTCCCTTAATTCGAATTAACATTTTCTTAATTCAAATTAATTTATTTCAAAATAAGGACTTTATTTCAAAATAACTCATTTCAAAATACTTATTTCGAAATAACAATGTGTGTATAGACATAGCCTTAGGGTTACTGGGCTAGCCATGATGGCTGTGGCCTACATAGATAACAATAGAAGGGATAAATGTTATCCTTCCGACCAGCCACGGAAAGACCCAAAGACACATGCCCAAAGGGGTGTGTGAATTTGGAATACCCAGCAACACACAAGGGAGCAAGGACTACTGAATTCAGGCGAGAAGGATCTAAGGGGAGATACTTCATGCTGGTTAATAAGAAGTGAAAAGGCCAGGGGTGGTGTGATGAGCAACACACGGCATATCGGTCAAGATGTCCCTGGGCCAGGAGGGTGTCACGCAGGCCTCCAGCAGTGTTACAGTGTAAAGACCCAGAAGATTTCTACCATTTGGAAGGAACATTTCAAACCCACTAGGCACCTGCAACGTGGCACGGTGGGCCTTAGGGAGTGCTGTTGGCCTTGGTATTCCTATAAAGGGTCACAGAAGTGGACCCTCCTCTCCTCCCTTTATGTTCTGCCTCAGGATTCCACTACTGGGAAGACTTTCTGGAGGGGGGGGGGGGAGACGAGGGCAACCGAAATGCAAAGCCACCAATTGGACACTTAGTTGTGACGACCAGAAGGCCTATGGGGTTAGAATTGCAGTGATTTAAAAGACCTTGTGTGCCTGAAGACACCGCCAGGAGTAATACCCGCCCCTAACTACGCTGCAGCTATGTGTGCAGCAAAGTTAAAGGACTCATTAGGAGAGGAACTACCTTTCCAAATGATATAGGTTATGGGAGGAGTGGATGATCTCCTCCAAGGACCACCTGGGAAGGATATGGTACTCACAGGGTGCAGACCACGGTTCTGTAGGAGTACGCTGGATTTTAGAAAAATTCCGACAAGGGCGGCTTATCCCTATCATTTAATCTTATCTAGGATAGGATTCCACCATGGGGAAAAAAACAAATTTCTGAGTTTCCATGCCAATCAGAAATCGGGTTTTTGGTCGACTTGAGCTCCATCGAGTGAGCAGGGAATACAACAGCCTTTAGCAGTTGCCTACGGCAAGGTGTCACCCAATGGTTTTTGGCCGTCAGGTCCCACTAAGGAAGGCGAGATATATCTGCTGGACACCCAGGTGATAGTGTCCCAGGGCCTGACCTGGATAATCATGGTTCCACGGTCACCCTAGGGCAGGGGTACTCAAACTTTTTGCGAGCCGGTCCACATTCAGCCTTCCACCATTCATCGGGGTCCACAAGCAACTAGGGTAGGCCTACTGCTGGCAGTGTGGGGGGGGGTGCTCTGGGAGCAGGGGGGCTAGCGGGAGCGGGGGGGGTGATGCCGCCAATTCATGTTGGAAAAGACTATAAAATTTAAATTGTGTGTAAAATAGTTGTTTTTGGAGACTGATTGCAGGCAGTGGTATTTGCCTCCTGTGAACAGCCACACTCTGGATATGTTCCCACCTCTTGGGAGCAGGTGGGGCCCAGATCCTCCACTGCGCTTCTGCTGCATGGCTGCCTACAGTCAGCCCCCTATAACGACTATTATCTTTTTTGGGGCCATGAAATTTTTTGACATTAAAAAGGGTCCTCGTACTCGAAAAGGTTATGAACCACTGGCTTATGAGACTGTCAAGTGGGGCTGTGTCAAAGCCCTGGCAACATTCACTGAAATCACTCATTCACAGGCCTCTGGGGCCGCCTCTTTGGTTGATTCTTGGTGCCTCTCTCCACTCTGCTCTGCTTTGGCACCCCCACCTCAGCCTTACAGACCAGGAACTCAGCAGGGGGGCAAAGTGCAAACTCAGAGCACAACAAGTTCCAGTGGGGCAGCTGTCTTAGTCCAGTTCAGCAAAAGCAGCAAGGAGGCCCGTGGCACTTAAAGACAAACAGATTTATGATTTTCTCCCATGAAAGCTCATGTGATAAATAAGTCTGTTCATCTTTAAGAGCCATAGGCCTCCTTGCTGCTTTTTTCTGAGCACACCAGTGTGCGCACATGGACAAGAGCCGGCCCACTCCCGCTCGCTGGAGCCTGGCCTGCTCCGCACCTGCGCAGTAAGTACCGCGCGCTGCGCCGCCAGCTGAAGCGCAGTGGCGCGAGGTAAAGTTCGGTTGCCAGGAGACGGGAGTAGAGATGCCAACAGCGCCAGTCGCACTGACAAGTGTGCATGCGCCTTTCTCCCTACTTTCCCCGCCTTGCCCTCGTGTCAGCGCTCAGGAGAAAAGGAAACTCTTGGGCTGGGAGGGGAAGAATTCATTTCTCCCTGTTGCCGCAGCGATCCTGCCAGCTCGTTCCCGGAGTCCTACGCGCCCAGCTCCTGTTGCTGGCCAACAGCGATTGTTGCCGTAGAGGGAACATTGCCGCGGTCCACCAGAAACGTCTTTACGGTCCGGATTGTGGACCGCGGGCCGCCGTTTGAGTACCCCTGCCCTAGGGTGAGTCATTTATGTGTACCCTGGTTTGGTGACGGCCAAGTGCGGAGCCCAGTGGTGCACAGGAAGTTTGTCAATGCGCTAGCACCGCAGGCTTGTCTAAAAGTTAGTTGGGAGGCCTAGGGTGGGTTTCCTTTCACCTCTGTCCAAGTGACTGGAGAAAAGGCATTGCCTCTTCTCCCGTGGGTCCCACTGACCTGGTTGATTCCAGGTCGGGCATATAGAAGCTGTCACTTCAGGAGTGGATAGAGAGGGGAGGTAGGGAGGGTATAACCACCACCTTCCTGGGAGGGTGGGGCCTAAATAGGGACCCCAAATCAGGAATATTCTGGTTAGATATGAGGCCATGCCAGAGAATCAGAAGAAGCTGTTGTTTGCCACCAGTTGTTTTCCTCCCCAAGGGGGGGAAAAACCAGGGAGCAAGGTAGAAATTTGTAAACAGTTCTGCCTTGGTCTCTCCCTGGGCATAGAACTGCATGCGGAAGAGACCACCAAGTGTCATATTTCCGCCTAACAGGTGGGGTAAAGAAAAGGCTTACAATACCATAGAGGTGGCTGAGGGCCTACTAGGACAACTTAAACGCGTGCACTGACCGGTTTTGTTGGGGTGGGGAGATGCCCAAGGCGTCCCTCCCCATTTTGGGTATGGAAGTAGATCCTACCTGATGTTGGGCAGGCAGCGGCCAGGCGCAGGGTTTCATGAGCATCCTGTTGGGCACATGCATCCCCTCATACCGGGAGTGTCTGTAGTTGTGGCTAGAACTACTAGGTGATGTGTCCTTCAGCTTAGCAAAGGTTCCCTTTAACGCCTATGAAAGCAGAAGGAATCATCGGTCGAGATAGTACCTGAAGGGCGGGGGGGGGAGGGCTTTCTTGTTCCTTTCCCGTATTCTTTATCCCTTTCTTCTCCAATGACAGCCCCAAGGGTAGCAATGAGCTGAGATTGTCTGCAGCAATGGCCACAGTTTCAGGTGGACCCTTAATAACTGAGGGGAGCTTTGGTTACACGGGCCATATCTTCCATAAAATCAGTGGAGCAAGGCCAAGGACTGGCTCACCCCTGTCTGTGACGTCGACGTGGGGGTGGGGGGGGAGGGTATGACAGCCCTCGGGGGTTCCCCATTCCCTCAATAAAGGGAAGGAGGGGGAAGGGGTAGTATCTATGTTCTCTGATGCTGGATCACCATGGTTATGTCCCGGATGTTATGGGAACCACAGTAGGCAGTTACAGGTTAATAGGGATAGGCTCCCCTTCCTTGCAGGGAAGGGGAGGGAGAAAAGACCCTCCGAGAAGCCCCCAGGATTTGAACTGTGAGAGGGTGGTGGGGTGGGACTGAGTCCCTGCCCATGCTCTCCGGGAGGAGAGTGGGAGGAGTGATTTCAGCCCCATATGGCTTATGTAGGGTGAGCAAAGGGCCCCGAGGGGAGAGGACAAACGTATTTTGCCTCTCTCCTAGGGTACCATGCGGTACCCTCTACAGTCAAGGTCTCAGGGCAGAACAAGGCGTCACCCCCGAAGGGCAGATCGAGTGGCACCTGCTGTGCAGAGGGGGGTACTCTGGCTTCCCTAAGCCAAACTGCTTGGCGGGTGGTTACAGCCGAGACCATGGTGCGGGCTGCTGTATTTACCGCATCCTGGGCTGAGAGGAGAAGATCCTGGGAGATTATTCTTCCCTCTTCCAGGAATGCATCATACTTCTCCTTGGCCTCTGGTGGGAGCAAATGTCTAAATTCTGCAACTGATTCCCACACATCCAGCATCTATCTGTTGGTCAGGGCCTGGTTGTTTGTGACCTACAATTGAAAGGCTGAAGACGAGTAGACCTTACGCCCCAGGAGGGCCAATTCCCTAGCTCCTTTCAAAACAGGGGGAGGGGGTTGCTAGAAGGTTTGCCCAGGCCTAGCGCCATCTGTACCATGTCCCTAGGAGGGATTGGGTGGGCAGCGAGAGGGGGGAACTCTGATTCGGGGGCTCTCTATTTAAGACCTGCCGTGTCTGACACCGGGGTGATGGAACCCGGGTTCTGCCATTGGGAGAAGGTAAGGTCCCAAACACTTGGGTGTTCGGTGTCTGTAAGCGGCTCCACTGAGGAGAAGACCGGCCCGAACAGGGTGTCCGAGGGAGGTTCAAAGGATTGAACTTCCATCCCCAAATGGGCTGTGGCACGGTGCAAAAGATCGAAGTGCACCGATAGGTTGCCCGTGTATGAGCCTGGTACCGGGAAGAAAGTGGTGCCAGGTGCCCATCACAGAGTTATGGGGGAAGGGGTCTCGTGAGGGGACCATTCATGGGGATGGAAACAGAAGGGTGATGGTGCCAAGGCCGCTTACAGCCCTTTGATGGACCTTCCCCAGGGCTTGAACAGGGGGAAGTACCCTCCGATTCTTGAGGTGGTACCGGCGACAGCAAGGTTATATGTTGCCATGGGGATGGCTCTATGGTACTGGGCCCTGATGGATTAATAGGTGGTGGGGCTTGAGGGGAGGGAGACCAGTGTCGCCCGTGATGTACCCAGGCCTCAGATAGGAAGGCCAGCTTGCCCCTCCTAACTGATGCTGGGGGAGGTGCTGTGGGTAGCAGGAGGAGTGCCCGAGCGGCCTCCACCGCCTCCTGGGTTGTCGGTATTGGGAACGACTCCGACTGAGCCCACAGTGAGCCCGTAACAGGGGAGACAGGACTGCCCTGCTGAGACGGGCCCTATACCATTGGTACCAAGCTGTGACAAGCCTGCGGTGCTGGAGGTGACTGTGATCGGTGCCGGGGTGAGCCCTGCATCGACGGTACCGGGCTGTGCCAGGACTGTGGCACCGGGGGGCGACCTCAAGCGGTGCTGAGGAGCCAATGTGCTGCGCCAGCACCGAGGTACCGGAGTTGGTACCAAGCTCGTTCTCCTGCAGCCACCGACAGCGTGGTGCCGGGCCGGGTCCGGTGCCAAGCCAGGTCTCGGTGCTGGGCAGGAACCCGAAGCCTCGGGTGAGGAGTGCCAAGCCTGTTCAGAGGGTAAAGCACGGCGCCTTTGTTCCCTCTCCTTGGTTGTCCGAGGTTTAAAAGACATGCATAGGGAACAGGCGCTGACCAGGTGGCCTTCGCCTAGGCACCGGAGGCACTTCCCACGGGGGTTGTCCCGGGGGAAGGCCTTGCCGCACTTGGAGCAGGGTTTAAACGCTGGTATGGTGATGGACGAATCCTGATATTCTGGCCTGAAAGTGGAGCATCCCTGTGGTGGAACTATGTCCACGAAAAGGTGCTCCCAGTCGGGCGAAAAGCCCATAGAAGGTGGACAGGCTGCTTGCGTTCACAAGGAGCGGATGTTCCAGATCCAACACGTAAGGTGGAAGAAATGAAAATAGGGAGTGGTCAGGAGGCAGCCATATATATAGCCACTGGGTGGCGTGGGGGGTGGTGGCCGCCTGCCCCCTCCTGACAGGCTAAGACAAAGGTTTTCTGACCAATCCGGTGCTCTGGCATGGAGACACCTATTACTGAATGCATTCGAGCAGCGCTCGAAGAAGAACTAGGCCTATACAGTAAAAACCTAGCTGCTGCTCGATGTAGAAGATTGCAGGCTAGTGGAGAGTTTTTTAAAATCCTGACCATGCTGCACTTCTCCCCACCATACTGACCCCCTCCTGAACTCCTAGGCTGGGGCTGCTTTCCTAAATTGATTTGCTTACCTTCTTCTGGGAGCCACAATTTTTCATTCAAGAGCCACATGTAGCTCCCAAGCCGCAGTTTGGCCATGCCTGGCTCTGACTATGCTACCGCTTGCCTGCAGTTGCTGACCACGCAGCCCTTCCCTGACGGCTCTCACCATCCCCCGCATCCGTGCTGGCTCTTACCACGCCCCTGCCTATCTGCTGTCCCAAAGCATTACTCACTTCTCACCCCTGTCTCCTGCCATACTGCCCTTTGCTGCCATGCTCTTTGGGGAGCCGCAATTTTTCTCTGAAGAGTCACATGTGGCTTGTGAGCCGCAGTTTGGCCACACCTGGTCTAAAGTCTTAAGCCTAAACCTCTGAAAAACAGAAAAAGGCAGAGTTAAAATAATACCTCTCTCACTAAACCCACATACAACCTCACCTCTGCCTGTGTGGAGATGACAACAGGAATCTTACTCATTCCTAACCAAACCTAGTTCCAAAAGGGGCAACCATGTTAGTCTAGTTCAGTAAAACAAAAAAGTTCTGTGGCACTTAAAGACTAACACATTTATTTATTGCATGAGCTTTCGTGGGAGAAAATCCTACTTTGTCAGACCCTTTGAAGAAGGGGAAACGTACAGAATGGGAGGAAATAAATGTAGGGGGTTTAAGTCATGATCATCTTCCTCTGTATGCTGTTCCCCAGTGTTTGAATCTTTACAACTCTTTTGATTTGCTATTATAGTGTGGCCCTTTCCCATGACTTACACCCCCTTGCATTTATTTCCTCCCATTCTGTACATTCCCCCATCTTCAAAGGGTCTGACAAAGTAGGATTTTGTCCCATGAAAGCTCATGCAACAAATAAATTTGTTAGTTTTTAAGTGCCACAGGACTTCTTGTCAAACCAAACCTGACATTTTCTGCATGCTCACTATACTAGCAAATCATTGCTCTCTTTCATACACTCTAAACACACTCTAATTGATACAGCAGATTAGATCTGGGAGGGAGGTTGTCTGAGTTCACATTAGAACAAACAAGGAGCCCTTGTGGCACAAGCAAAAGTATAACTGGAATAACAAATGTATTTATCGCAGGAGCTGAAGTGGGATTTTTTCCCATGAAAGCTCCTGTGATAACTAAATTTGTTAGTCTTTAAAAGGGCTACAGGACTCCTTGTTTGTTTTGCTGAGCTAGACTAACACGGCTATCCTTTTGGAACTCGAACTCACATTGCCACCTTGAGAAACTTGCAGCTGGAGGTACAGGAGCTGAAGGCTTTTGAAAAAAATTGTTTAATTTCTCTAGAATTGCTCTTTTTCACTGCCTAGTTGTCCTTCATATGGTATGGTGACCAACTGAAGGACTCCTTAGGGCTGCAGGAATCAAAGGAGGGCATAATTAAGGCTTTTAGCAAAAATGCTTATAAGAAATAGGCAATTTTAAAAACATAACTGGGAGGGTGTGGGTAGGATGTATCTCTACTAAATGACCCTAAATTTGTATCACAGATTCTAGTCAGGATCCTCTTCTGACACAGCTATTTTTAGATTAGCTCACCTATGCATGTGGATTTTAAGAGTATTTTGAAAAAACAGAAAGCTTTGGTTAACCTTAACTAGGAGGCTTCAAGGGCAAACCCAGCCTTTTGATTTCAAATTCAGGTTACAAAATCTACTTTTGTGTCTCACAATATTTATTTCCTCCCTCCTCTGTGTCTCCGTATCCTTCTCCTAGATCAGAGTCTGTAACCTGCAGCTCTCTGAGTACAGGACTGGCTCGACTGATAAGCTAATAAGGCAGTGGCTTAGGGCGCCACTGCCTTAGGGGCAGCCACAGTGCCATTCAGGGGGCAGGACAGGTTGGCTCAAAAGCCAGACCTGCACTCTCACCCCTCCTGGAGGCCTCTGGGCTGGCCTGCTTAGCCCCTGGCCTGGCTGTTCTCTGCCTTGGGGTGGGACAAACTGGCCATTGCGGAGGTCAGGTCTATTCTATTCTAACTATTCAATGCTCCCCTGCCATGCAGTGGGGGACTGGGGAGGGGGAGGGACAAAAAAACAAAAGCCGGCTCAGGGCACCATAGCCCCTTGAGTTGGCCCTGTTTGAGCGCCTCCTTGTGGCTCTGGGCTCCTAGTTGCTGGCTGCCTTCCCTACTCTACCATGGGGCTCTACAGCTGGCCTATGCCAGACTTCAGGCTCCCCTCTGTCACCAGCGGACTCTGCGGGGGGCCCACTCCTGGCTTCAGACTCTCTCCACCACACCAAGGGACCCTGGCCCAGCTCCCCCCACCTTCTACCAGGAGTTTACCTTGCAGATCTCAAAACAATTGGGCATTAAAGGAATTTTTAAAAACGGCTCTTCTTATCTTTTGGGTTGCTAACCTGTGTTAGCTTTTGGGAGGTGGGGATAGCTTTCTCCATCCTCTCTGCATCATTTGAATCTTATGGTACCTCACTGTAATATAGAGAGGGCTTCAGTGTATATAGATGGTTTATTCTGCACTTTCCTATAATGGGCTAATCGAAAGCAGTTGCAGTTGCTGTCCTGTGTGCATGGCTGTTGTTTAAACACACTGACCAGATACCCTGACTTTATAAGGACAGCCCCCCCAGAGCTTTTTCTTTTTCTCTTCTTTATATATATAATGTAAACAAGGAGTCCTGTATCACTTTTAAAGTTCAAGAAAACAAGACTTGTTCGTGTTGCTTAACTAGACTAATGGGGCTACCTCCCTGGAACTTTTCTTATATAGGCCCCATCCAGATTATTAACACTTACTGTCTGGTCATACCAGGGCTGACTCAAGGCGCTGTGGCACCCTAAGCCAGCTTTTGCTTTAGCGCCCCCCCCGGGGGGTGGACCTGGCCTTCACTCTGGGCCAGCTTTGCCCTGGGGGTGGGTAGGGCCAGACCAGAGGCAGGGGCATCGCTGGCGTTGGGCAGGCCGGGACACGTGCCCCAGGTCCTAATACCAGTGCCCCGGATCTCTGGCCTAATCGGGCTGGGGATCCGGGGCCCGATCCCTGGCCGGCCGCAGCCACGGTGGCCCCGTCCCCAGCTGGGGATCCGGGGCCCGGCTGGATGCCCAGCAGGCCCCGCCCCTGACCAGGGATAGGGCCAGCGGGAGGCTGCACCGCCTCGGGCAGCTAGGTCGCGGCAGGGCCAGGCCAGAAGCAGCTGCTGGAGGCTGGGCCTGTGCCCTTGGCCACGGGTGGCCAGGCCCCCGATCTCCAGATGGGGACGGGGCTGCCGTGGCTGCCGGCGGCCAGGCCCCAGATCCCCAGCTGGGTATCTAGGGCCCGGCTGGCCGCCTGTGGGGGCCCTGTCCCTGCTGGGGATCTGGGGCCTAGCTGCTGGTGGCCGCAGTGGCCCTGTCCCCAGCCGGGGATTGGGGGGCCTGGCTGCCCATGGGCGCCGGCGCAGGCCTGATCTCCAGTGGCTGCTTCTGGCAGGACCACGCCGCGGCCTAGCTACCTGCAATGCCGCAGCCCCCCGGCCCTATCCCTGGCCAGGGGGCGGGGCCTGCCCGCTGGGGATGGGGGGTGGGCCCATGGCCTGGATCCCTCGCCCCCCCAGTGCTACCTCTGCCAAGAGGCAGGACGAGAGCGCAGAGCCCAGGCCCCTGGCTATCCTGGAGTCACTGGCTCAGGAGTGCAGGGTCTGGTTTCTCAGCCATCCTTAAACCAGTGGTTGTCAAACTTTTTCCCTTGGAACCTCTTGCTGGACCCCTTTGCCATATGGTGACCCTCCACTGAAAAAAAGCGGCCGCTGCCAGAAAATTGAACTGTGACCATGGTTGTGTGTGTGGGGGGGGGTAGTTCAGGGGTGGCAATCCCTCATGGCTTTCATCCTTTCTCTTGAGGCTTCTATTGCGTCTTTGAAAGCTACACATCTAATTTGAGATCACCTATGTGGAACATGTGGAGGGTGATTCTACATGTCATACTACTGTCTCAAATCAGAAAGTATGTCAAGTCTCTAAAATTGAACATAGTATCCTGGAGTGTGTGTGTGTGTGGGGGGGGGAGCTCCTTGCAAATGGTTGGGGGGGGGGCTGGGTGGAGAAATGAGATGGAAGTGCTGAGACAAAGTAAAGAGAAGAGACCCAATGCCAGGCTGGCAAGCAAGGTCCTGTAAGATCCTGTCTGCTGCTGAGCCTGTCCAAGTCCCTCCAGGTCCTGCTCCCTTCTCCACTGCCCAACCCCAGGAACTGAAGCAGCCCCTCTGTGTTCCACTTTCACCTCTGCGCTTCATCTGCTCCCTGAGTCTGCATGAGTTTTCATGAACACACAAATGTCCACAATATTGTGATTGATGGGATGCTAGCTTTCTCTGCTTGGTCTGGTGACCCCTGGCAGTGTGTATAAAGCAGCAAAACAATGGGGCTATCCACTCTCGCCTTCAGATTAAGACCTGATTATAACTTCTCCTTCCAGCAGATCCATCCCTGAGTTGGATTTTATTCTGTTACCTAGGCTTTCTAATTACAGAAAGAATACCATACTTCGTAACAGGGTCTCCTACCAGAACAGTTTGCTTTTCTCTTCCCTTTTTAATTAAGTTAAAAAAAAAAAAACCCTCTCTGGAGTTTTTATTAAATTCTACAAGTTATAACTTTTGTTGCAAGCCAGTGAATTCTCAAACCACTGAAAAAAGAGGCAAGTCCTAATTTGCAAAAATAATTACAATCCCCATGTTGCAGAAATGGTGGAATAAGGGGGTGTTCAAAGTGTCTTCTTCTCTTCATTTCTTCTGTTGATAAAAAACACAAAGGTTGCTTTTCAGTGAGCTCAGTCCTTCTCAGATGACTGCCAGAGGCCCAAAGAGATACTGGCACAGAGACCAGGCATAGAGGTTGTTTGAATAACAATTAGCATCTCATTGTTAATCCTAACGACTCAACTTTGTTGCAATGCTTTTCATTGAGGCGTGATACTGTGTTACAAACAACCAGCCCCATGAACACTCCCTTAAGCAACTTTCACCCTGATCCACTCCTCTCTCTGTCCTGGCAGGAGAGTGGGCCTGACTCACCTCCAGTCCCTCAATCACAGGGCCCCAGCCCTAGCCCCGAGTTCTGCTGCTACCCCTTCCGACCGGGGGAGGTCGCAAGCGAGCACCTCAGCGGGCCTCGGCAGGATTCTGTTTCCAGGCGTTGAGAGAAGACTGGCCCGTGAGCCAATGAGAAAGGACCTCTGTCTCCAAGGGCGGAGAGAAGACTGCACTCTGAGCCAATCCCAAGGAGCGCCTCTCTCTCTCTCTCTCTCCCTCCCTCCCTCTCTCGGGGTGGAACGAACACGGAGCTCTGCTCCAATCAGAAGACAAATCCGTCTCCAGGGGCGGAGGCACCATCAGGGTTCTTCCCCAATCACAAGGAGAAATCTCTCCGGGCTCGGAGGCAAGGCGGGGCTGCGAGCCAATCAGAACTCGATTGCAGCGGCGCGCGCGCGCTCGGCGGCCGGGGGCTGTAGCGGTTGGCGCGCGTTGGGCGGGGCCGGGCGGCGGGGGGCGGGGCTGAGTGTAAACACGGCGGAGCCCCGGTGCCCAACGGCTGGCGGCGCCTCAGGCCGGCCATGGCGGCTTCTCCCGTGGAGGTGCTGGGGCTGCCGGGCGAGGAGGTGAGTTCGTGCCCGGCGTGCGGCGGCTTCTCTCCGTCCGCTGTCGCCTTCCTGTGCCGGGGTTCCGTTCCTCTTGTCACCGGGGCCTGCGCGCTTCTCGGGAGGGTCCGCTGGGCCTGGCGCTGCCTCTGCCGCGCCCAGGCCCTGCCGGGGGATGTAGGCGGGGGGCCGGGCCGGGCATCAGCACAGGGCGCCTGGCGGCCCCGCGGGCGAGGTCGCTTCCTTCTCCGTTTTCCCCTTTCGGAGGCGTCCCAGCCTCGCGCGGCTTCGGGACAGTTATTCGCCTGCCGGGGGTGGTTTGCGGGTGGCCTGCCTGGGGCTGAGCCAAATGGGATGCCTTGCCTTTCCTTTCCCGACGGAAACCGGGAGGTGGCTTCCTTCCTGGGGCTGAATTGATGCCTGGTGGTGACCGGTGCCGGGGGTCAGGGTGGTTGGGCGACCCGCCTGCTCTTCTGTCTCATCTTCTCCGGGCGAAGAAACTTTGGGGTCGGTCTGTGTATTTGGTTTGGGGAATGCTGTTGGGGAATTTTAACTGTCAGCTGACACAAATTGATTTTTTTTTTTTTAAAGTTGTGGCCTCGCCTTGTCATGGGAAGGTAATCACGTTGACGAGTGTAATGCAGGGGTTGGCAATTTGCCAACCCCTGCGCCAGTCCTTCCTCCCTGCCCCTCAGCTGGTGCCGGCGGCCCCCTCTGCTGAAAAAATGTGGCGGTGATGGCTGGAGTGGGAGCGTTTCCCAGGCATGTCACAGAAAGAAGTCACGCCAAGTGGCTCGTCTTGGCAATATGCTTGGGGACAGGGCTCCCCAGGCATGTCGTAAAAAGAAGTGACTCCTTTTGGGGGTTCCCAGCAGGCTGTAGAAAAAAACTTGCTTGGAGTGGCTCCTTTGGGGAGCATCACACTACAGAGAGGAGCCGCTCCAGACAGCTTTTTTCTGTGTCACGTGGAGGCATAGGCATGGGGGGACCCCTGCGTCCCAGCTGCACCTGAAGGAAACCACCCAGAGTGTCTTTCGGTGGCAGGAGTGGTAATTTCTGTGGTACTGCAGAGTGTGCCACGTGCTGCTGTGAATGGGCTCAGGTGCCACTGTCGGCACACATGCCAGGGGTTGCCTACTGATTTTTTTTTAATGTATTTTTTGGATGCTCTATTTGAGATATACAGAGCTTGATTTTTTTTTTTCTTCAATACTTCACATTATATAGCATATGTATATTCAAGCATCACTGCCACTGATTTCAACTCTAGCTGTGAGTGCTCAGCACTTCTGCAGATCAGGTTACCTGGTCTTGGGTTGAATACTGAGAAAATGAGCTATGCATCTCTTACTAGGGTCCTATGGGTTCATGGCTATGAAAAACATATTATTATGTATTGTGAAATGAGACATCCACCATGAAATACATAGATTGGAGGGGGTGGAACTGAAGGCACCCTAGGTGGGTGCTTCAGCTGCTAGTCCCAGCAGTGCTGGTGAGGGGCAGGAATTACTCTTCCACTGCATGGCTGCTCTCAGGGAGGAGATCCTACCCACCTCTAGGTAACTCCCAGCAACATGAGATCAAACACACCTTTACTCCCAAGAACTTTGTGTGGCCACTGGAAGCTCGAGGGCTGCTGTGGCGCTTGCTGTAGTCACACAATGTTCATGGAAGTGGAGGTGGATCTGAACTTCCTTATGTTGCTGAGAGGTACCTGCAGGTGGATCTGAATTCCCAACAAGAAAAGCTGTGAAGGAGAAGAGCAAGTCCTGCCCAGTGGCCAGAACTAGAAATTTTGGGACCTGGGGCAAGCAACCCCAAAGGTGGCCTACCCCACCTTGGGACCTGATCCACCCCTTGCCACCAGTAGCAGATCAGGGGCTGCAGGGCCTCCCCACCAGTGCGTCCGCCTGTCCGTCCGTCCGGGGGCCCACCCACCCACCGGAGAGTCTCCTGTCCCACCAGCGCTGGGGTTTGGGGGTTGGCTGGGGCCAGGGCAAGCTGCGGCCTGTCTGGTCAGCTCTGGGGGAGGCGATACTGACTGCTGTACATGATGTAGCTTTGGGCCACACTGGAGCTGTACCACTTGCATGGCAGTCAGCTCTGCCACCACCTCCGTCGCCCCGACCCCTGGAGTGGAGGGACTGGCCGCGGAGATGGGGGAGGTGAGGTTGGGAGAGCCGGCCTGTGGGCTGGCTTACGCCACCCCTGGGAACAGATGGGGCGGGAGCTCAGAAACCAGCTTCAGGCCAGCCAACTCCCCTTCAGTGCCAGAGGGAGAATGGAAGGGCCCCGGCTCCAGCAGCTTCCTCTAAAATGGGGTACCTGGGGCTTTGCCTGGTCACCCTGTCGTACTTACAGCCCTGGTCCTGTCCCTCCCCAGCCTGACTGGAGTGCCTGGGCTGCAGTCTTCTGCCCCTGTGCCTTGTCCTGGAACACCAGGGGCTAATTGCCTGGGATCCTTGTGTATGTGTTTTGTGGGTCCATGTGTTAATCTGCTGCTGACCAGGACTAGCAGTTAGAAGCCGCTGGCTTGAGAGCTTCCAGTAGCATGGGGGACATCAAAGTCCTACTCTGGGAGCCTCCTCTGGAGTAGGGTGGCAATCCTGTGACACCTTCACCCCAACTCCCTTTTGGTCTAGGCCCTCCATGATTACACCACCCTGGAAATGTGAAACTGACTACTTTTCAAATCCTGTAGCCATGAAATTGTCCATGAATTTGGCTAAGCCCTAATCATTAGAGACCACTTCTGAAAAAGATAGATTTAAGTAATTTGCCTAGCATCACAAAGAACTTTGTGGAAGAGGCAGAGCTAGAATCCTTCTCTCCAGGGCATCTTTCACCTGTCTTAACCATGAGACAGTCCTTTTTCTATCTGTAATTCTCTGCTTTTGTTCACTACATGCCTTCCCGTTTCTGCAGCAAATAATGTGGGAGTCCTGTTGATAATATATCTTTTTACTACACAACTCTGATTTGTCTTAGGAGCCAGTCTGTCTTGTACACTGGGATGAGGCAGGGGTCCTATGGGAAAAACAACATGTGATCATGTAAACAAAGAATGTATCATAATGCATGTGCGTAACATTATTGAAGTTAAACAATCTTATTTCTGGCATATTTTAACTTTTTAAAATGCTTGACTTTGCAATCTTAGTGGGTGGGGGGATGTTTTGTTTTTGAGTAATCTTTCATATAGCTTCTAAAATCTGCTTACTTTTTGCCCTCAGCTGCTGGGTTTTATATTACTCACTGAAGAAGAAAAAGACAAGTGAGCAGATAATTGTTTTGCTAAGTCTATTGTCTTGGTATAGTTTTAAAAATCATGTTGACAAATTTCCTCTCACTCCAGCTGTTAACCTTGAACTAAAGAAAGCAATGCTTTCAAGTGCAGTTTCCACCTCCAGGTGGGAATTTCTTTTACAGGGCTCTTAGCCTGAGGCTGCTTTTGAAAAGTCACTCAGAAGCTTTAGCTACTGCAGAAGGTGGAGTCTGCCTCTCTTGTGAAGTGGGTTGGTCTAAAATTATGCTTGTGTGCTTACTGGGTGGAATTTCAGGTGATGGGTTGGATCCATAAAGATGTTTACAGACTGAAACACAGCTGCCTGTCTACCAGAGAAATTGAGATCCTGCTGATGTTTTGTAAATGTACTTGCTTTGGTACTGGAGCAGTTCTGGCTGTAGAACAGCTTTCTTCAGGTGGCCCACAGCAACTTGGCTTTACTGACTTGTCTTGTGTAAAGTCACTTTGATCTGTTGAAGTAGTACAAAGAGAGAAGTTTCTTTTGTCTGCTCTGGATAGTTGAATCCACCACAGTCATGGATGTAGCACATTTTAAAAGCCATCTACTAAAATTGCAGGGAAAAAGGAACTTGGATATCAGCTGTGCTTTTTTTCTAAATTAGACATTCCAGGAGCAATTTCAGTAGTTCATGTTGGAAAAAGGAAGAGTTGTTTATTCTCTGCAAAATGTGTTCAGCCAGAAGACCCTTTCTCTCCTGCTGGAAGACCCTTGACAATTATTCTGTATCTATGCAGTGAAATGGTTTCTGGATGAATAAAGACGACATAACCAATTTAGTTAAAGAAACACCAAATTTTTTTTTAATGTACCCAGCATGGTATGAATGTTTTTGATCACTTGGGGTGTGTCTGTGCTGGACAAGTTAGTTTGAGGCTTAATTCAAACTAACTTTGCTCCTGTCTACATATGGCTTTCATTAGTTTGAACTAAGAAATTCCTTAGGGGAAATGAAGACACTGAACAGCAAGCTTAGGGTAGCCACACTCAAATTTATTGCCTGGAGTCAGCTCAGCACGCCAGGGACAAACCAGTCTCGTAACAGTCCAAACACCACCAGGATGAGAGAGAGACAGAAGCGTACGTGTGCATGCATGCTTGCTTTCACTCACTACGGGTGGCCAGCCTAAAGTCAGTGAAGGTCCAGAGACTTTTGGGGTGAAGAAGCAGCGATGCTCACTGAACTCCGGTTGCAGATGATGATGGCTTCTCCCTTTTAGTTTTCAGCTCTCCCTTCTTTTATAGTGGTGCTGGTTGGAGGTGTCTGACCCTTCTATTGGTGGTTACCTTAGGGCTTGGTTAGGGTGTACACAGCTAGTGACCAAAGCTTGTCCACTGTCTTCCTGGCACAGGTTCCTATCCAGGAGATATGCAGAGCAGCAGCCTGGTTATCAGTGCATACCTTTTGCTTTACAGTATGCCATCATCCAACAGATGAGATGATGCAACTTCTGGCGGGGCCACATGATGGGCAGGGAATGCTAATTCCTCCCATCCTCTGTTGGGTTTGTAAGCCACTTACATTAGAATGGATGTGAGCAGTGCTTGTAGAAGAACAGAGCTACTTACATGTAAGCTAAGTTCCAAAGGGGTAGCCTTGTTAGTCTAGTTCAGCAAAACAAACAAGAAATCCCGTGGTGCTTTTAGAAGACTAACAAATGTATTTAATGCATGAGCTTTCACTGGGGACATGCCACTTTGTCAGACACTTGTGTCTGGCAAAGTGGGAGTTCTCTGAAGCCTTGGTATGTGGCTTCAAAGAGAAACTACAGAATTGAAATTGATTAGCAGATTTGACTCTTGTCTCTTCAGGACTAAATAAGGACTTCAGATTTTTTTTCTCATTTCAGCAGGCGACTTGACTTTATCTTCCTCTATATGTGATTCCACAGTGTTTGAATCTTAACTACTACTTTGATTTGCTGTTACATTGTGACCTGATCCAATGACTTACAGAATGGGATGAAAATAAATGTAGGAAAGTGTAAGTTCTCCCTTCTTCAAAGCATCTGATGAAGTGGGATTTTCTCCCACAAAAGCTCATGTGATAAATAAATTTGTTAGTCTTTAAGTGCCACAGGACTTCTTGCTTGTTTTTATCTGTAAGCATCCTTCTTTGAGATGGGCTACTCACATACATTCCCTATCCTCCCTCTCCACTTTTTGGTGTTAGCGGAAAGAAGGGACTGAAGGGGCTGCAGGATCAATGCCACCTATATACAATGTCCAGAGCATGGGACTGAGGGGGCATTGGTGACTGACCCTATGGGGACAGCCTAAGGGCAAAAAGCTTTCCAGAAGACCGTGTGTAGCAGCAAGTATACGCCTACATTAGAATGTATCTAAGCAGCCCGTCTCAAAGAAGGATGCTTACAGGTAAGTTTCTGGTTTGAGAGTCAGTGATGGAAGTGAGAACTGGGTGTGAAGCGGGTGAGAATGTAAATGGATTGAATGAGGAAACAGGGCCAGAAAAACTTGAGCTGGCACAGAAAGGAGTCTGGGAATCAGTTGTGCAAATAGAAGACAGATCTGACAAGAAGCCAAGGTGCTAGGGAAGCACTCAGATTAGCTGTACAAAGAGACTGAGGCAAGGAGCCCCGGGCGGTGAGAATGCTGAGTTTGGATGAGAGCCCTGGGAAGGGAGACTGAAACTGGGAATTGATGGGGACTAAAACCAGGAGGTGGAAACCAAGAATACCTGGGCAAGAAGGTGGGGAGCAGGAGCAGCAGGGAAGTAAGCGAGGGGAGATTTGGATGGGATAGTTTGGATCAGGGCTGGCCCACAACATTTTGGCACCTGAGGCAGGAAGCTCAACTGATGTCCCCGTGTCCCCTTGCTTGGGCCAAAACTTTGAAAGGTCTCAATTCTGCCGCCTTCCTGCTCTACTCCTCTCATGAGACTGCTCTATTACTTACCCCAATAAAGGAGAACTAACCACTTAAAAAGCCTTGTTCAAAAAATTTAAGTAACTTAGGTACGCCTGAACAGCAAATGTAACTTCTCTTGTCTGCATAGTAAACACTGGCATTTTTCTGTTTGAATAATCAAAGTGGTGCTTTCCATGCCTTCTTGGTTGCAAAGATTTGAACTGCTTCCTGAAAGTCCACAATCTGAGCCAGCTCATGCTCTATTGAGATGGCTGTAAGGCCGACCAGCCTCTTCTGTGTCATTGTGGAGCGTAGATGTTTTTATTAACTTCCACTTGGAGAAGCTGTGTTCTTCGCTGGCATCTGTTACAGGAAGTGTTAGAAGTATGCACAGAGCAACAAAAGCATTTGGAAAGAGGGTGGTCATCTTATTTGTTCACATACATTTCAGCAGGATCAACTCCAAAGGCTGTTTGGAATGTATCTTGAAGGAGCTTTCAGTTCATCACCCAAGTCACTCGCATCAATATCAATGTGGTTGATGTACTGAATATCATACAACATCCCAAATATACTGCTGTGGTCCTTGAGCTGCATGGAACATTCTTCGACTGACTGTGTTGCACAATCTAGCAGCTGGTTAAAGAATTTGACTTTGAATTGTTTGGGGTGTCTTATGGGATTGTCCTGTGCCGCCTCATGTCGTGTCTTTGGTGACTCTTGTATTCTTGAATGGGTGGGAAAATAGCTTCAGGTTTAGGTTCCTCTGCCAGCTTCTGTGCACTCCTCAGAACATTTTGAAATCCCTCGTGTGACCACTAAGACTGAAGGTATGACTTTGCTTAGTCCATTTGTTCCATTGCTCTTGCTTACAACGTATTTCAAACAGTGTGTCATTCCATAACACTAAGCCACACAGAAATTTGAAGTCATGTATGTTTCTGATGATTCCATTTCTGTCTGCCACTGTGCTCCCATAAACAGTTCCTGTCATAGTATTATTCTCGGTAATGGCAACTATGGCATCAGTCGTCTTCCCGATTTGGCATTTAATAGGCTTTACTGCCTCCACTTGCCTTTCCCATTCTGTGGCACTTGGTGGTTTCAGCGTCGGAGAGGATGTTCCCAGATGTTGCTTCAGAATTTGCTATCAATGAGTTGATGCAGAGAAAAATACATAGATTTTTTTGAATTACATTAAAAAAAAATTCAGCAGCTTCACTGATCACCAAGTTCAGTGAATGAGAACTGCATGGGACAAACAAGCTCAAGGGTTTAACTCTAGGATCCATGTCCGCACTCCTCTGTTCTTTCCTTTCATGTTGGCACCATTATCGTAGTCCTGACCTCTCATGTCAGCAGTCACAATTCCCGTATCTTCCAGCTTCTTAAGAAGCATGTTTGTCATACCAGTTGCTGTAGTATTGTCATTGTCAATACATTCTAGAAAATGCTCTCTGATAGTCACGATTACAAGGAGATTTTTCACTAGTTTCTGTTGTTGCAATGCACCACTAAAGTCACTTGTTCCATGCGGCTGATGTCAAGTGTGCAGTCCAGAATAACAGAGTAATATCTTGCTGACTTCAGCTCTGCCACAATCTTCTGTTTGACTTCTGTTGCCAGTAACTGTATGATCTCATTTTGAATTGTTTTTCCAAGGTGTTGGTATGTATACATTTCTTGGGTGGTGACTCTTCTTAGATGCTCCTAGAGAACAGCATCAAATCCAACCTGCTGCCCCACAGTTTTAAGGATATTTCCATTGTTTGGCACATACGGCTGATCTGAAGTGCCACACAGTGCTAGGTTTTGGATAGCAAGGATTCTCAGAATGGCAGTAAGCCTTTTCAGAACGTTTTGCCAGTAAAGAGACTGATGTGATCTTTTCTTGATGCTGATCATCTTAGTCTCATCTCAAGCTTTTTCAAGCTATGGAATGCTCTCTGCTGATTTGCTGCCTTTTCATGGCATACCAGACTTTTCCAGTCCTTTGTTCCTGTAGAACCCAATGCAGCTGGAACATTAGACTGAAAGACTTTACAACAAAAACAGTATGCATCATTCTGGGTTTTTGAGTACATAAGCCATGACCTCTCTATTTTGTCACAATTGGGGATTTCACGCCGGTAATGTGTTGGATGGAAACTTCTATTTTCATTGTCTTTGGGGAACACAGTTTTCTCACTTGCTGTGGTCCATGCGGTACAATGAAGTCTCTCAGGCAACTGCTCAAGTGGGTCCACAGTCTTCGATCATCTAGAGCAGAGAGAAGACGTATGCACCAGCAGCAGATACAGTCTGGGTCCTAGTGCTCCCCTTTCCCCCCACCTCAGTTGCCTCAGTGCACCTCATGGTAGGACCAGCCCTGGTCGGAATGGGCAAGACTGAGGCTTACTGGGAAAGAGATCAGGGATCAAAAGTCTGAGGTGTAGAGGCTAGGTTTGGGGCAAGGGGGCCATTGGTGGGGTGTGACTCTGCCAGGAGGCTCAGAAATTTGGGGTTCCTGGGGGGCAATCACTGCATGAGGGGGGTATGGGATAATTTTTATTAAAACTGGTATGGGAGTGAGGTGAGTGGTGGGGTGTATGTGTGGTGTGTGTCACAGTGTCTGTACAGTGGGGTTGGTGGGGAGTACTCAACTCTGTGGGGTACAGTGAGTTGGGAGACAGTGGGGGTTCTCAGCTGACTTAACCAACTTACAGCAACCTAATAAGTACCCCACTGCTATGCAAGAGCAAGGAGGGGATGGGGTTAGCAACAGCAAGCGGGAAAGGCGAAGGTTTCGAAGCTAGAGTGTGGAGGGGGGTATCCAGGGGGTTGAGAGGGAGACAGGGGAGCTGAGCTGCGGCAGGGAAAGGATGGAGCTGCGGCGGCAGCGAACCAGAGTGAGAGGGGGCAAAAGGTGGAGGTAGGAGTGGAGGCAACAGGGGGTGGCAGCTGGAGAAGCGGAGGTGGAAGTGGCGGCGGGGGTGCAGAGGCAGAGAGGGGGGCCGCGGGGAAAAGTGGCGGCGGGGGTGCAGAGGCAGAGAGGGGGGCCGCGGGGAAAAGCGGCGGCGGGGGTGCAGAGGCAGAGAGGGGCTGCGGGGAAAAGCGGCAGCGAGGGTGAGCTTAAGGAGAAGCGGCAACAGACAAACAAAATTGGGTAGGAACAGTTTATTTAGGGGGTTACAAAAGGGGGAAGGTAAGGCAACTTAATACAGCTGTGCAACTCCAAGGGTCACGGCCATGGGGAACAATCTCAGAATCAGCAAATTAACTCAACGCAATTTCAAAGATGATAAATCAAGGGAGACACTCTTTCAAACCAACAAAGAACCAATTAACTGATACAAATCAAAGGGGACAGCATTCTAAACTACCAAACAAACTTAACACAATCCTAAGGCACCAAACCAAACAATACAATGTTGTGCGCTATGTTAACACTTTCACAGTTCACAGATTATGCTTAGACAGTGTTGCAAATTATAGTAACACCTTTTTTCCTTAAAATAATAAGAGAAGAGAGACACAGCCATGGGGAGAAAGATGCAACTTAATATAAGGCAGTGGCAAACAGCTGAAGACCCGGGAATTTTAGAGTAGTGGAAAGAAAAGATACAGCGAGATAGAACAAGAGAAGTAGCAATAAAACGAACCAACTCTTAAAAGCTAGGGCTTGTTGGGGCAGAAGGAGAGAGCAGTGGCAAGGCAGTAATATGAAAGGAAGAAAACTTTCACTGAGAGGAGCTGCAGGGGCAGACTCTTACTAACACCACTAGCAGCAGTAGAAGCATCCCAGGAGAGAGAGAGAGAGAGAGAGAGAGACTTGTCACTCGGCTGGCAGTTCAAAGCGTGGGGTATGCTCGGGGAAGAACTCGTGAGCGGAGGAGGTCAGCATCTGGGTGATCAGGCCAGGCAGGATGTCAGGGACCATCCTGCCTGATCACCCCAAACTCTGAGCTTTTAAGCTGTTTTTCCCGCCAGTTCCCTGATTACAGGGAACATGGGGAACAAAGGTAATGTGAGTCATGCCTTCAGCATTACAAAGGACCTTGCAGTCAGGCAGTGCCCGCCTATGCCAAGCCCAAGAGAAACAATGGGGTGACAACGGCCATCTTGTTAAGTTGAAGGGGCCATCTGCTCCCCTTAACATTCCTTACATGCTTATATGATTGCTCAGGAGGGGTGGCCATCAGATCAATTCAATGAGTCACGAACAGGGTGGAAATTGTTTGGAGGGGCTAGAGCAGAGAAGTCTCTGTCTGCTGAGGTGCACACTCCCTTCAGAGCCTATGATGGAACTCAAGATTCCTGAGTCTTACTACATTTCTGCTGTTAGCAATATCTACAAAACCCACAAAGTGTGCAATCTCGTCTCCCTGTTGTGCACATCCGTTTAAAAGTTATCCATCTGTTACTGTTAAGAAGCTGCTGAGATTGAATTTATTTGCAAATTCAGTTGCATTGCTTCAGGACTTGATAGGGACACTGGATTTTTCTCTCATTACAAGAGGTGATTTGACCTCATCTTTCTCTGTATGCTGTTCCCCAGTGTTTGAATCTTTACAACTCTTTTGATTTGTTGTTACAGTCTGACCTCTTCCCATGACTTACACTCCCCTGCATTTGTTTCCTCCCATTCTGTAAGTTCCCCCATCTTCAGAGCATCTGAAGACGTGAGACTTTCTCCCACAAAAGGTCATGCAATAAATAAATTTTAGTTACACCTTTGGCTCAAGTCTGAGGTCTAATCTAAGCCATGGATCAAAGGTTCCAGCTTTGCTGAAATTTAGTGTGGTGTCAGTAGGATGCTGCACGATGGAAATTGTCTTGTTTTTAGAAACCTAGGAAATTACACACAAACTACCCAATTTTAAGTTGGCTCTTTTGTACATAATGCAGCATGATGAAGCCTGATTACATGACATTTTTTCCCCACATGACCCATAGAAAAGACAAAGCTCACTTAATGAGCAGATACTCAGTATTTTTCTATTCATGGTTTAATATGTGACCCATGCCCTATTTACTTAACACTATCCAAACCCTACAGTGAAGACAGAATTATTAATTTCTCTGTGTGTTCTGTGTTCAGATCCTTACTGCTGTAGGATCTGAATAGTGTTTAAAATATTTGTTTTCAAAACACCCTTTTGAAAAGAATGGGTACTTAATCACACTTTATGGATTAAGGTCAGCAAAATCCACTAATTTGGGGTGTCCAATTTGACACTTGATTTTTTTGAGTCTTTAACATATCAAGTCTTATAATGCTACAAGCACAGCTCCTACTAAGTTCAGTTGCAAGTGTTCAGCATGTCTGCAAGTAAGACCTTAGTGTCTGAAGATAAGTAGCAAGAAATTGAGGCACACACAATTAGTCACCACCTCTTAAAAGCTTGATTTTTAAAGTGACTGGCATAACAACACAAAGGATTCAGTGGCAGAGGCAGGGGTAGAATCCATTTCTTCATGGTGGTATTCAGTTGCATTAAACTTGATCCTTTCTCTTCCACCCAGTCGCTGTGTCACTTGCTGTACAGGTTCCAACATCTGCAGCAAGTGATCCCTGGGTCCTAAAGGCTGATTTAATATGGAATACTTCGTGGGTTTTTTCTCCTCCATTTGCAAGCTGGACTGAACATTTGAAAACAAACAAAAAGAGTGGAACAATTTTTTTTCTCCTTTTGCACCCCCCCTCCCCCCCAATCAAGAAACCTGAAAATGTCATTTTTGGGAACATTGCTGCATGGTGATTCCAAAACAAAATTTCCTCAGGATCAACATCTGGTCAGTGAAATTGATACTGTTTTTGTTTCAGAGCTGACAATGTTAACTTTACTCTGCATTGCTGGGCTCCCAAGATCTCTCATGGACTGAGGACCCAGAGTTTTCATGTTTCCTGGGTCTGAGGCAGACCTTTGGGAGTCCTGGCTCCTGCTGAGTGAAACTGACATTTGAACAAAACATTTCTGGCTTGATGAATAATCACAAGAAAACTTGCAACCAACTCTACTTGTGACAAAACACAAGTGAAACAGCAGCAGCAAAAGTGAGGGTCCTTGACTGTTTCAGACCTTATTCATCTCATTCGGGTCTATTTGATTAAATGACTGGACAATATTCTTTATAAATAATGCAGAAAACTAGAATAAGACAGCTAAGGCTTTGTCTCAGCAACTTCTTTGCATAACTTAGAGTAAAGAAGTATAAATATCAGTAAACCTTTAGTGAAATGATTCAGTTCATAACTGATAGTGGTAAATATTACAAACAAAAACAGTGCAGTAGAACAAATGTATTTTTTTAAAGTGTTGCAGCTTGTTAAGGAATGTGAATTCATGAGTTACTGTTGTTTTTATACAAAGTAATTTTTTTATTGATTACAAGCTTTTCTAGCTTTGATTGCCTTGAAAGCTGATTAGGTAGGAGATCTTTCTTGTAGAGAGAGAACTCAAATGAGTATTGTTTTGTGGTAAGAATGTTTCAAATGAGGAAAAGGAATCATATCTTAAGACTGTAATGCTTTGGTGGTGATCTTTTGACATAATTCTTTTAAATAAATAAAATCCTAAGTGTTTCTATTGATATTATGTTGTTATAGCCTTGGTTATATAGCTATCATTCCAGTCCCTAGCAATGTTCCCTCTAAGGGGAGAGAGCAGCTGAGCAACTCCTGTTGCTCGCTGCGCTCACCCCCCGCTCCTGCTCGCCGCCCCCTCCCAGCCCCCAAAAACTTACCTCCGGGCTGGACTCAAGGCAGGCCCAGCCCTAACTTCTGGGCCAGAGAAGCTCTACGGAGCATGCCCAGATTTTTCTGGGCATGCTCCGTTAGAACTTTTCTGGGCGGGAGTTTTCAAAATTCCCTGCTCCACAGGAGCTCCCTTGAAGGAGTTTGGCTGCCGGCAGTGCGCTGCAGGCTGTCTTCCCTGCGCTGGCGGCTGCGGCGGGCTGTGCTGCAGTGCGCCAGCGCAGCTTACAGGAAACATTGGTCCCTAGTAAGCATCAAAACTTTACAACACTTGGTGATGTTAACGTCACGTGGTGAAAAATGTCATTAGAACCAGAGGCAAAAGCCTATAATGTATCTATATGTAAAAACTGCCCTGCAAATAGTGTAGTGGCTAGCACCTCTGCTTAGTATGCAGAAGGTCTTGAGTTCAAGCCCCAGGGGTTGGACTTGATGATCTCATGAGGTCTCTTCCAACCCTATGATTCTGTTCTATTCTATCTTTATGCAACAGCATGGAAATGAATGTTTGGAAATTTATGTATTCCTGTAGTAGTTCAAATCAGTAATGTTAGAGTGTGAACGGGTTGTCAAAATGCTTTTGAGTTGCCTACAACAACTCATTTTCATAACTCTTTCAGCATAATGCTTGAAGAAAACTTTTATTTTGGATTAAATATCTACCTGTATCCAGAGGCATCACTGGCACCAGGCTTACGGGGCTTGAGCCCCAAGTCCCAGTGCCCAAGCCCCTGGTCTGCCACTGGGCCGTCTATGGCGGCAGCTGTAGTGGCAGCGCACAAGCCCCGAGTCTCAGCGCTCTGAACCCTGGGTCTTTCCTGGGGCTGGCGGCGCTCCTGCCTGTATCTCAATATCATCATTGCTTGTCACATATTGGCTTTTTAATGACAATCATCAATCATTTAAAATTTAATTTTTTTTTAGCCCTTTGCCTGGTATATTGATTTTAAGATGAAGGGAGGTCCTTGGACTCTTCAGTTTAAAAAAAAAAAAAAGGTCCTATTTCAGAGATAATGAGCAAGCGCAAGGGAAGAAGGGTAAGCACTGGTCAAGTGCAGGAACTGAAATTTTTTAGTTTGTGTAATCGAGTACAAAGCAATGAGTCAACATAATTTCAGAGACGTATTCAAAAGAAAAGGAGGTAAGGGTCACTGTTGTGTAATCTCAGTGTTTTGGTATTGAGTCCATTCACAGAGCACTGGAGGTTCAGAGAAGTTTTTGTCACTACAGTTTATTTAGTCAGCCAATCTTGTTAAGGATCATGTAATTTACATTGTTTAATGGTGTATGCCGGGGTAGGCAACCCCTGACATGTGTGCCAACAGTGGCACGAGAGCCCATTTGGAGTGGCATGCGGCACCCTCTGCAATGCCACAGAAATTGTGGCTTCTGCCACTGAAAGCCACTCTGGGGAGCTTGTTTCATGGACAGCTGGGGCACGGAGGGTCCCCACCATGCCCATGTTCCAGGCACGGTGTTGAAAGAAGGTGCTTAGAATGGCTGCTCTCCATGGTATGCAGCTGCCAAGGAGCCACTCTGGGTAGCTTCTTTCCTCACCATGCCCCGGGACCACCCAAGAGGAGCTGTTCCAGGCAGCTTCTTTCCATGGCACTGCTAGGAACTCTGTACCCAGACATGTTGCCAAGAGGAGCCACTGCAGGCAGCTTCTTTCCAGAAGTGGCTCCTTTCAGTGGCATGCCAGGGAAGCACCCCTCCCTGCACCCAATCTTCAAGCATGGCTGCCACCAAATTTTCAAGCAGCTGCCACTTTTATTTCTGTGGAGGGAACTACTGGTACTGGCTGACCATCAAGTAGGAGGAGTGGCAGAGGGATCAGCAAAGTTCACTGACCACTGGTATAGGCTCCAAGGGTCTCCAGACATCTTCATCTGAGGGCTGAATTTGCTTTTACTTATATACTAGCAGACCAGACCTCCCCCCCTCCCCCCCCGGTCTGCCTGGCCACAGTCTCCCTGGCTCCCTTTCTTGACCCACCTGCTCACCAGCTGGCTATAGTTGGGAGAGCACTGAATATCAAACCTGTAACTAAAGAAAGTTGATGTTGTTACTGCAGTGGAACAAGATGCACTGATGCCAGTCTATTTATAAGACTGCCCTGTGGTGGCTGTCTTATGCCCATATGGCCTGTGCAGTTTTATAGGGCCTTGGGCCAGATGCATATGTAAAATGGTACTTTGACTGGTGGGTCAGATTTCCCATCTTTATGCATTACATGAGCTTTTGTGGGAGAAAATCCTTCTTTGTCAGATGAACAGAGATTTTTCTCCCGTGATAGCTCATGCAATAAATAAATTAGTCAGTTTTTATGTGCCACAGGACCCCTTGCTTGTTTATTTTTACTGAACTAGACTAACACGGCTGCCCCTTTGGATCTCCCCGTCTTTTTGTATCTGATTCTGGCATGCTGGGATGATGATACTTTCCTGTTATATTTTTTTGATTTTCTTGCTGCCATCCTGGTGATGGCATGTAGAAAGAGATTCCTGGGTGATGGAGAGTCTATCAAATAATGAGCCTCCAGACATGGAATGACCTGAGGTGTAGGCATGTGGTAAGGGATGTGAACTGGACCCTGCAAAACTACTTTGCCTGGTAACAGTAATTCAAACACTAGGTTGCTCAGGCATTAACAGTGGAATGCTCACTTTCTTGTGAAGCATTATAAGAGACCATTCAAGGTGAAATGGCCATGTAAAACTTGTGCAGACTTAGGCCAAAATGGGGTTAGTGGGTTGCAGATTGTTGTAAAAAGTCATAAATCCAGGGTCTTAAGTCTAGGGGCTTAGCAAAAGTTGTGACTTTCTGAAATTTAGCAATTTGTTGTTTTATCCAGAACATAACTTGCATAAAGCCAGCTCATGGCTCCTTCCTTAGTTCATTCTCTTCTCATCTTTTTCTGCTACTGCATGACTGTTTCTTGGGTACTGCAGTACACAGAATGCTTCCTGAGTTTAGCTTCTGTTCTGTCCCTTCACCATCACCCCAATTTCTGAAGTGCTCTCAGTTCATTCTGTTATACTCCCCCATCAGATTATAATATGAGCTTATTAGTATGGCTTTTTTTTTTCTTCACTTGAGCTTTCAGCACCCTCACATCAGAAAAAAGCAGAGCAAAATAACTTGAGTCTTGAGTGCTCTGGTCTCTCTATACTGTGCAGACTATCAGGATTTTAGTAATTCACATTGTATTGATTTTTAATACATTGTCATGCTTTTGATTAATTCATTATTTTAATACTTCTTTGAAACTGCATTTGTTGGCTAGGTTTAGTGGCAGTTTCTTGATCTATGTAATGGGAGGGAGAGGAATATAATTAGAACAAAAGAATAACAGGATGTTTTTATCCCAAGCCATTTTTCATTGCCAACAAAGATCAGTGCAAGACTTAAACATTTTAAATTTTGAAGATGATGTAGCGTAGCCAACATGAAATGCCAATCTACTTGAATCACTTGTACTGGACTTCAAATGTATTTCTAAACCAAATTCCCTGTTCTGCGCTAGATGGCTTATATCTTGTGTGAATTCCTTCTGTACTGGGAGTGTTGAGAAAGCAAAGTTGTGAAAACATTGCACTGTGAGTTAAAAAGCATGGTGATAGATGAAATGACTGCTTTTTGTGGAAGCCATTCTAACATGTAACCCAAGGTAGAACCCTTTTTATACATTTTCTACTCTAAGAGCTTTTTAAAACCCATCTTTAATTTCAGACGCTATATGCAATTCACTACTTAGACATGTCCAAAAAGCAATGATGCCTTTCAGAGTTCATAACTCATACACTGTAATCACTGCTGTAAATGTAGTTGTTATGGGTTCAGTCTCTGCAGTTATTGACACACAAATGTTAATAGCAGATTCCAACTTTGCTAGGGAGTACTGTGGAATCAAGATGGGCCAGGTAGCACTAATCTACTTTGTGACACACACACACACACACACACACACACACACACACACACACACACACACACACACA
>ML682232.1:1635769-1722178 GCA_007922195.1 Podocnemis expansa
ACACACACACACACACACACACACACACACACACACACACACACACAAAAAGATACTGGAATGGGTAACTTTGCAAAAAGTAGGCTTATATTCACCAATTCCTTTTTTCACCTGGGGGATTTAATGCCTCTGATCCTTCTAGACATTGTCCTGAAAATATATTCAGCTTGGTAGTCAGCAGGTAGTTTATTCTAATTGTTTCCTGGATTTGAGGAGTATTCTCAGATAGCATGTTCAGCATAGAAAATGTCTTCTGTCTAATTGAATGCTTAATTCACTAAATCCCTTCTTCTGTTTTCGTCAGAACAATATAAAGATCACTAGCAGACACCAGGAATGCACTTAGACCATGTGGTAGGTTTCCATCTCCACTATTGCTGATGCCAGGTCAGAGAATTGTATTTCATATTGGAACCACAAAGAAAATATACATGCTGCTAGTGATTCTAGATCCGAAATAACGTGGTCCTGTAGTAACAATAAATTTCTCAATTTAACTGAAAGTATAATTCGCTCTGCTTCTTCCAGAGGGGTAGCTGTGTTAGTCTAGGTTAACAAAAAAACCAAGGAGTCTTGTGGCGTTTTTAAAGATTGATTAATAAATTTATTTATTGTTTGACCTTTCTTAAAAGAGATTCCACTTTGTCAGACACAAGCATCTGATAAAGTGAAAGCACCCATGAAAGCTCATGTGATAAATACATTTGTTAGGCTTTAAAAGTGCAACAAGACTCCTTGTTCATTTGTTTTAGTTCTACTTGATTACCCTGTATTGAAAGTGAAATGCTGTTCCTAAAGCTGGTCTTCTACTTGCTGCCATAACTGGGATATACATATGACTTGAAGCTGTCAGTACTTGGTTTATTAAAATCATTTTTAATACGGGTTTTGCCCTGAGACTGACAGTCGTTCGGGTGTATGGAAAATTAATTTAAAATTTGGTGGACATGAACGATAACAACAGCAAAGTTAACTTTCTCCTAAAACCATTCTGTAATCCAGTGGTTCCCAGCCAGTGTGCCGTGGCAACACCCAAATTGTGCCACGAGCATCCCAGAGATCTGCAGTTAAAGTTCCCTCCCTGCGCAGCCCAGCCATGTGGGCTGTGCAGGGTTGGGAAAAGGCAGGGGTTAAAATAAGGGGGGAAGGCACCGGAACACAGTTCTGGGGCCTCCTATTTTTAGGCAGGCAGCATTCTGGTGCCCTAAAAATAGAGGAAGGCACCAGAATGTGGAGTTCCAGGGGTCCCCTTAAAAATAGCACAAGCAGCCCAAACTTAGAGTTCCAGTGGCTCCACCTTAAGCCTAGGCAGCAGCAAGCCGTGGGAGGCTGGGACTGTGTGAATCTCCCCCTGCAGGGCAGAGCAGCTTGTCAGCCAGCCTGCAAACAGCCCAGGTAAGGGCTTTGCTGGGGGAAGGGCTGCTGGGGGTTGTGTGGGGCAGGTAGGGGGGTGTGTGTGTGTGTGTGTGTGTGTGTGTGTGTGTGTGTAAGCAGAGGTGGATGGGAGTGGATGTGCAGCAAAAGGTGCATAGCTGGGGTTGTGGGGTGGCTGTTTGGTTGGGGGTGTGCGTAGCTGGAGGCCTAATTCTGGCCCCTGCAGTGATGGGAGGGTCTATCACCAGCAGTAGGGGGCTGGGGGAGGGGAGGATGGGATCCACTGGGGGTGGGAGCGAGCAGCAGTGGGATGAGGATTTGCTGTGGGTCGCAGGGAGCCACTGTGGAGAAGGGGGAAATGGGTACTGCGCCATGCTCCCCTGCCCTTCCACCCCCAGCCACTATTGTTCTCCCTTCCTCTCTTGCCACCCTTGTGCTGTTCCCCACATGGCTGCCCTTGTCCTCTTTTGCTGCCCCTGCCCTGCTCTGCTCCCCGCACTCACTCCTGCCACTGCACGACTCCTGACCTCCCCTGTCTTGCACCCCTGCTCTGCTAGCCCTGCTACCCCATGCAGCAGCATTTCTGAAACAGTGCTGTGGTTCATGCATATTCATAAGCAATTTAAGTTAATTTGAGTGTTCATGAGATTTTTAATGGTGGTGTACCTCAAAATTTGAAGGTATCAAGGTGTGCCATGGCAGAGAGAAGGTTGGGAACCACTGCTGTAATCAGTTTATTTTTAGACTCCATTTTCACAAAACATTCTATATTAGTTCTATTTTTGCTGATATTGACTAACTCCTGAGTATTTGATTTGCATGATTTCTAAAGATTGAAATTTCATATTTATTTTGTGATGAGTGCTAAGTTGTATTTTGTAATTATGGTCTGTGGATCTTTTATCCTAATATTAATCTTAGTGAACAGTAGAATTCAGTCCATACAAAGGAGATTTGGTGCTTTTCAGTGTTTGAACATGGTGAGGAAACTTTGGTGCTTTACAGGGTCTGTCAGCTTTCTGACAGAAGCATGCAGGAGCTTGCAGAGCTTGAAAGTTTATATTTGCATTGCTAATACAAGATTCAGTATTTGCACACCTTGTAGCACCTTACATTAGGGGTTGCACCAAGAATGATACAGAAATGTTTCAGTATAATAGCTTGAAGGTAACGTACACAATGAAGAGCAATGCCAGGTTGCTGAACACATTCACAAAACATTTTCTGCATGGTGGAACACCATTTCTGGGCCCCAGAAAGGAGACTGATCGATGGAATTGTATTGTAGTGCAAGTTTGGATTGATGTGCAGTGGCTGTGGGACCTTCTGACATGAAAGGCCACATTTTTGGGGCTATGGGCCAAGCTTCCCCATCCCTCCAGCAGAGGAGAAGAAAGTTTTATGCTCTCAAAGCTTGCAACACTGGATTGCTACCGGATTTCATTACTTTGGAATGGGCAATTCTGCAGTAGGGGCTGTTGTGATCGATGTGTGTAGGCCATTAAATGTCTTCAGTTATACAGAACTATGACTCTTGGTAATATAATGAAAACAGTGGACAGATTTGCACTAGTGGGGTTCCTGATCTGTGGTCAGAGCCTGATGAATGCCTGGGTGGGCCCAGTGGTTATAGATTTTGTGGGGCCCCTGAGGGCAGGGCAGTGAGGTCTCTTGTGCCTGGGAGCATAGTTAGATTGGTGCGCACACACCCTTTTGGTGGCAACAGCACCCCATGGTGGGGGGATCTGTGGGTAGATGTTCTGCTCTTTCTAATTCCCTCTACCCTCCTACTGGCAGCAGCACCCCATGAGATGGGTCTGAGGGCCTGAATCCCACTCACCCCTGTTGAACCCCGGGTTCGCAATGTGACTGGGATGGACCGGTGACACCCACCAATGAGACAGACACCAGTTCAAGTAAACAAAAAAAACTACTTTTATAGTGACACCTTAAACACCTTTAACCACTTAACAGTGTAAAACAAGGAGATCTATGTAAAACCACTTGTAATCAACTACCAATATGAAGCAAAAATCTATATAGGACACTTATAACCAACTAATAGCATAAAGCAAAATCTAAATGAACACTTATAACTAAATGACAATATAAAGCTAAAAACCTATGCAGAGCACTTATAACCAAGTAACAGTGTGGAGCAAGAGTCTATATAAAGCACCTGTAAAACACCTCCAGCCAAACAACAGGATAAAGTATGAGAGTCTATGCAAAACACTTACAACCTACAAAAGTACTTATAGTTAAATAACAGTATGAATTAATGACCTACAAGAGGGTGGCCATAATAAGTCAAGGACTTTTCTGGCCTTTTACTGCCTCAACATCGGTATAGGCACTGACCAGCCCACCCGACACGTATTTACCAATGGCTGGAAGCCATTCCTCCTTGCTAGCCAAGAAGGGTGGGCGGCAGAATGAAAAAAGTCAAATGAGAGAAAAATAAACCCCCACACTCCCCCTGTGTACACTGGGGAAGTTTGGGGCCAGCAGTTTAGAGCAGAAGCAGAGTAATGAACAATTATACAGTAAGAAGGATGCAAAATACAAATGATTAACAAAACACCTGGCAAATTAACAACACAAAACTATGCTAGACCTTAAACAACCATATCATAAAAAGATTATGCAGGATACAGAAAAGAAAATAACTACACAAACTATGCAAAACTCAGCTGAAGAAGCTACAATCACAGACTATATATAAATGGTACCAAGTAGAATGATTAAGAGAAGGTAGGAGGCCTATATCGATTTATAATACCTGTCCCAGGACTGCAGTAGAACCCAAAGTGAGGAGGCAGACCAGCTGCAGCATCTCAGCACTTAATCGTTCGGCCGGCAATCCGTGTACACCCCCCCAAAAAAAAAAGGGTCTCGGGGGTGGGTGTTCCCTGTCTCAGTCGGGGGATCAGTCCGACCGGGTCGCGACGTGCCCTTTAGCATCCGAAGGTGGGAGAACAACAAGCTAGCTGAGACAGGGGGTTCTAATAGAATTTTGCCCAGCCAGAGTAAAAATAACCAATTAGGAGCGGGATCCTGGTCAGGACCAATGATAAAACTGGGACCCCAGACAATGACCCCTCCTTCGTGGTGACGGGGGTGCCGAGCAACTGTTCAGGGGGGATAGGAACTCACCCCCCTCCTTGTTGACACAAAGCTAGGGAGGAAGAAACTCACACAGGAGATTGAGAGCCATCAGGGGAGATTGATACTTAACACTCTTTCCCCTTGTGCTGGATGGCCCGGAGATGGAGGCCCATCAGGGGGCTACGTGTGGGACGGGGTGGCCATCATGGCTGCCACCTCCACTGACAACCCCCACTCCATCATAGACTGCTCCAAGGTATCAGCAGTCATCTCCTAGGTGCCAAAGAGGTCACTGCCAAGTATGGCATGCAGTTTGTTGTAAAAGCAGTCTGCAGTGCAGCTCCAGGTCTCTTGGTGCTCACCCTTGCTTTGTGGTACACCTAGCATAGTTGCTTCCCTGCTTCCGTTATTTCTCTGTGTGGCGATGCTGGCAATGTACCCATAAAGTTGATGTTTCTAGAAGTGATGCATAGAAGTACTTGCCCAGCCTCTTCTTTCAACAGACCAAGGAGATCCTGTACTACTTACCTATCCCAGACAGGAAGACATTTAGTACCTCTCACTCTGTGTGTGTGGGGGGAGCTGGCAGGATCAGTTGAGTGTCTGAATTAACACAGCAGAGGTGAATTGCTTCATGTGCTCCCCAAAGTGAATAATCATGAGAAGTTATTTCAAGGAGGCCATGGTGGGAGAACAGGCTTCTAGCCTCTGTGACTCCATGGCGCTGGAGATCAGAATTGTGACTGGAATGATCACTGCTTTCAGGAGCAGAGGCATTGTAGGATATGTATCAGAATACTGTTAAGTTGACACAACTAATGCAGTGGCAGTTCATGGTGCATTGACCTCTCTTGGGTAACCATAGATTTTTGCTGTTCTTAAGGGTAGTGTTACTGTATCGCCACTATAACTGATTGTTTAGACTGGTGGGAGGCTGGTTTAAGTTCACACACATTTGTAACTAAGTTGATGCAGGTGAATTTATGTTGACCTAACTTTGTAGTATTGATCAGAGTTCTAGCCCTACCCTACCATGGACTTTTGTTCCATGCAGTCTTGCTACTAAAGCTTTTCAGGTGGATGGAACCATGATGGCCAACTGACATGTGACATACAATTAAGCTGTAGCTGTGTTGGGCCCAGGATATTAGCGAAACAAGGTGGGTGAGGTAATACACAAGTTGGCTCACTAAGAGGGGTGTGTGTGTGTGTGTGTAAGGGGGGGGGGCGGGGAGGGGAGGGCTTCAAGCCACACACAGCTCTTCAGGTCTGCAGCCCCAGTTGGTCCAGTAGAAATTGTTACTTTGCCCATCCTGTATATTTTTTGTGACTAAATACTGATCTGTGGCCAGAAGATCTGCTTTTTGAAGTAGGTGGATATTTATTGCTGCCCAATCATCCAATTTTAACAGTGCAAGTATGTTATTACCATGCCATTTCATTCTTCTCCCTGGTTAAACTCATATATAATATATGTAATGACTCCTAAGCTGGGAGAGTGGCTCCAACAGATCCCAGGAACAACATCAGAGCTCTCTGTCCAGAAGAGTGCAGTGCTCGGAACAGCTAAGATACTGCGCAGAACCCTCAAACTCTCAGGCCTCTGGTAGAGGACCTGAGGTTGAGGATGACAGTTCACCAACCCCTCTTAGACTCCTAATTTCCATTGAAATCAATTAAATTTAGGAATATGAATATGAATCAGACTCCTAAGTTCTAATCTTAAACTTACAGATTCTACCTTTGGCACCCAAGATTTTTAATAACCAAACTTCATTTAACCACACAAAGCAGTGGACTGGTCTCCAGTTTTGAAAATGCTGTGTCAGACTGTGCCTTTTCAAGAGTTCTTTGGTCTACAAAATCTTTTGAGACTGTGTCTTCACCCAGTATTAAATTTTAAGACTGGTAGTTGGGAGGCCCAGTGATTCAGGTGAATAAAAGTACTTGGACTACTTAAAGAAATTTGAGTTGTCAACTTTACCTCCTTTTTTGAGCTAGAAGCTCTAGGTAAGCTGGAATTTTTGAAATTTTGTCTCTTAAGCCTATTGAATTATTACATAAGCTCAAACTTGTCTTGGTTTATTCAATATATAGCATGGAATGCCATTTGTTCTTTAATTCTTGCATTGAAGTATTGATAAAAGATATACTGTTTATACCAACAGTTTAATATATTCAGACTGCTGTATTCAGTTTTGTATATTTACTAGGTTAATCTAGTATTAGGTTATGAGCTCAACTGATTACACTCTGCTTTTTTCCTCATTACTCATTGGCATCTCCCCCATTGAATAGTTCAATGGACTAGTAAGTCCAATGCCTGCCTGTTTGTGTTTTTTATGATGATAGAAAATGACTGAAGCACCAAAATTGTTTTTCTCTAATAGGTTTAGCAAACAAAAATAGTATAATGTAGTTAGCTCTAGCTTTGCAAAGAGGTTCCCAAGCCTAATGAGTTGTTGTTTTCATGGCTCCTGTGATGGAAGAGGGCAAAAGGACAGGTCAGGACCAGACCCAGTCCTGCAAGATTGCCAGTCCCTGCAGGATTGGAAGCCATAAGGTCTCACAGGATTTGGCATGAGATTTGGAGGAATGTGCTCAGAGGCACTTTCTGGTTTCCAGCAGTTAATCTATCCATTCTCCCTTATCTAGGTCACTGCTAGCGATAATTGTTTGCCTCTTTGGGGATGGGAAGGAATTTTTCCATATACTACCACATTGGCTAGCACTGACTGGATTTCTTGCCTTCCTTGCCACAAAATGTTGGGGAAGGTTTTTGAGCTACTGAGGGGCTAGAATTCTTCCCCATCCAAAGGTCACAGTTTGGGCTTATGAGATTCATTTGGCAGGAACTTGCTGGTTTAGGCTTCTGATCTAAAAGAAGAGGCCCTAACTTTTTGGATGGTGGCATCATATCTAGCCCCCTGAAAACAAGTGCAAATCTGGTGGTGAGGCACCACCACAGGAGGACTTCCTCACATATGTACTTGAAGGCAGTGCTGACTGTGAGTCAGCATCCCCTCTTACCTTAACCCAAAAGGGGAGAGATGCTAGTGGATGAGTGGATTTTTCTAGTGTGGTGACTGACTCCCCCTGTAGAGGGAGCCTCCAAGAATAGGCACAGGATCAGTAAGGTGGGATTAACTGTGCTGTGCTATCCTCCAGCAGAAAACTTGGATGTATTTTGACTAATAAAAGTTGTCACCTGGTTAAAACTCACTCCACATGTCCTTGTTGTTTTCTACATGTTGAGCACACCAAATGACCATTTGAGCATTATCTTTTCAAGCATATTAGTGTGAAGTGATTTTATAAAAATGTAGAAGTTTTAGGGGGTGGGAGTCCTTGGGTCTAGAAACTCAGGGTGGTGGGGAGGAAATATTTTTTTTGTGCACATCATCATTGTCATCACCATAGTAAATCCCACAGGGCCATAGCCTCCTGTAGAGGGGAGAGATGGACAGGGAGTGCCTGGCAGCCTCCAGCTGGGCGGGGCCTAAAGGCACCTGTCCATCAAGCCAGAGGAAGGTGTGTGGGACAGGAAACATAAGAGTGGGGCCAGGGAGCTAAGTTCAGCCCTGAGTGCTGAAGGAGAAAGATGACTACCTGCTTGCCACAGAGCTTCAGCCCTCACTCGAGCTGGATAAGGGTGGCCCTCTGCTGCAAAGCTGGGAAGACTAGCCAGGGCCTCCCACAGCTACTACCCTGGAGGAGGAGCCAGGCCCCAGGGGTGACAGGAATGCCCTGGACTGCTGGCTTCAGGGGCCCCAGTCCCTTCCCCAAGCTACAGGGCCTCTGATCCAGGCTCACAGCCATCCTCCTGTGACCCGGAGGACCTGCTACTTGCAAAGCACCAGGCCCAGTTGCCAGACCTACCCTCACAGGATGACATGGAGGGCATCTTCACCTTGTCCCTAGGTGACTACCTGGAGGAGCCTGCCGAGGAGACTGAGCAGGTACTGCTGGGAGGGGAAGTAGCCCAGGGGAGCTGTACCCCAGGCACTCTGGGTCAAGGTAAGGGTCAGCGTGTTGCGGATGAAACCCTGCTGGTCCCCTGGTCAGCTCTGCAATCCTAACTAGGACTGTGGGCTGGGACACAGTGGAGACAGGCAGGCCTGTGTCCCCCTCCTCCTGGGCGATGCCTCCAGCAGTTGTCTGGACCCTGAAGCAGTTGACCCCCCCTGATCCCAGTGGCTGCTTGCCCCACCCTCTCCCCTCAAACCTAGAGACTCTGCTTGTTTGTCTGCCCTACCCAAGGTGTCGGAGACTTTGCTGTTTTTTGGTCCTACCTGAGGGCCAAGAACTCTTGTTTGTCTGCTCCTCCCATGGGGCTGGAGATTTTGCAGTTTGTTACTCTACCCAAGGGGCCAAGAACTGCTGACTTGGCCTACCTGAGGGCCTAGGACTACTGATTTGCTCTGCATGAAGGCAAAAGGGGGCATGCCCCTGAGTGGAACATACACCTCCTTATAGGTCAAGAATCATATGGATCAATTTCTGTCTGGGCTCTTACACTGAATATCCATCAACAGTTTGTTTCTTGCATTCTGAGTATGACAACATCTACCTTTATCTAATAGATTTTTAAGGTTTTGGTTTCACATACTGGAAAATATCTTTGACCTTTTGAATCTTGTAGATTGTGGAATGTTGCTTTCTGTGAAATGAGTCTACCCGCCACTAATCCACTATGGATAGCTGTGCCTCTCTTGCAAGGCCACTGCCCCACTGCATTAATGAATTATGTGGGCTGTGGTGCTGAGCTCCACTTCAGAGCATCTTGCATTTGATGTTGGCTGTTTAAGTGAGCCAGCTAAAGGTCTCAAACTACTGGTTCCTTACAAGGCTATTATCAAGGGAAGGACTTTTTAATACTCCTTCTTCCCAAATGGCATTGGAAGAGTTCTAGCATTCCTAGTTTTGTTGGTCTCCTGGTCATCTCAAGAGGTCTATTTCATGAATTTTGATAAGGCACCCTATGCTCTGGTATACAGAACCTTGCACCATACCAACTTTGTTCTGATTATACAGTTCCTAAGATAAGCTGTTACTGCCCTATCCTGAAGAGTGAGCAGTCATTTCCACCCCAGCTATAGGAACACACAGAATTAAACAAAACAAACAAACTGTAGTGAAATAGAGACTTAGTCTGCACTAGGAAAAGTTTGCTGGTATAGCAGTACTAACAAACCCGCCTGGTACAGATGCAGCTCATGTCAGTAAGAGTGCTTTTGCCAGTACATAGTTTATATTAGTTGCCTGGCAAAATCATTCATCTCTATGTAACTGTCTAGCCTAAGGCTTTTGGTAGACTACAACTGTAATTTAAAAAACTTTACACATCTAACCAATATCTACTTGCGAAAGATACTAGTCTAGAACTGGCTTTGCTCTCTGTTGACCAGCTTTTTATTACCTACCAGTTGAAGTAAAATGTGCTCCATAAAACAGTGTGTTGCAGCAATAGTAAACATTTGAGGGTTTTATATGCAAATGAAAAAGCTGTTTACAGTTTATAACAATCCCTCATTCTTTCAAAAGAAGCACGGAGTCCTGTGGCACTTAAAGACTAACAGATTTATTAATAGCATGAGCTTTCATAGGAGAAAATCCCACTTCATCAGATGCTTCAAAGTGTGTGAGTCCTGGGGCTTGTTCTATTCAACATTTTCATCAATGATCTGGATGATGGAATAAACTGCACTCTCAGTGAGTTTGCGGATGACACCAAGCGGGGGGGAACAGTAGACACGTTGGAGCGCAAGGACAGGGTTCAGGGAGACCTAGATAAATTGAAACAGTGGGCCAATAGAAATCTTATGAGGTTCAATAAGGACAAGTGTAAAATCCTGCACTTGGGACGGAAAAACCCCATGCACTGCTACAGGCTGGGGAACATTCAGCTAAGTAGCAGCAGTGTAGAACAGGACCTGGGGGTCATGGTGGATGGGAAGCTGGATATGAGTCAGCAGTGTGCTCTTGCTGCCAAAAAGGCCAATGGCATACTGGGCTGCATCAAAAGAAGTATTACCAGCAGCTCAAGGGATGTGATCATTCCCCTCTATTCTGCACTGGTGAGGCCACCATCTAGAATACTGTGTTCAGTTCTGGGCTCCCCACTACAAAAAGGACAGGGACATGCTAGAGAGAGTTCAGAGGAGGGCAGCCAAAATGATTAAAGGGCTGGAGCACAAACTCTGTGAGGAAAGACTGGAAAGCATTAGGCTTATTTAGTCTGCAGAAGAGAAGATTGAGGGGGGATTTGATAGCAACCTTCAACTACTTGAAGGGATGCTCCAAGGAGGATGGAGCTCGACTATTCTCGGTAATAACAGAGGACAGAAGGAGGAGCAATGGTCTCAAGTTACGGTTAGGGAGGTTGAGGCTGGATATTAGAAAAAACTTTTTTACTAGGAGAGTGGTGAAGCCTTGGAATGAGCTGCCAAGGGAGGTGGTGGAGTCTCCATCTTTGGAGGTGTTTAAGGCCCGGCTGGACAAAACCATGACTGGGATGGTTTAGTGGGAGTGGCCCTGCCTCTGGCAGGGGGTTGGACTAGATGACCCCATTAGGTCCCTTCCAACCCTAGGATTCTAAGTGGGATTTTTCTCCCACGGAAGGTCATGTTGTAAATAAATCTGTTCATCTTTAAGTGCCACAGGACTCCTTGCTTCTTTTCCTGAACTAGACTAACATAGCTGCCCCTTTTGAACTTTGTTCTTCCAGTTATCCTCTGTCTCTGGGAATTTCCTTCCTTACTGCTTGATTCACCTTGTTGAGCAGATTTTTCATTCTTTTGGTTCTCCAGGAAAGAAATGTGTTAACTGAAGGACATTTCCAAAACATAGAATGATAATTTCAGGATATTGGCAATTGAGGTTAACTGGGTTGTTTTAGTATGCTGGGATTAAGTGGTGGTAGTATTTAGTAAGGGGGGGTAAGTAGAACAAATTTGCTACAGAAATTCAGGGTGATTTCCATCAAAATATATCATCTTTTTTTTGTATTTCAGGAAAACACACAAATTGTGAAGGTGAAGGTCATAGCTGGAATTGATCTGGCCAAAAAGGATATTTTAGGAGCCAGGTAAGTGTGTGCTTGGTTTATAAATGCATAGTTAAGTAATTTATTCTCACAAAAAACTAATATTATGGATAATACTCTGTTTGCTATCCTAGTGTACCTTCAGTTCCTGTTAAACTTCTTCCCACCAAAAAAATCAAAATGTATGAATTATCCAGTTTCTGCTCCTTTCTACTAAAGCTGTCAAACCTGAAGACTCCTCACCATCTTGCATAAGAGTCTATTTGGTGTGTGTGGGTGGGTGTGTGTGTGTGTGTGTGTGTATTTAAAATGCAACTGGGGTTGTAGTTAAATCACAGTAGGTCAAACTATTAGCTGTGATTGCTGTTCCTTATCTGTGTCAGTAGCTTGGAGTGGCAGCTGTCCTGAGTGTTGGTAAGAGCAAGACTGTTCCAACTCAGATGAGCATACAATCTCCAGTTCAGTAGAGCTGGATGACAGCAGAAAGGAGAAGCATTCACGTCGCAAAGACTGCAAATTAGCAGCCCTGTATGGCCAAGGATGATCAGACTAATGTTAAACTTTTATCCTGAGTGAGGACCAGACTGTCTACTAATAGAAATAATTTGTGGGGATCCTTGTAGGGTTGGGGACTGATGTTATGTAACCCTTAGTGAAATTGACCTTTGCCCACTCAACATTGGAAGCTATGATGAGTATTCATAGTGCTGCCAATTGCTAAAATTATGTTTAAAGTAAGAGCTGATCTTAGTCTAACATATGCTTTATGAAAGACACCACTATGTGTAATGTATTTTTCTGAAGTTAAACTGAAATCATGCTATTGTAATAGTGTTAGACAATCTCTTTTTATTTTTTACTTCTTTGTGTATAGCCATGGTTATCCTCAAATATGTGGTAGCAGCACTTTAAAGTTCTGTGCCTTTTCTAAAATTACAATTTAAATATTTATTTAGAAATTGTATCCTCTCTTGTCTTTTTGTGCCAAAACTGTTTATACTTACTGTCTCTTAACAAAATTTTCTTTGGGCATTTGTCGAGCATAAAGAAACCAGTTTAAAACAATAATGAACTTTGGCTTTGTATAACAGACTTGTTCAGTCCTTGTTCACTGTAGTTTGTGTTAAAATGGGTCATATGCAGTACTAAAGCTTATTATTTACTATCTTTTTGTCAGAGCAGATATAACTTCATTTATCCAAAGGACTGTTGTACATTAACTAGCTTCAGTTCAGATCTCACTCTGAGAGAAATAGCCTCTTGATTTGCTCTTCATGGTATAGGGACTTAACACAGTCTCACTTATGTGAACGGTACAATGTAAGAGGAAGCCTGCTGAAAAGCTGGACCTGTGAGCCCAAAATATTACTCTGACATTATGACCTTCTTGGGATGGAATCGGCTAGTTAGCCATGAATATACTATGAGTTCAGTTGATTTTGTTTCTCTGTGCATGCATACATCAAGTAGTGTCAGATTCATCATGGATGTACTACACAAAGTCTTCAAGATTATATATCTGTGTATGATACCTTGATTATACCCAGGTATTAGCTAAGAAGAAGAGAGTACTTGGTGGTCAGGAAGCAATATTCATTTTGATCCACACTCTTTCCAAGTGCCTATAAATTTGAAACAGACTCTGTTCCCCTCTCCCAAAAGCAGCTTTTTCGGTTTAACTTCTCTGTAAAGGTTGTCCACTATTAAATGGCCTTGCGTAAGCAAAGTGGAGTAACTGCTATGCACTGTTACCAGCAGAAGCTGAAATGTTGGCAAGACTTGACAGTAATAAAAATACTGATTGCTTGAAACTGTCTTCTAACACTAAATGTCTGAATCCTTTGTGTTCTACCATCCATTGTTAACAAAGATGGTGTATTTAGGTTGTAAAGTTGTCCAATGTAGATGCAACCAACACCATTGTCACTTTAGTACAGTTAGTTTCTCATAGTACAGAAGAGTTAAGTCTTTGGATCTTCAATATAGAACTCCAAGGTTCTGTTTGGTTTGATTTCTTACGGCTGGTGCTGCTTGATCAGGACAACAGTTTTTGTAAAGTATCACTTGTAATTTGCCTAATTCAGTTGTACCAGCCTCATGAGCCGCCTGTGGTGTATGGCTAAAATAGGGAAAACATAATTTGGTGTTCTAGAAAGGCTTTATAGGACTTGCGTCACGTGAGCAGCCATCAGTAACTTAACTAGTTCGTTATGATTTTGTTTTTACAATGCTGAGATTGGAAACCTGGCTCATTGGGATAATTTTACATGTGAAGTTGTTATCCTTAAGTACCTGATCCATTGAGATACAACCCTGTGTAATTAGTAGTATCTTTATAATAGAGATTAATAATCTAAGTTCTTTGGCCCATTGAGAACTCTGGGGTAGGGGACTGGACTGGTCATCCCTGCCAGTGCTCCAGCTGTTTGTTGCTAATTTTATGTTCTTCAGTTTGCCAGCACCACACAAACTGAGCCAAGGACTTCCAGAGATGAAAGCCTGAATGACCCCAGCTAAAGAGCCAGGTTTCTAGCTGTGAGGTGTAACAGATCTGTATCCTCTATTAGTCCTTTACATAATGAATTCATAAATGTCACTGAACAATGGCTGTCACTTGAATACATGACACTGAAAACCACTCACACTGGAGCAGTTCAGTAATCTTCCAATCTTGATCCAGAGTAAATTCATTCTGGTTGTGGAGGGTTTTGACAAGAGCCACAAGAATTCAAGGATTAGAAAATATGCATTACAGAGGAAAGATCAGATTAAGGGGTTATTTCATCACTGATTTATAATTACCTAAGCGAAGAACAAATATGGGCTTTTCAGCTCCCAACCATTGGATCTTGCAATACCCTTATCTACTAGATTGAAGGTAGGTAAATTCTGACTGGAAATAAGCTAGAAACTTTCAAAAGTAAGCATAGTTAATCTTTTGAGTAATTTATTAAGGGTCATACTGGAGTCTGTATCACCATCGTTCTTTAAATCAAGATAGGATGTTTTTAAAGGCTCTGGTCTAACTAAAAAAATTTCTTTGGCCTGTATTAAACAGGTAGTCAGGCTAGATAATTAGAGTAGTCCCTGCTAATTTTGAAATTTATGAAACTTCACAATTCTTGTTCTAAGCATTTTTAAAATTGTCTAATGCTAATAACTGGTGGCAATGTTTATTAACTTCAGCACTTTTCTTTCCAGTGATCCGTATGTGAAACTGACAGTGTATGATCCAGCAAATGGAATCTTTATCAGTGTTCAAACAAAAACCATTAAAAAGGTTAGACTTTTCTCTTTCTTTCCCCACCTTCATTTTATCAAAAATCTAGGTAGAAAGCTAAGAAGGGGGTAAACTGGATTGAATTCCATACCCTTCCCCTTCTTGGGAGGTAAGGGTTGAGGGAACCTAAAGAAGGGAGTATTCTATAATTTAAGCTATTAATTCTACAGTCTAGTTGTGCTGTTGCTCTTGCATTCTCATTTCAACATGTTTAATAGCCGGGAATGGAGAAGGGGTGTGTAGTCTTAAAAGTAGGCCGCTTATGGGAAGGCCTGGTTCTGTCACAGGACTTTTATGTAGGAATTTCACTTACTATTAACGTCAATGTTTTTCTCTCCCTCTCCTGACTAGTACAGCTGACTAAAGAGCCAAGCTGCTATTGGTCCCTTTTGGGCACATTGAGGGGCAAGTAGAAGGTTTGCAGCTCATTAACCTCACAGTCACTAAGAAATAGAAAATGAATTGGATTTGAAGGGATACATGCAACAGAGTCATGGTTCCTTAGCTTAGCGTGAATTCCTTGAGTGTCAGTCGTGTACTTTATGAAGTAGACTGTTGTGGCACACTTTCCAATCATTTTCCATGTACATTCACCAGAATCTAGTAATATTTCTGTGAGTTGGGTCCCTCTGCGCTACACTGCTGGAGAGCATAAGGCATGGCTGTTGGCTGCTGACTGCATGTATCTTAATTAGCAAGGTTAAAACATATTTATGCTTTGGAGATTGTCGCATCAGCTGAAACAAATACAGATCTTCAAGCAAGATAATAGTACAGAACACTATATATAATGAAAATGTTGGATTTTTTTTATTTGTAGACTTTGAATCCCAAATGGAATGAAGAGTTCTTGTTTAGAGTAAGTGACTTTTAGTCCGATTACATTTTTAATCTTTAATTTAATAAGAATTTTTAATATGTTCTTAATGCCATTAAAACAATATTTTAACAATTTGCTGAGTGTTGCAGTGCAAAATACCCTTTTTGTAGAGATGATTTTTTTTTTTTTTTTGTGGTGGGATAGAAATGACAGAATGAGAAAAATAGCTCCTATTATCTGCAGGACCAGTTAGTCTGTTTCTGGTGTATTGATGTGATTTTTTTTTTTTCTATTGTGGCAGGGGATAGAATTAACATTTAACTTTTTCTAGGGGTCTGTTTATCCTTTTTAGATGCACAAAAGCAGCCTCCAGAGAGGGCATGCAAAAATTTACAGTTTTCTATTTAACTATCCTAATTTTGGTTTCAGTTAAGGATTTAAGAAGATAAATCTATTTCAAAGTGAACAAGGTAGTCCAAAGCAAAATACTGATTAATTGTTTAGCCATGTTAGTCAATTTTTTATTATTGGTCTAGTATTACATAACACCTAGAAAACACAAATAATTAAGCTTGATAACTGAGGCATCAGCTTTACACAAGAATTTGTGGTCACTTGTATATAGTTATATGGATATAGTTCTTGGAGAAAAGTGCAGGAAGATGCATCTGCTTAGTGCTGAGTTTGTGGAGGTAGCAGAGAAACAGATGCCATTAGATTCTGTAGATTGTGAGAAAAGGGAAATCCATTTCTGCTCCATACCAACTTTTTCTCCATCTTCCTTTCAGGATACCATTTCATAAGCCAGGAAATTAGAAGGAAATTAGATAATCCAAAGCAGATATAAGAAGTTTAAAAATATAAATATGAATAAGATGTATTCTGTAAGTGTTTCGGAAGAGGGAAATCTTTGCAGGAGCTGCTGGACTCACTGGACAACCAAAAGGTTAAAAACCTAGGAAAAAGAATGGTGCTGAGGAACTCTTCTGAAGTGAGGTCTTTACTATAGCAGAAGAGTAGTTGAGGTACTATAAGAGACTGATGCCTCAAAAGAACAACTGTTCCAAATGGTGCATCTCCGAGACTTTTGAAGTAATTAAAGAATTTAATGGATTAGTTGCTTGCAAAAAATATGTAGTGTTGTTAGAAGGCTACTGAACTAGACAATGAGAGGATTGCAACTGTAATACCTGTATCTTCTTTAAATAGAGCACTTGGAATGATTTTGACAGTTAGGGACAAGTAAGCCTACTTGTGTTTGTATTATATTTGTTGAAATAACTAAAATGTAGACTGCATATAAGATCATGATCTTCTTGGACTAACTGCCTCACAGACCTTTTTTAGAATTGTTTAAAAATTCCAGCTAGTGGATAGCAGAGATCAATTGACATTTATTTGCACTTGCAAAAGAGTTCTTAAGGACCCTTACAAGAGAGCAATAAAGAAATTTATACAGTCATGGAGTGAGAAGTATATTAATTGTTGGGGGTCGGAAAACTGTAAGAATAAACTGAGTTTTCATCATGGCAAGTGGTGTGACAAAGCTGGATTTTTTTTTTTTTTTTTTTATTTTGTGAGAAGAGAGAGCACTTGGGTAACAACTTGCCAATATCACATTTGCTTGGGGTTAGTTAAGACCAAAGATGAATTTTCAGGGAGGTGAATTTCACGCTAAATGAAATTGTGACTTCACACACAATGAGGCATATTACAAGGAGTAATTTTAAATTGCTTGTATGTGTTACTGGATTCTGAATTAGATTTCCTAAGGAAAAAGACCTGACCATCACTGTAAATAGAATATTGAAAACCCTTGTTCAGAGTGCAATGGCAATCAAAAAAGCAAATAGGATGTCAAGACACACCAAGATCAAGGTGGAGAGCAAAATGGAAATTACAATGACTTTATTAATCCATGGTACACCCTTGCTTAGAATACTGAGAGTTCTGACTGCCGCATCTCAAAAATGTAGCAGAGTCAGATGGAACTGAGAAGAGTTAAAGAATTAAAAAAAATCCAGAGCAGAGATGAATTAAGTGAGGACCCAAAAGCAGACAAAAGAATGAATGGTATCCCAAAGATAGATTAGCAACTTCTATTCATGTTTTGCTATAATGTAAGAATGGGGGTACGTCCATGAAGTTGAAAGGTGGGAGATTCAAAACTAACTTTACAGTTTTTCACACCATCTAAAATTACAATATGGAGCTAGTTTTTGTAGAATATAAGAGGTCAAGAGCTTTGCAGAATTTCAAAAGAGGACAGAAATATTAAATGTGTAGTAAAAATATCCAAGTTATAGTGTAGAGTTTTGACAAGGATATACACTGAAGGATCAGGATTTAGAAGCCAAATTTTAACTATTGGATGGTGACAAAGAGTTACAAGAAAACTTAATCTAGGAGCAGGTTATCTGTCAAGTATATGGTACAGGATTTCTCGCACCTTACTATGAAATGAATGGTATTAGCCACTGCTGGTACCAGGCAGTAGATTAAATGGACTGCGCAGTGGCTCCAGCACAGCAGTTCCAATGTTGCTTCTATGCTGTTTCACCTGAATAATCAAAAGTATCTCCGATTCAGTGTGGAGGAATGACATCACCAATTTAAGCATTTTATAGCACCATGAGAGGCCTCAGTTATGTATAGCAGTGTTAATGGTTCTCCTAAGAAGAATGGGCATTAGTGGACCTTTGACTGGCTGAACTCCTTCACGCACTGGCTGTTTTCTTACCTCCCTTTATCCTTTGGGTATCATAAAAAGTGAGACATAATGGAACCAGGGTTTGATCATAGCCCCAGCCTGGCCTCATTAGTTCCAATACACTGACTTACTACATGTGGTAGTAGACTGTCAAGCCCTTGTGCCCAACCTACTGAATTGCTGTGTCTCAGAGCAAGGGTCAGGTTCTACCACTCAACTTGAGGTTCAGTATGACAGCCTGGATGCTTTCTGGTTGCATGTGTTCTTTACTTTTTTTTTTCAAGAGAGTTCCTTGAACTTCTTCAGAGCAGGAAATCTTCTGCAAGAAACACTCAGAAGTGAAACAAACAAGAAGTTCTGTGGAACATTTAAACACTAACAATTTTAAAGACGAGCAAGGAGTCCTGTGGCACTAACAAACATTTTAGTCTTTAAAAGTGCCACAGGACTTCTTGTTTGTTTTTTGTTTTTGTTTTTTTGTTTTTGTTTTTGTTTTTGTTTTTGCTGAACTAGACTAACATGGCTACCCCTCTGGAGACCTCTGAAATGACACTGTTTCTCCATCTGGAAAAAACAAAGGATCTCATCTTAGCTACCGGTAGTCTTCCATTGCATTTGTCCTGGGTTATTGGATCTCTCTTGCTTCTGAAAGCTTGTCTGTCATACACTGGTACATGATGCTTGTATTCTTTCCCCCTACTTTAAGGGCTTGATTTATTTGTGGGTGTTTTTTTTTTCCCCTAGGACATCCAGCTTTTCAAACTGACAGTGCAAGGAAATTCTAGTAGTAGTTCCATATATTGCAGAAGAGGTCATTCCTGGTGGTGAATGACCAAATGAATTTACAAGACAAAATAAATGGATGTCCCATAGTGACAAATTCTATACTGTGTCCTTTACAGTTTTTTCACAATCTAAAAACTAGACTGTAGACTAATTGCTGTACAAAGATCAGGAGCTTTGCAGGATTTAAAAAAATAATTTTAAATATATAACAGACACATGCAAGTTAAAATGTCTCTGGTCCTATATAAATTTCTCCCAAAAGTGGCTTCTGATTCTATTTAAATCAATCCTCTAGCATACAGTTTTTTTTATCACAAGACATATTCACTACCTACAGAGGCTGGGTTATTTACTTCAAGGGACTAAACAGTTTCATAAATCAGTCACCTTTGTGTGATGCACTAAGGGTAGCAAATTTCTGCCTAGACCATCAAAATGGATTTGACTTCCCAGAGATCTGGATACCCAAAGGCAGAAGAGCACATTTGCACCATATCTAAGGCATCCTTTACCACATGTTGTAAATTTCTCTATAGAGAGAAGGCTGTTATCTGGTTTTATGGTAGAACCTTCATGCATCATGATTTGCTGGATTAAGCTGCTACATCTTACCACAGGTTCAGAAAGTCCTTCTTATTGCATGTTTTCAGGATACAGATAATGAAAAGTATGAATATATGTTCCAAAATTGTGCACTCTGAAGGATTTCTAGTAGAATCCTACAAAGTTTACAACTAATTCAAGCTGCAAGACCAGAGACGACTACATACAACATGATAGGATGGGAGTCACAGTAGTAAAATAAAGACCTAAATGAATGAGAAGGGAAGAGAGAAGAGTGTAGGGAGGGACAAGGAGAGAATGGGTGAAGTAGAATTCTTTCAGTATCAAGATGTTCAAAAAATTTTATTCACTATCTAAAAACAGGACCCAAATATCTTCAGATTCATATAATTGCTCTCTACATGGATGGGTGTTCTTTTTTTGGCTGATTACTCAGAAATTCTGAATACCACTGTTCTATTTTGGGCACAAACTTATTCCTTCACTTTTGTAAGACTGTGTGCTTGGTGATTGTTGTTGCCTTCAAGAACCCATGTCTTTTTGTGGTGGATCAAACCCAACTATCAGGTAAAATTTTTGGCAAAAATTTCAATATTAAAGTCAAGTAACATTTTAATTCTTTTGTCCACCTCTTTCCATAGCTGTTGGACAATCCCATAGCATGTGCACTAGGATTCCTTTTTTCTTTGTTACAGCACCAACAAATACTGAAAGATATTATCTTTATCTAGTGCCACCTCTCAGAAACCCAATGCATAAATAAGAGCTTTTGTTTTACCAAACATAGCTGGAGATCCACAGTGGCTCTTTTAACACCGTGTAATCTCCTTTTGCCAATGGATTCTTTTAAGTGCTATACAGTCTTGCAGCATTGAACCAAATAAGATTCTTCAAGCCCATTTTCAACATTCTTGGAATTACTTGACAGTAGACCTGATAGGAAATTTTTTATGAAATAATTTCATTTGGAAAATATATCAATTTGTTGAACCCAGAATGTACTCATAAAATGTCTCAGGTTTCACATTTTGTTGATATGTAGGCAGGTTTCATTCAGAACTGGGTTCTTGCCAGCTTGCTATGCAGACTGCCCATGGGCTTTTAGTTTTAGGGTTTTAGCTCTGTGCAGCTCAGGGATTTCCCCAACCCCCCCCCCCAGTTGTCAGCTACTAACAGTGTTTTACCACTTCAGTGAGCACCCTCAATACCACCCCCATAACTCTTGTTACACCCCTCCCTCCATTTCAAGGCCTGGAGAGAATAGTGGTGCAGTTCCATCTGCACAGAGCCAAGAGCCTGAAAGGTTGAGCATGAAAGCTCAAGGAAGTCTCTGAAGCTCTAGGGTTCTGTGCCAGGGAGCTGGGAGGTCTCAGGGCAGGCTTCTGGGGTCTATAGGTCTACATAGCCCCACTACTCAAGTGCCTTGGTTGGAAGATCCAGTGCTTTGAGGCTGCAGAGGTTGCCATGATTTCTGCTGTACTGGCCAATTCTAATTGATAGTTACCTGTATTATGGATCTGTGCAAGGAATGCTTAGAGGAGTAGTCATTAGTAACTGATCATTTGACATTTACCATGGTATCTGCGTCTTTCTGAAGTATTTAGATCTTTATAAAGATTCCAAACTGTTGGGAAGAATTGAGTGGTAGCTGGGGATGCACACTTCTCTATCTTACCTGGGCAAGCAGTGTGTGGGAGGAATAGACATTATATTAGTGGAGATTGCAGTCTGGAAAGTACCCAGCCTGCATATCTGAGGTGTGTTCATGATCCAAAATACAAATCTTTCAGAAGACCAGGGGTTAACTACAGCAAAGTCTTTTCAGGTATGTCTACACTTACAAATTAATTTGATGTGATGAGGATCAATTAGAATTAAATTAAATGCACGGCTACACTGGCTTTCATTAATTTGAACCAAGGAATGCCTTAGTTTGAATTGATGAAAGCTGACTTTCAAGTTATTAAACCTGTCTTACCTTCAAAGTGACATTTTAATTCAAACTCATTAAATCGAATTAACCCAATGTAGCCATCTTAATTTGAACTGTTAGTTCGAATTAGCCACAGCCTGATTTTCCCCATGCAAAGTGCCCCCTACCTAATTCAAACTAGAAAGTCCTGCGCATGGACATACTAGTTTGAATTAAGGTTTCTAGTGTGGCTGTTAATTCAAATTAACTTAATTTAAATGAATCATTATTAGTTTGAATTCAGTTAATTTGAACTAATGTAAGTGTAGACACACCTTTGCTGAATTAACTAATGCTAGACTTGTTACAACTGGTGCAAACATTTGATTATATATAAGCTTATTTGTACAGCTAGGAAGGATAGTACCGTGTACAAGGGTGTTTATACAAATACCAGGGGGACAGCACTCCTAATTGGCAGCCTATTTCTTTCTGTTAAAACCACAAAAAAACCCCCAACAAACCTTAATTGTGACACTTCCGTAAAATATGTTAGAGTTCTTTCCGCACCATAATCCCTGCAGCATTTGTTTTGCTGTGGATAAAATCAGGCAACCTTATGTGGAATAAGGGTGAAGTTTAAAATTATGCCCCATTTCTGTAAGAATGTTTTCTTTGGGTAGTAGCATATCTCCCTCCACTCAAATATTCAAGTATTTTTCTGTTTTGACTTAGACTTTGTAACTTTTAGTAACAACTTGTCTAATGCTTCCTTTAGAATGACTAGTTAGTCTAAAACATGCTCTACTGAAGTTAGTTGTGTAGAACTGTCAGTCATTTTTTTAAAACAAAATAAAGAGGGTATAAAGAATAAATGTGGCTGAAGGGAGACAAAATGAAATTAGAATTTGATCACTGTTAAATAAATGCCAGCTGAAATGTTTGGTTTATTTTTGTTTAATTCTATGTCATCAGATCAAGGCTGGCTGTCTTTCTGGAGCATGTTTTAGTGAAACAGAAGTTACTGAGCTCAGTACAAGAATAACAGTGAAATTTATTGGCCTATAATATATGGGAGGTCAAACTACTTGATCTAAGGCTTCCTTCTGGTTTTAAATTCTGTGAATCTATGAAGTGTACAGTGCTGCTGTGAGCATTGATACTAATCTTACACCTTAATTATTCCTAAATTAATTTTGAATAATAGTGTCTTATAAGAAATTTCTCTTTTGGTGCCAGGTTGATGTGATTTGTCTACCACTTTCTGTTTAAGCTTACAATATTTGCTTAGCAAAAACACATATTACAACTTCTCAAATGCCTTAACTGACTAATAACTGTTAATCTCTTCCTCTTTCCTAGGTTAATCCTCAGAAGCACAGGCTTCTCTTTGAAGTGTTTGATGAAAACCGTTTGGTACGTCATTGTGTATTAAAATATTTCTGTTGTTGAAGTTTAGATGGATGCTGTATAAAAAGGCAGCTACATAAAGAAATTTTGATAAATGTAAAATCTAAGGCTAAATCTGACATGTCATCTTTTGTTTGAAGTTAGTACTTCGTGTAATTCTCTGATATTACAAATTTTTGGGTAGTATTGATATGGTATTTGCTTGTCTTGAATGTCTTGATGGACTAATCTTTGACCTGATTAATTACCTTTATAGTTTGAGTGGGTGTAAATGTTAGGGAGACTTAGTTTTGGTTATGGTAAGTTCTTTTTAAATGATACAACTAGACTCTTCAGTAATACTGACATCTGTAGATCAAATACTTGTTTTACTCTACCAAAATGTCCGTAGAAAAGATGCAGGTTTGTGTGCATTGATTTAAATCAGTGATTGAAATCACAGTTTTAGTCATCATTTAAATCAGTAAGCAGAAAACACTGATTTTTTTTAAGCTTATTTTGCAATTGTATCTTACATGGAAGGTTTATTTTCATGGATTGATATGATGATTAAATATGTTGATGAAACCAAGTATCATCTTTTAACTAAAGCTGGTGCTTTTAACTAGCCAAAAGGGTACACTAGAACTATGCACATCTATTTAAGAAGTAAAGTTTAATGTACTCTTACTCAAATTCTTACTTTTAGCATTTTTGTGGAAAAGATGAATGAGATTTGTTTACAAGATGCCATTTTACTCTAGACTTGTTTCAAAATATGATGGAATGAAAATGGGAATTCCCATTTAATGTACAGACGCAGCATTTTAAAATCATTCTTTTTATTAAATAAAACAAATTTATATTGGATATAGAAGAGAGGAAAAATTATCAAAATATCTTTTGCATTTATAAACTGACCTTCATTAGGCAAAAAGCATTGTGGTGGTTAGCGAATTAACTTTTCCTGGTCCCAGTTGGCCAGGTTATCTAAGGTTATCTAGGTGCCTAAAAATGCAGATAGGCACCTACCCTTCTTAAGTGCCGAGTGAGTTTTAAAGAACACCTATTTGCATCTTGAGATGTCTAAATAGCTTTGACAATCTGGATCCATGTCCTTTACATTCCTTGACTTAGTAGAGCTTGTCTTTTCCTACTTGGTTTTAAGTCATAGACTGAAAGGATAAACAAACTTCCCTGTTTTTTAACTTTGAATGAACTAATCCAAATGAAGAAAATATTCTCTTTGCTCCTACTGTGTAAATTGAAACTGAAGTACTTAGTACAAAACATTTTCTGCACAGCAGAAAGTGAAAGCTTGAGCTGATATCAAAAGATAGGCTTTCTCCATTCTGTGTATCATTTGTTTTTAAAAAGCACTCTTTTACTTAGTAACTTGAAGACTCATTTGCAGCATATTTCTTAAATTGTGTTAATTTTAGCTAGTTTAAGGCTGAAATTTGAGGATCTAAAAGCAAGTAAAACTCGAAATACATTTTTTCAGAACTAAATTTGCTGTTTATCTTTAGTTAAACACTTCTGTAATGTAGTATTTAAAAAACCAAAACACTTTTTAGTCATCCTTCTGGACACTGTCCATCAAGAGAATCAACTGTTTCAGGAGACTGATGTGTTAATCCCACAGTATGACATGTCACACCTGGTGCTTAAGTTTTCACTTTGATATAGTAGGAATATTCAGAAGGCAGCTATGATTTGACTGTTAGTTAAGGTTAAAAAAATATTAAAAAAATCTTTATCCCATTTTCAAAAGTGACTTAAGAGTCTAAATCAGTTAAACGCTTGTGAAATCTTTACCCTACTGAGAATACATTTAAAAAAAAAAAAAGACTGAAAGTAAAATTAATGATTTAAAGATAGGCAGAGTGTGAGCTTGTAAGTTAATAGAGTAGAAAATCTTCAAATACAATGTCTTATTGGAATTACTTTCTCTCTAGTATAGTATAGTTCCAATAAGTGTTTGCTTTTCTGAATTGCAGTGTCTGCTCTCACACTTCATACAAACAAACTTGCCCATAAGTACTAGGAATCATTGACCAAAAAAAGTACTAGTACTCCTATACCTAGGGGAAAAAAAGGCAGTCTTAGAATATGTACATGGTCATCCTTCACAGACTTTATTTTACCATTATGATGGAGTAGGTAAACAAAAAGCATTTTCCAGTAAATAGCATGTGAAAGTAAAAAAAAAAAAAAAAAAAAAAAAAACAAAAAACTGAAAGTAATTGAAATAAAAAGTGAATTTTAAAATCCAAGGGCTTTGTGTAGCTCACAAGAAAGGTAATATCTGCTTAGGAGAGAGAAGTGACAAGTATGTCGTGGAAGTGATTCAGACTAAACAATGGGCTAAAATTAGAACAGTAATTAAACATAACTAAATAGCATAAAACTCAATAGATATAATAGACAAACAATTGAAATTACCTCTGGTTCATGCCTTGCCGATGGCTGGAGTTATTAAAATAAGGGAATTCTATATTTTACAGGACCCAGTACTTTAATGTTAAGTAGTGCTCCCCAAACTTTTCCTCTTACAAGTGTTTTAAAAAACACAAAAAGAAAATCTGCATCTCTGGGACTAGAGCAGAGTCACAGATGGGCCAAGATCTGTGGCGGACACTGGGAGCCGGGTGCTTGAGAGCAAAGGCTTTGGCCTGGGGCTGGGGCTGGGGCTGGGGCTGGAGCAGGAGCAGGAGCAGAGCAGAGCTGGGTGGCATTACTTCCCCTCGATGGTATGTGGCTGGCCTGAGCCTTGCTGTGCCCAGTGGGATGTTCCTCTGTGCCCCCTCCCGGGGAAGCCCACCTCACAGTTTGGGGACCACTGTATTAAAGGCAATTAAGTCAAACACATCCAACTGAAAGGGTAATACAGAAAAAGCTTTGAGTTAAAATTCCTACTTCTGGGTTTTCATAATCTACAAACTTTCTCAATATTTCTTGTATGACCCTTTCCCCCTCTCTAAATAACATGATGCAGAAGACCCAAGAAATTCACAGCCTTCTCTGGTCTGCCCTTTGTAGACAGAGAACTATAAATGATCAATTTGAATGACTCTTTCAGATAACTGTAATCTGAAAAGGATAGTGACTCATACAAGTGTGAATACTTACTTTCCCTCACCTTGCTAAGGTGTCTTTGTTATCCTAAAATGAGTATATTGCGGTTCCACTGAAAACATCCAGTTGCAATTGGGTTGTTATAAAGCATTTTGGTCCTGAAAACGAGGAGTTGAGCAGCCACAGTGCAATATTGGCCATAGTGTACTTCCTAACTTCCTTCCTTAATCTCCAGGTTTGTTATTGGGTGAGTTAAAATCTATTCTTGTTAGAAAATTAGGGTTCTGGGTTCTTCAAAATCATAAATGAAACAATGTTAGACGTGCTGTCAGTGTTTCTTAAGGCTTCAGTTGCTCTGTAGACTTAAATATAAAATTGAAAGGTAGAATTAACTTGTGTAGTTCATTTCTTCCTGAGCACTTAGGCTGAAATGGTAAAGCAGTGGCTTTATGTTCATCTCTAACCTTGTAAAATGAGAAGCTTGGTGCTTAGTGTTGGACTGTGATATTGTCAAGAAGTGCTTAATTGCTGTAGGAGATGATGCTGGTAATTGAGATGGTCCTTGATATGTGGAGGGTGACAGATTTCTCACAGGTAGTAATATCATGATATTATCACCCAGCCCCTGTTGCCCAGGTCAAGTTAAATCTCTGTTGAAGGTGTTGTCTCTTCATAAGACCTGTTTACATTACGGCAGTGTTTTATGATCATACTGTAATGTTAATTTGACCTAATGACAGCAAGTTGCACCCCACTCAGTGCCTTACCACAACTGTTTTGACCATTTTAGTGTATTTACCCATCTTACTTCCCAGTCAAGGTAAGTACACTTCGTACTTTTATCTCAAATGCTGCTGGCAACAAGTTTTTGGGGATTATTTTCACCTTTATCTGCATGGGATTCAAAAATTTCATACAAAAAAACCAAAATTGTCTGCCAGGACCAGACAGTGGTTATCCTTCAGCACAAGAATGACATTTCAGGCTCATTGTGGTCTTCGAAAGCAAAGCAGGACAGAAATGTTTATGAACCAGAGAAATCTGAGGAGAGATGAGGAAGCACATACTGACTGTCTTCAGATCAGTGCTAGAAAACAAGATTCTGTGTCAGGTCCAGTTGTGCTCCTGGTAGAATTCTTTCTTTGATAGCTGAGTGGGACTGACTATGATTGATTATGATGTGGGCTGATGCCCAGACACTCCTGTTTTTGCTATCTGTAATTAGATATAAGTGTTGATATTGCAGTTCATGTGCACAGTCCAGATACTGGTTGGTAACAATAACTACTACTTCCTGGTAGAACAATCTGATGTGGGAGAATTAATGTGCCTTTGTGTATGGTGTGCATAGATATTTAGTAAGGAAAGTACCACTGAACCAGTCATAACTAGTGCAAAAGACTTTGAGATGATGAAATTTGAGTTTGACTGTTGGGGTCTGTCTTGCCAGCTCTCTCCTTGCCTCGAGAAGCAAGTGTTGTGCATTTAAAAAGCAAGCAAAGCATATCATTCTGTGATCAACCAGACCATGATGGATCAGAAGTCATTTCATTATCCAAACTAACAGGGAAGGTCATGATCCAAAAAACTGAAATTATGCCCTTTAACATTAGATTTAATCTAAAACATCTTCCTGGCTAAAATCTCTGATCTCCCTCAGCCTTTTGACTAAGTTCGTGTGTAGCTCATAGTAACAAAAAAGAAATAAAGCACAGAAAATCTTTTGTGTAAATTAATTCTGCTTTTGCACTGTTACTAAAGTTTTTATCAGGTATTAACTTTCTGTAGCTTGCTTTCTTAAGTTATACAAGTTAAAATTTATTATCCTGTGGACTAAATTAAGCAAGTCAAATTATTAAATTATAAAGCCATTTTGGTTCTGTTTTTAAAAAAAAAAAAAAATTTTTTTTTTCTTCTCTTCCCAAATCTGAAACTCATGGAAAACATATTGCTTAATGGTTATGCGTGGTGTTCGGAGCCTGTGACCAAAAAGTTCTTTTTGGAGTTGAGCAGTTGTTTCACCAAGTGTAACTTTGATTAGTGATACTTGGATAAACAGCTGAACTCTTTTACTCATTGGTCTTTTTATGAATAAGCTATTATATGTTGATACATTTCTAACCTTGACACTTGGATAATAGGATAAAATTAAATGTGGAATATTATTAAAACTTGCTTGCTTGCAAACAAAGCATTGTAATCTTGGTCCTGTCTCTTATTTGAGGAACTGATAAAGTTAGTTTTATTGCATGCTAACTTAAAATACAGTTAAAGTCATGTAAACAATGAGCAGAAACAGGCGTTAAAGTAAGGAGGAATGTACCGGATTGCCATTCCAGGGCCCACCGTTTGTAGGGGCCAGCGTTCCAGGGCACCTAAAAATAAAATAATGGGGCAGAACGGAGTGTTCTGGTATGTTCTGCTTTACTACCCCTGTAGCAGTTTAGTTTTCTTCAGGTGGGAACTTTTAAAACTCCAACCCTAGCCTAACCTATGGCATGGCTGTTGTGCTCCTTGCTGCTCTGCTCCAGCGGCCAGGTAAGGGGTGCCCAGGGCTGGGCCTAGGTCAGACCTGAAGGAGGACTGGAAGCTGGGCCTTCCTCAGCCACCCGTGGCCAGGGCTGGAGCCAGGAGTGCAGCACTGCACCGAGGTTGCACCAGCTCCGCAGGTGATGAGGTGGGCCAGGGCTGGTACTGGCACGGGAAGTGGCAGGGTGGACTCGCTTCTGCTGGGCCAGCCCTGGTCGGGGTCCCCAAGCTCCCCACAGCCACAGAGGCGCACTGGCTGGGCGAGCAGCCCAGTGTCCCCTTTGTGTTTGGCCCTAGCCTTCCAACACTTCTCTGCCCCCGCCCCCACCCACCGTTCTCAGTCCTATCTCCTGCCCTGCCCCATTCACTGCCTCTGCCCCAGTCCCCCACATCCCGCGAGCACCCACCCCTTCTGTGCCCTGTCTCCTGCCTCTTCACCACCCTGACACCTCCTGCCCCTGCTCCATTCCTCCTCATCCCTCACTCCACATCCAATGCCCTCATCCTACCTGGGGTGGGGCCCAGATGATAATGGAAAGAGGGCCCGCCAATTAGGAGGGTTCTGGGGCCCACCATATTATACTTTAACCACTGAGCAGACAATATTTAATTATGACCTATGATGGGACAAATGGTCTAGTTTTCATCTCTTTGAGCTTTATTGGCAGCAGTAACTTATCTCTGTTAGCCTTTAATATTAAATGATACGATTTCTGTACGTAAAAGTACTTCTATAATCAAATATTTATTATTACAGACCCTTGGAGTGAGACTGCCTTTTTCCAAAAATCCCACTAGGTGTCAGCAAAGGGCCTTTGCTGTCAATATGGCAAACACCCAGAGAAATTTTTAGTCATTTTTAGTCTTATGCTAGGGGGGGGGGCTACCAGTATATTTGTTTAGTTTGCTTATAGAATAATTGTTTCCATAGTGTTTTTTAATCACTGGATCTCAATGCGCATAATAAAGGAGGTACAACTATAATCTTCATAATTCTTACTGTAGTTAACTGAATTGGTTTGGGTAATCTTCATGTGTAAATTGTACTCCATAGATTATGCAGTCATCTTAAATATGCAACCTGTAGTGTGCGTCTCTAGAAAGATTGCATGTGAATTTCTGTACACACACGTGAGAGTGTGAAAAAAATTAACACAGCACACCTCTCACCTGAAAAAGGTTTAAATACATTTTTTAGAAAAGAATGCCTGCGAGGCTGAAACACTGAGTGACTAGTTATAAACAGAAGAAATTTTATGGTTTTATTTAACTGTTAGATCTTCAAAACAAACTAATATAACACTGTAGCATTCTGTGAAATGCAAATAAATCAATGTTCAATGTCAGCATTTGAGTATGATTGCCCAATAGCTTTCATAGTACTTCTAAAATAACTCCTAGGTTTTTTGGAACCTTTTGTTAGTAAGAAATGGCTTTGTTTATTGGCTTTTGTGTAACTTCAGACTTCACCAGTTTACTTGCTTGGGTTTGGAAATTAAATACTAGATTTGATACTCAGTCATATGGGACTTCATTCCTACCAACTTCCTGTAATTCTAAACCCATGGGTAAAAATATTAGTAGTCGTACACTGCTGCAGAAAGCACAGACACGCTGCTTCACTTAGTGTAGCTGCAGCAAGAATTGCTGTTTTAAACTCAACCTAGAATATTCTGGTGTCGTTCCTTTATGCAAATTACAGAAGGTATGATTGAAACAAGGTTGGCAGTGTGTGTCAATGTGCTACAGCTTAGTTAAACCTGAAGGCTGTTGGAAATCATGTGCTTTGTAAGTGAATACATTCTGACTACAAGCAATCAAAGACAGTCCAGAAACTGCAGATCAAGGAATGGCTAACTTATTTCAGAAGGTATTTTTTTTATTCTACTATACTTAGTATCTTGTCAATAGAGGCAAAAGGTGCATCTTTTGTGGGATCTTACTTTGGTGATGTACTCAAAATGGATCTAAATTCTGCAGCTGCCTCAAGCCTTTCCACAAAAGGAATTTTGTGGTTTTTTACTCAGTAACATGTGTGCAAATGAGAACAAATGGCACAACGATTAAGATTGCATTTTGCAGACCGAAGAAGCAATACGGATCCATCATCAGAAAACTCTGGAGGAGGTGGTTTGGATAGTAACATTCATATGTATTTCAAAGGACCCTTACAGAAATCTGAACATGATACTCTACAGATGAAGCTGACTCCCAGGCAAACTGTCTTTGCACCTGTAATGCAGGAAATAATTAATCAACAACAGCATTCAACTGATTCTTCACTGCAAAAGAACAAAAAGAGCACCTCGCTACAGATTTCCCTGCAGTCTAGCAAGTATAGTGGATGCTTACATACTGATCCAGTAGTTGCTACTGAAGACACTTTTATCGATGTTGGTAATGAAGGAAACTCTTGCAGCAGGAATATGGCTGATTACAGATCTAATATGTTAAAGAGCAGCAGCCATTTGAGCAGTGTTGTTACATGCAACAGCCATCCTGGAAGTATTGCAGGCAATGACAGTGAATCCTTCAATAACCCTGGCAGTGACTGTGAATCATTAACAAGTATAACGAGTGATGGAGGTTCATATACCAACAGTGACAGTAGTAGCTGCACTCTTTCCACAGGTGAGGGTACTTTCTGCAGCGATATTGTATTCAGTAACTCTGTGTATAGAAGCACAGCAAACCAATGTAATTCTGATAAGAACAATATATCTCAGGAAAATTTATGTAGAAGGAAAAATATTGCTTTTGATCAAGATGGTTTGGAACAAGTGAAATTGCCAATGAGGAGGAAAACTAAAATTCCACTACGGCGTTTTTCATCACTGGTAATTTTTCCTAGGAGTCCATCCACTACCCCACCAACTTCTCCGACATGCTTGGGTTCTTTGCCAAGCAGAGGACCCTATCAAACATCACATCATTTAGTTATTTCTCCTACTGAACTGGCACAAAATGAAGATCAAATAACTTCTTCTAAAGGGTTCCTTTCAACAGCAGTCAATGGACTTCGACTGTCTAAAACTGCTTACTCTTCTGGCGAAATTAGAGGCATTAAACCACTTTACTTGAATAGTTCATTACAGGACAAAAATCAGGCCACAAGTAGTACCGTGCAGACAACTTTTGGAAAAACATCTGATAACTTCTCTTGTTTTTCAGTTCATTTCACTCAACAAAGAGAATCTGCATTGAAGAATGAAATTGTTAATGGTTTCTGCAGTACAGAGCTTTCAGAAAAGGAGTCAGATTTGTATTCTGATACAAAGTACTCTCCTTTAAAACTGATACGTAGCACATCTGCATGTTTACCCTCAAAAAAACATTCTGAGTATCAGATTAACATAAGTGACCTTGAAAGACCGAATACACAAAAGAGGACAACCCACCTTATTCTGCAGAGAAGTGTTTCATTAGAAGAATCTTGTCAAAAAGTTTCTTGTTGTTTATCCAGTCTTAAATACAATGGTCCTAAGGCAGGGACATCCCAGTTGCACATACAGTTCACACCGGGAAAAGAAAAAACTAGTGGCTTTCAGAGAAATGCCAGTATCTGCAAAAAGCAATTATCAAATGGTACTTTGTGGAGGCACTGCAAGGTGAGTTTTCTGAAAGAAAAACTGACACTTTATCTTTTTTTGCCCATGGATTTGTAGTACTCTGATAGACTGTGAACAAGGCATAAATACAAGTCATTGATAAATGTTATAATAGTGTTAATTTAGTAATTCCTTTTGCAATACTGAACAAATTATACATAAAAATTGAGGATGAGAGTGCACCAGACTTTTTTTTTTTTCTGCCCATTTCATTTAGCCTTTCCTAGTATCTAGTACTCTTTCTGGTGCAAAGTCTCAGTGGAACACCTGAACTTCAGACATTTAATTCAAAATCAAACAAAGAGTCCTTTGGCACTTGAAGACTAACAAATTTATTTATCACATTTGTTAGTCTTTCAGTGCCGCAGGACTCCTTGTTTGTTTGATGAATTAGACTAACATGGCTACCCATTTGTAATTCTGAATCCATAACGGATCATTTTATTTACATTCAGATAAAGGCTTTGCCTTACTAAGTAGTTCTCCTAGACTTAAAATCAAATTTGAGCTAAAACTTCTAATGCACAGCATTTTAAAATGCCTAAAAATGAATAGATTACTATATAATCTTTCAGATTTACTTTAAAAATGTTTTTGTAGAAACTTGCTGTGTAGAGAATTAATAAGTAATATTTGAGTGGAGGAACTATAAAATACCATTTGAATCTGTATACACCCTGAGCCACAGGAATTTTAAATGTTTCCTCTCCTTTTTTCTCCAAGAAAGTTCAGCCATAGATTTACACTGTAACTTAATATCTTTTTCCAGCAACGTTGCTGTTGAAGTTAGTTCTTGAGTTTAGTAGTCTTCAGTTAACTTTTCTGAGTAATACTCTTTTCAAACTAAACTTCAGGAGTTTGTCATTCTTGTATTAACTGATGACACAGTTTATATTTGTTAATAAAGAAGTCTAAGCCCAAGAAACATATGTGTATGAATTTCTTTAAATGATCCTTGCTTTTGAAAGTAATTCAGAAGCCCTTGCAAAATTTAGACTTGCATAATGCTCTAAATTATGAACAAAAATTAGCTATTAATGCAACAACTAAGTATTTTCGCAGTCATTATTGATGTTTAAAGTACACTGAATTGACACTTCCATTATTTTACTCCCTTGCTAATACAAATGAAAGCAGAGCTGCCACTGATCTGGAGAATTGCTGTAGTGTTACCTTGAAGTCCGATCCTGAATATTTGATTTCTTTCAGTGAAAATAGTGCCTGACTAGGGCCCAAGCCTGCAGTCCCAAGCTGTTAGCAATTTTAATAAAGAAAATAAAATGCCAATACCTTTTATGTTAATTATTAAAATTAATACTAAATGTCAACAAAAATGATAATAGATCATAAGTTATCAGTGTATGTCTTGTTTTGGAGTATCCACTTTCTGAAAAAGTCTGTACTAGATTGTATTGGAAACTTTAAATCATCAAGGGAACTTTTACTTAAATCACAGTTGTATTGTGATATGTAGAAAAAATAGTAGTCTGAATTTGTTAGAAAAAATCCACTAAGAAAATGAAAACTGTGGAATTAGTGCTTTTAATTGCCCTTTTCATGGTTTTCCACTAATAGCTGTTGTGATATTAATACGGATTGTCTAAAAATGTAAATTATATTGTTGCAAATTCAAATTAGAAGCCCAGCCTCTGAACATAAATGTTGAATAAAAATTCCAGGCAAACTTCTACTAATGAAACTGCTGCTAATGAAAATAATTTGCAGTTGAATTCCTTGGCAGACATGTTCATGGATGAACCCTTTCTGTGACTCTGACAACCTTTGTTAACACTGTGTAGCAAAAGCTTATGTCTAATATTGAAGAGCGGGCTTGAGAGTGGGTGTTTTGACACTTTTTTTTTCTTTCTGCATTTTTCTATCAGTGTGGTCATAGTTTTAAGACCTAGCTTAGAACATGATCCTGGGTAGCCAGATTTCAAAGAGGCTGAAGTGTCTTTCTCACATTGTGCTCATTAAGTGTGAGTACATTTTTCATGCACATGCATAGATACCTGTATTTGTATATGCAAATCAGAATGATGGCTGCCATTTGAAAACTTGACATAATGATTTGCAGTAGTTAGTGAGTTTCAGGTCCTTTTGAGTAAGACAAAATGCACAGAGGCCTTTCTCCCCCCCCCCCCCAATTGACCCTTGACTTTTTAATGCAAAACAGGGTATTACAAACAGTTCTGTAGAACAGCTTACCAACATAAAGCACAGATTGAGCTGACCTTGTAGTAATTCAACAACCTGTTAGAACTATAAACAGTAATACATGTATCATACCAGTCTTTATATAAAAAAAAAACCAAAAAAACCAACCCACACATAATAGGTTTCTGCTGTAATAGTTTGTTAATTATAAAGTAAATCTAATTATAGTGGGAGTATTGTAACTCATTTAAAAACAACAACTCCCAAAATATTTCTCATGACTCCAGTTAGTCTGGCTTAGTATACTGATATGCTAAGTCTGGGTTCAGATTTAACAAGTTGATATGGGAGTAGCATTTAGTAATGTCAACTATCTGTGCAGAGCAGTCGTGAAATTAAATCAGTGTTTTGGTTAGTGACTCCAGTGTCTAAAGCAGTGAAAGGTCTATGCATTCTTTTCTTACATGCCTAGCTACTAGCCTTCAGCCACGAGTATCAAATTTCCTGCTTTCCATAATCAACAGCTTGTTAAGCTTGCTTTTTAAAATTTAGTGAGAAACCTCATTTCTCTGACAGCAGGCCTTTGACTATGGTTGAAAAGTGTGAGAGGATGGCTGGACCATGCCTCTATATTAATCTTTATTTGAAATATTTAAGTGAACCTTGCAGTAAGGGATGCAATGTATGTGGAGGAGGGAGGAGGATTAAATGCCCTTATTACAATATCAAGATGCCCCGTCTTTGTCTTGATGTGCTGACTCAGTATTTTAGTTCATTTGCCTCTTGGTTGTGTTGAAAATTGATCTGTAGCAAAAGCATTGAACTAGTTTTACATTGTAGAAATAATAAATTAGGTGTTTTGAAGAAGTGAGAAGTTGCAGAGGGATAGAACAGTTATTCCCTACTTACAGGAAGGAAGGGTGGAGTACAGGCACAGGTCTGCATCTTTAGACTCTCATTTTGGAGCTTGCTTACCTGACAGTTTCTGCCATTAGTAGGGTTACCAGGTGTCAGGTAAAGTCCTCCTTTTTACTTTCACGTCTTCTGTCTAGTAAGCATTTTAAAAATACATGATTTTGTCTGGCTGTTTACTTACAGGAGTTAAAGTATGCTGGAATGCCCTGGAACACTCTATTTTTAGCGGGAAGCATTCCAGGGCCCCCTAAAAACAGAGCAATATTACATTAATACTACATTTTCTGCATGTGTCCTCCAACGTCCTCCCTTTCATACTTTGCTGTCCTCTTTTCCGTGCTTTGGTATCTGTCAACCCTAGCCATTAGGGAATGTCACTGGAAGCTATGAAGCTGTCATTGGAGCAGAACCATTTTTATTTCAAATGTGTGAATGTTGTGATAAACAGGCAAGTCTGGTCCAGTGAAGTATCAGTCTGTATTAGACACAAGTCAAAAAGTACATTTAAAAATTTAAATATGTTAAGTCTTTCCTTTTTTACTTTTACTGATTTTGCTGGAGTTCTAGCTTTGGCGAGCAGAATTTGCAAAACTTACTGGAGGAAAGGGAAAAAACCCAACAAACAAACAAAAACCTCCAAAACTTCATGTTGTTAAGTAGTGAAAGCTTTTGTAGAACTAATCTTGAGAGAAGGAAACTGAATTTGATCTTGAGTTTCTTGTAACCAGAGTGTCTTGGTAATAATAAAAAAAAAAAAAATGCATTCCATAATGAGTTTTACTTGAGGGAAGTGCTTCTAAGTTATGGTAGCAATTATGGTAGTTTGCATGGAGCATCAGACTTAAGTTGAATGAAGTCCTGTTTCTTAGGAGATGGATGCTGATCAAAACACGTAGGTAAAAAAATGATAGATGCGAAGGGGTGGATATAAGCAGCAGACTGCAACCTGATTTATTTAATACTGAGGAGGAGTGCTATGTACCCATGTTGAACTTGTACCTGACTTTTAACTGATTCCAGTGTGGGGTTTTAAGGCTGCTGCTATGTAACCAGTAACTTAAAGTAGCCATACTTCTAGGTTGACTCCTAGGACTTGGCTGACTGCTAAATCCTTTACCTCCCCACTCTGTGAGGGAGAAGGAAAGATTATCAAGGGGGACCTTCAGTCTGGGAAGACTGCAGCTCTCTCTTGCTCCTAGGACATACAGTCCAGCAGCAAAATCTGAGGTCTCATTTACTTCTGGGGTCTGGCTTTTTTTAGCCTTTTATGTGCAGTAGATACCAGTCACAAGGTCAGATGAGCTATCAATGGCCTCTAACCTTTTGCCAGCAGGTGGCGCAATGCTCATTGGCTTCAATGGCAACTGTCCTTCAGAATTAGATTGCAATCTAGCTCAGTGGTCCCCAATCAGTAAATGGTCTTTAATTTGCTAATGTTAAACATTCGAGTCTGATTGCTTTCAATCCAACTGTCCCAACATAATGCTGTGAGGAGTATGGACAAGCCTACCAGATCTTTCTCAATTTGGACTCAAGGAGGAAAATTCCTTCCTTGGCAAAAAACAGGCAAAAAACTTCAATGTGCAGCATCTTTAAAACATTGCTGGAAACTAAACTGAAGAGGAAAAAGGGTGGAGCAGCCATCAGGAGCAAGAGCTTTTATTGAAAAGTTTGGGAGAGTTAAAATACACGGGAAGGGTGAAAGGATCAACACAAGAGTCAGCAAGCCTAATCCTGCCCAGCCAACTGACCCCCCCCCCCCAGGACCCAGTTGAAAAAAGGCATCATTTATGCCTGTGACCCAACAATTATATCTTTGAGCAATGCGTCTGTCTTCTGGTGGTGACAGCAGGGGGTGCTGCAACCAGTGCCTGAGGGTCTATGACCCAGTACTGGATCCCAACCCTACATTTGCAAACCAATGCCTTAAGGAGAGGGCAGCCCCTACCTTGCCATACATGATGCACATACACTCTTCCCCCTACGGTCCAAGCAGTTTCAGGGGGGTAGGCAAGTTAGTCTAGTTCAAGAAAACAAACAAGGAGTCCTGTGGCACTTTTAAAGACTAACAAATGTATTTATTTATCTCATGAACTTTCATGGGCAGAATCAGGTGACAGATTAACAAATGTATTTATTTATCTGTCTTTAAAAGTGCCCTAGGAGTCTGTCCTTTCTTCTCCAGGCAGTGTTACAAGCATTCCCTACAGTCCACTCAGCTTTTCCTCTCCCATTAACTTGGATGTGGGGAGAGGCACATTTTTATTCCAAGTCACTGAATTAATCATTAGTGCATTTTAATGTTGTATGTACCATGGCCTTCAGCTAAATTAAAGTAAAAGATTAGTGAGTTAGATGAAATGAAAAGAGGCTACCATTCTGTTCCTGCTTGGAGTTGTTCTTGCTTAGAACATCCTCCTCTCTTCTCATCACTCTTTTATACTCAGCCTCAAGTTTGATTCTTGTCTGTAAGCAAAGCATGTTAAGATGGGGTCAACTTCCCCTAAAATTTGCTGGTAGAATACATTAACTTGGTTAACAAACTAAAGGAGAAGGACTACTTTGGTTTGTAATCTAAAAGACAACTTTGTCAAAAATGCTATCATGTAGTGGAGGCAAGATTGTGGCCTTTCTTCAAGTTTAGTCATGTTTAAGTACTTACAAGGTGCAGGTTCAACAGCACCGGAAACTGAAGTCTGCTCAGAACCTAAAAGGGTATATTACAGGTAATGTCACTCCCTTCCCTCCCCCCCACCCCACTCCCACAAATAATCTGCATTAACAGGGATGTAAAAACTAGATGTAATAGAGAGCTATTAACAGTTTAGTATGTTTAACTTATCAGATACACACTTTATTTAAGAAAAGCCAAAGTGTGTGACTTCTGGTGAGGATAAGACTTGCAGAAACTGCTTTGTGTGGAGAAACATACTATGAGGTTTGGTTTGGGTTTTTTTGTTGTTGTTTTTTTTTTAAATATTTGGTCTAAGTAACTTATGTAGTTTTGTTTTATTAAAGTTATTTATGTTTTGATGTAACTTTAGCCCAAAACCCCACTTTTTGCTTAATAATGAAAATAATAGGATCCTATGTCATCTTACCAGGAAGTCTTAAAGAATATAATTAATAAACTTCCATATTTTAGAAACATTCTCAATGTTGAGGGGAAGTGTGTTTGCAAGATTGATAGTGTGCTCTAAGCATTAAAGGAGAAATGAAGATCTGTTCCAGGCATTGCCAAACTGTGGCTTTGGAGCCACATGCGGCTCTTGAATGAAAAGTGCGGCTCATGGAAGAACTCAGCTTATATGCAGGTCAGAGAGAGGAAGGCAACCTAAGGCTACAAGTTTTAAATCTCCCACCCTGAGCATGCTGGGGGGGGCTGTGCCTAGCCACTGGAGCAGCCATATTGGATGCTTAGCCTGGGCAGGGCTTAAAGCAAGGAGGGCGAGCTCAGCCTGTGCTTAGATGCCAGAGAGGCCAAGTAAAAGAGTCCTGGGGGGGTGGGTCAGCTCTGGGAAACAAGCGTCGGGGGCTGGAGGTTAGGGAGGGGTCGAGATGGCAGGGAGATGTGGCGGCATGATTGGAGACAGCAGGGAGGTGGTATGTTTAGATTTTCTCATAGGCCCTAGTGCTTTTTAGTCATTGAAAGTGTTTTACACATTCTTCTGACATCAAACAAGAAATGAAAATATGAAGAAGAAAATGGATGGTTTACTGTGTGAGCCTGGTTTTCATGTAACCTAAATTATTAGAATTTGACATTAGTAGGATCAATATTTGCTCCCCCCTTTATTTTTTTTTACAATAAAATTAGTGTGTGCAATGAATTTTAAACTTAGTAATTTTGGAGTAGGTAAAAGTATATGGCTATATGCCTCAGTATGGCTCTCGAAGGTTTAATAACAACTTGTATGGGTTTTGAGTTGCATAAGTTTGGCCACCCTTGCTCTTTGAAAAGCTAAGACCTTATAGCTATGGTGACTCCAGCTAAAAAAAAATTAAAACCTTTTACAACAAAAAGATTACACTAATTTAGCTTTCATAGTCCTTCTATAGCCAACACCTATATTGTTTTCACCAGTGTTCCTTTGCACTTATAAGTTCTGCCCCTGAATTTGGTGTTATCGATTATTTTCAAGGGTTTTTTGTGATGTTTCTTGCTTTGAACTATACTCCTTGGTTTTCTTCAAGCGTTGCTCACATCATTCAGTATTAGGTGTATGTGCTGCAGTGCACGATTGGTCAAACTTTTAGCCCTAGCCTGTCAGAGCAGGGTTGGGGGCATATATATAGATATAGATATGGCCCCGACCCTGATCCTCCTCAGTTCCTTTTTCTGCCCTCAGTGCCGGTTTTGGAACAGCCCATTCCTTGCGATCATGAAAGTGCCTGTTCATTCACCGTGTGTGAGCCGCTTGTTCAGTCTGGAAGATCTGTTTATGGACATCGTTCCACCAAGAAACGGCGCTTTTACTGATCGTACGAGTATGAAGCTAGAAGGCCACTCTCAGCAGTCACTTACGATGCCAGGTTCAAACTCTGCGCTGCTTGCAGCAAGGCCTTCCCATGGGACAGCCCCCACAAGAAGTGCCTGCAGTTCCTGGGTGAATCGCACCAGGCTACCGAGTGCTTCATCTGTCTGTCCTTTAAACCGAGGACGCTGAAAGACAGGGAGCAGAGGCGCCATGAGTTGGCCCTGGAGCAGGCATGGCAGCCTATCCCTGGAGGATCGGGGTCACCTTTGGCACTGGCACCATGTGCCAGATTGGTCCCAGAGCCCTCTTGGTGCCGCTCCCTGCGGGAACAAAAGATAAAGCCATCAACATCTACATCAGTGCTGAAGCATGGGTGCTGATCCAGCTCTTCCCATCCAGGTCGTTCTTGATACCGGGGCCAGGAGACTATGGAGGTTCCCTCCACCCCAGAGGCTTTTGAGGTGGCAAAGGCTCGTCTACTTTTGCCAACACCTCCTCTTCACAAGTCTCCAACGGGGAGAGGAAAGCCTCCATTCCTCTCAGGGAAATGAACTGCGCTGGCATGGCACTGATCTCTGTCCTCTAGTACAGTGCTGAGCTCTCCAGCACCACAGCTGGAAGGAGCTTCCCCCAGGAGGCCCATTGGCACTGCCCCAGGCTCTACACTCAAGCACTGTAGAACGTGCTTTTCCTCCCCCTGGTGCCATATCACCACTGCATCCCTAGCACTGACCATACATACTGGCGCTGAAACAATCCATCACCTCAGCACCGAGAGATGTCACGCTCCCTGAGCCTTGAGGACATCACTCCCTCACAAACTGGCAGACGGGCCCGGGAAGGATCACTGGCACTGAGTGCCTACTGGTACCAGCCTCATGCGTGGCCCATGCCATGGGAAGTCCCCATGCAGCTGGCTTCCCATCAAACCGAGGAGTCAGGGACCACCTCAACTTTACATATAAGCCCAGGTAGGGCTTTAAACCCTGGGTCATGGTCATACAGGGAAGACACCATGGCCCACTTCAACGTCCTCTGCCATGTTACAGAATACACAGGTCTAGAGGTTGAGCCCATCTGGGGAGACCAGGACCACCTTTTCGACCCTGGGTTAACATCTTGCCCAGATGCAGTAGCGGTGCCATTACATCCTCGTGTACATGACCTCACCAGAACTCACTGGTAAAGCCTACCATTTTTACAGTCTCAGATATAGCAGGCCACAAATACCAGGTCCCACTGGAGGATTTTCCCTTCTTAGTTCCTCCTGAGTCCGAGCCCCCAAGTGATGGAACCCACTTTAGGGCGTGGAAGCCACCCCTCCCCAGATCCCATGCCAAGATCCAGGGGGGCAGTACAACTAGATATCATGGGCAGGAAGGTATACTCAACGTCTGTCTTCCAGCTCTGGATTGTGAGCCACCCGGCGCTGGTGGGAAAGTACACCCTAAATATCTGGGAGCCCTTGAGATTCAGGGGCCTCCTCCCACAGGAGCATAGGGAGAACTATGACTCCCTCATAGAAGAGGGCCCACTGGCATCCCGGGGGACTCACTCTTGGTTGCATGGAATGCCTCAGGTATGATGAGTTGGAGTGTAGCCTCTGCCGTTGTTGTGAGATGTGCAGCGTGGTTGCATGAGGCAGGCTTGCCTCAAGAAATGCAACAGGTTATTCAGGACTTCCCCTTCGAGGGATGGTGGTTGTTCATGGAGGAAACGGAAATCCTGCTATGTGGCGCTAGGGACCCCAGATCAGCCTGCTGATCTTTTCCATTACGGATGCCCAGTCACCTGCCTAGCCCACGCCAACAGCGAAGGCACCTAAAAGAGTCTTCTCCACCACATGGCAGGTGGGATCAGCCCCTTGTGGACCCCAGATCCCCCTCCCCCGGGGAACTTCCCCGTAAAATGCCGTGACCCTCACCTGAGAGGCCTCTCCTGGTGCACCCCCCCCATACCTTAACAACCCCTCAGAAATTGGCAGCAGAGACCCTATATGGGGCCCACCCACCACTAGGGGGCGGGGAGCACCATTCCTGAGTTTGTAGAACCCCCACCTTCTCATACCATGGATGACCTGTGTCAGGCAACCCTATCACCCCATGCTGGGTTCTTTTCTTCATCAATCCTTATTCTCACAGCTGACAAGTTCCAGGCCTGTGGACCAACTCCGGGCATTTAAGCAAATCACCCCATCATTTTCTTCTGGGGTTTTATACTTCCTAGATAGATACCCACAGGGCCCCCTGTAGGTCCCAAGATATATGATCACATTCTCGTTTCCTCCCTTTTCACCATTTTCTTCTACTCACAAATTCCTGGTGACTCCAGCCACTTGAAAAAGCACTTCATCCAGACCCCCTTCATTCATCTAGAGCCCGGGTCAGCTTCAATCCTAAATGCTCCTCCATGCAGGACATATCTTTCACCTGGAAGTTATAATCCTGTTCTCATAGACATCAGGATCAGATCCCAACGACCTCAAGCGCTGATCAATGCCTAGCCCTGCGTCTGGAGATCTAAGGGCCCCTTTTATCTGGCCCTCCCGTTACCACGGAAGAATGCACCAACAGAATATCCCGAACCCCTCCTAACCATTCCCATGGACTAGCTGGGCCCCTCTTCCACCGTGATCTTAGGCGATGCCCAGCCATAGTTTGGGGTATGGTAAAAATTCTCGCCTCATCCCCTAAGGGGATGGTGACTGGTCTGCCATTCTCTCACTTTCACTTTCAAACCACCTAATTTCTAACAGTAGAGAACAGGCACCAAGGGGCTCTGATGCTAGTCAGTTGGCCCCTGCAGAGACGTACCCCCGCAAGCCCCTCACCTCCCCCCCACCCCCCCAATAAAGCCCTGCATAAACCTCTTGGGTTTCCTGGACCCATAAGTAGGGATATTCTGTCAAATCCAGCACCACTTCAGGCAATAAAACCTTTGGACCAGTCCGCCTTAGTGCCCTTACTCTTCGGTAAGAACCAACCATCGTTGTCAGAGGGGTAAGACCGATGGATCCTTCTCCTCTTGTCTCCCCGCTAGGGATTCCACAGTTCCCAATGGGAGATCCAAGGGCTTCGAGGGCTCTAAGGAAAGTTCCTCTCAGTTAAGTGCAGCAGGGCCCCCCCATCCTCAGAGGTAACTTACATAGGTGTCTCCCCCAAAACCCTTAATTATTGAGCTTATCACATCGTGTGGCGGTATGTGCTTCTGATGTCTGTGAACAATGCGCCTTCTGCCACCTAACTCGCAAATGGACTCCTTTTCTCTGGGTGGTAATTCCCCCTTTCTTCCCTTTCTTCCACTCCTTGGGGAGCTGGGACTCATGACGGTCCCCTTCTTTCTGTCTCTCCCTCACACAAATTGTCAGGAAGTGGTCTCAGACTTCCACGACCCTGGCTAAAACAGGAATTAATGCACTTAGGTATTTACAACTGTAGGCCTAAGTGGGACACCCCACCCCACCACCACCTCTACCTCTCACAGTTAGAGCAGGTGACTGGTGTAAGGAGAGAGCCTCATTCATATTCAAAGGAAAGCCTTGGCAAGCCATTTGGTTCACTTTGGTATTCCAGCCTCACCCAAGGGTAAGTGAGTTGCATGGCTTTCCTGGGTCTCATCCCTTTATGACCCAAAGGCATTCCGCTTTTTTAATCCCAAGAGGCTACCAGGGATCTTGCATCCCCTGCACACTCACTGCAGAAGTCTGGGAGGACTCCTGTTAGGCAGCTCTTAGTTCCCTTTGTGCACATTGCAAGAGGAGCCTTAGGATATGAGGTCAGCTTCCAAATCACTTAGAGACACTCTCCTTTATTCCTTGCTCTCTTAACTACCCTGGGCTTTGATCCCAGTGCCTAGGGGTCCACTTGCATTCTCCTGGTGGAAAGGGGAGGTACTGAAACAGAAAATTTCCCTTTTCCCCTTTTGTTTTGGTATTTTACATAGGCCACCATTTGGTTTTTACCTTCCCTTGCCATTTCAGGGACAGTTCTGCCTCCCAGGGAGGGACAATACTGAGTCCATTCTCATAAACTCTAGTAAGATTATAGCTAGAGATCACGGACCCCCTCATCAGCATCTTAGTGCATATGCTTTGCAATCGTTCTAACTTACGGAAGGGACCCATAGGTTATACTCCCCTTCTGGGGTCCACATTGCATGCTATTAGCTCCCTTTCCGCTGTTACCCATGAAGTGGACTCCTTCAGATTGGGACCACCCTGCTAGAGCAAGCTTGCTCAACAGTTTCATCCTGTTTCCTACATGCTTGCAGGTTGCAGTGTCAAAACCGATCTAGAGCAGGGAGGGTAGACCTTAGCCTGTCCCTTACCTTCAGGGCTGTGAGAGCCAGTCATCCAAGTCTAGAGCTCTCTCTTCTTGGGTGTCTGAACCACACTCAATATTGAGGGTCCAGTAATTATGCTTCACCTTCAAGGTAGGATGATGCACTTCTTTTCACTAGTCTCCTTGGGTAGTGTTCATTTTAGAATAACCGAAGGCTGCAGTGCACTCCTCTAGGAGGACTGGGAAGCCTCCTCACCTTTTCCAGTCACCCCTGTCATCTGTGGGGTTGTACGTGTTTGAAAGCATTTTAGAGCACCCCAGCATTAGTACTCCTAACCTCCAAGACAGGGTGACTCTCAGTCTCTCACTGGTTCCCTCGTACAGTGTTCCTTCAGAACAATTGAAGGCTGCAGTACACCCTTCCAGGTAGGCTGAAAAGCCTACTATTCAGGCACCTCTCCATGCCTTGGGTTTACCTTTATGGAGGTAGCCATAGTGAAGGGGGAAAAAAAATAACTCCACCCATCATCCACGGTGTGGCTAGTAGTCGCTTAATACTGAATGGTGCGAGTAGAGTTCAAAGAACGGTAGGTTACTTACCAGTAACCATCCTTCTTCGAGACAGGCTGCTTGCATATGTTCAGAACCCTACCACTATCCCTGCTACTTGGAGCTGGCGATTAGAAGGGACTGAGGAGGATCAGGGTCAGGGCCATATGTATAGCCACAGGAGTGGCCAGAGGGGGCATTGGCCCCTGACCCTACTCTGACAGGCTAGGGCTAAAAGTTTCTGACCAATTGTGCTCTGTGGCACGTACACCTAATATTGAATGTATGCGAGCAGCCCATCTTGAAGAAGGACAGTTACTGGTAAGTAACTCACTGTTCTTAAGTTTCTTCCTTCAGTCTAGTAGTGGCATGGAAGGGTGTGTCTCCGCTGCAACTAAACAGCTGTGGTTGGCTCATATCAGCTCTCTTTGGCTCCTAGGGCTTCAGCTCTGAGGCTGTTTAACTGCAGTGTGGGTGTTTGGGCTAGGACTCAAGCCTGGACTCTGGGACCTTCCCCTTTTGCAGGGTCCCAGAGCCTAGGCACCAACTTAAGTGCAAATGTCTGAGCACCAGCTAGACAGTCCTATAACGTGAACCCAAATGAGTAGATATGGACTACCTATGGATGTTTACTTGCAGAGTAGTTATACCCTCAGTGACTTGAAAGGTACATGTTACTGGCTCATCCATTTATTTAATTTTTTTCCTTTTTTTTTCCCAGTGATCCATTTAGCCCAGTATCCTGTCTTCTGGCACTGGATACCATGAGACTTTTTCAGAAAGAATGTACAGAACAGGGTGACTGAGTGATCCATGCCCTATTGTCTACTCCCACCTTCTGGTAGTCACAAGTTCAGGGATCCCTGCTGTATGTGGCTGCATCCCTGACCCTCTTAACTAATATAATATCTCGAAGGACCCAGTTTTACTTAGCCTGTCTTAAACTTCAGACATGGAGATTCTCATCACAGTTCCAGTGTCTAGCCTAATACTCTGTTTCCCTTCTACCCCAGCATCTAGTCCCAATTTATCTTTTATGTGATCCACCAGTCCAGACTACTCTTTCTCTCATGCATTTGCATGCATGGAGCATGAAGCTACCAGATTCAGTCTGGACCCATACAGGCAGCCCTGAGAGCACAGAAGAATGTCTTCCTGCTGTCTGGTGTGACATTTAACCCAGTTCTGCAGCAACCCAAAACTGCAAGTGCAGGGTAAACTTCCTCCACCACTCCTTTGAAGACTCAGCTACATACAATGCAGTGTGACTCTCAGGAGTTTTTAAGCTGTGAAGGTCCAGCAAACTTCGACTGAGTATGGGTGAACTGTTTTGTGTTCCTTCCCCTCTCTTCCCCCCACCGAGCTTATAACTTGTCTAAATTTGAGAGCATCTTGGGTGGATGACAAAAAGTCTTTGATGCAAAACTCCAAAGGGGTAGTCATGTTAGTCTAGTTCAGCAAAAGAAGCAAGGAGTCCTGTGGCACTTAAAGACCAACAGACAAAGTGGGATTTTTCTCTCTCAAAAGCTCATGCAATAAATATATCTGTTAGTCTTTAAGTGCCACAGGACTCCTTGCTTCTTTTGATAGAAAGGGTGTCTTCTACCTAGTTTGATCCTGCTCACAAACATGAAGTTGCTAGAGGTTTTTCTAAAGAAAGGGTCTCCAGAATTTTTTTTTTTTACAATTAGCAAAACTACATTCTGTAGCCATACTTTAAGAAATGATTGAACTGTTTTAAATGAAATTTTTAAAAAGCTTAAAGCGGTTACAGTATGGAAAACTTAAGCCCCAACAGTTAGTTTAGCGAGTTAAAAGCAACTGAAATAGGGTCTTATGGGAAGCATCAAGCATTATTAATAGGAGGTGCTACTAGTCCCCCCCCCCCGACGTTCTTACATAGCCATCATCACTGTAATACAAGTGCCTTCCAGTAATGTGTGACTAACGTGTCACATGTGGTTTATTTATTCTCTCCATAGGGGGAGAATTGTGTGTGCAGTGTGGCTTGGTAAGGTTTTTAATTTTTCTTTTTATGTACATTCTGCTGTGTGTTTAGTTAGAGAAAGCAAAGTTGAAGTATTCTTTGTTCTTGGAACAGGTCCTATGGGAGTTTGTTCTACTGTCTTTGACCAGCCCATGGTCAGCTGCAAGGACTTGGCCTAGCACCCAGTCAGTTGCAAGAGTGTTCTTACAATACCATAAAAACTTATGAAAGGTGCTAGTGTGCCTTGATGATGAAAGAAGCTTTTCTAGTTTATGCCTAATCAAAGATTTGGCACTGTTTTCTCTCTAGACTTTTTGGTATTGGCCAGGGGCAATAGAAAGTCCAATTCTGGATTAATTCTTCCATTGCATCCTGACTTTTTAAGTCCTGCTAGTCCAACTGTTTGCACAGTAGCTCATTTGGCAAGTCTGTATGTCAAAGAAGAGAAACGTGAATTATTGAGGACTGAACTATTCACATTGCTAGCTGTTGACCTATTCTATGTTTGCATCATGCGTAAGTAAGCTCAAGTAATATGTGAATTGTGTCCTTACTAACCCTCATGAAAATAAGCTGACTCATGAGCCTTCCAAAGTAGATAAAATCTTTTAATGAGGTTGTTTGGCTAGTCAATTTATAAGCAGAAGTTCTTGAAGTAACAGCCATCAAATTGAATAACAAATGAGAATTTTGGGAGAAAATTGGAAGCCTAAATATGAACTTTTGAAGAAAATGACTAGAAATATAGGTTTTGTATAAGAGATTTTCTGTATTATTATTGTAGAAACTTATGTTGGTTTTGTTTTTGCTCTTATCTATATGGAGTACTTGTGCCCTTAAAGTATCTTCAGAAGTGAGAATTTGTGAAGATAATTTTGGATGTCATCTCTAAATGTTGCCTGTTAGACAGACAGATGGTAAAATTGCTGAGGCATGTTATGCTGAAACCTTGCTCTTTCAGCAGCTGTGAAGGATGGTGTTCAGCTATCAACATGTGTTGCATCATAAAGTTACATCTGACTGTAGATGTTTCAGCTAGCATGAATGTTAATAGGTTTGTATCTTTGACTAGCTGTCAGCTGTATCATAATCAGGTTCCATGCATGAGACCATTAAACAGAAATGCCAAAGATTGACATGATCTACCAGCGAAAATATAGGTATTTGTACCTAGATCTCATGATATACCTAACAGGGACAGTTCTCTCCTGGGACTTGCCTACAATAGGGGTTTTAATTTTGAACTATAGTTGCTCTGGTCTGAAAGTGCCTGCTTGCTCATGATGCAATTTTGTGAAGTTCACTAACTGTATTTATTGCAAACTCTGGAGTCCTCTTTCAAGGTTTGCAAAGTTTGAGGCCAGTTGAGTTAATGCAGTCAATAACTTGATGTTTTTGCTTCAGAGTCACTGCTTCTGGCATAGCTGTCAAGTCCCTTCCATCTTGGTAACAATTTCACATCTCTTTGCTCTTTTGAATAAGGATATTCTCTTCCTCTTAATCACTCTCCACAATATAATATCATTGAGAAGCAAGATAATATAAAGTGTGCATAAAGGGGTTTGTTACCCCCTTCATCCCAAGATGCCTCCTGTTAACTCGGGTGTCAAACTCACTGAATGTGGGAGGCCCACATTGGAAGGCAGGATACCTGTCATGAGCCATGTGGCCCCATGGGTTCCCTAACCCTTTTCCCCCTCCATGTTCAGAGTGGCTTGGGCTCACCTTTCCTCTCCTCAACCCCTGTGGGCTCTCTAACACTTTCTCTTTCCCCTGCCCTGTGGACTCCCATTCCCCTCACTGGCTGTCCCTGCCCTCCCCTACCTCCTTGTGGCATGGAAAAAAAATCGGTCTTTGTCACAGGGAGCTAGGCTGGGCTCCTGCCTCCCCCTCCCAGCCCAGTCATTCAGAATGCCGGCCTTTGATTGGCTTGCTCCCATGTGGGCCCCAGCCACTTTATTCCTTTATTTGTGATTTGTGCAATGTACTATCAATCAAATCAAGGTGCTGAGTGACTGACAGTGAACAAATTCCAAAGGGATAGCCGTGTTAGTCTAGTCCAGCAAAAAAACAACAAGGAGTTGTGTGGCACTTTAAGACTAACAGATTTATTTTTTTCGCATGAGCTTTTGTGGGAGAAAATCCCACTTCATCAGATGCTTTGAAGCCAGGTGAACTTACAGAACGGAATGAAAATAAATGCAAGGGGGTGTAAAACATAGGACCAGTCATACAGTAACAGCAAGTCAGAGCAGTTGTTAGGTTCAAACCATGGGAAGCCTGAAGTCAAATTACCTTTTGTAATGGGAATGACAGTGAACAGTTGGGGTGGGGGGCAGTGCCCTGGCTCTCCAGAGCACTTGGCCTGCTGTGACTGAGACTGTGGTTGGTTGGCAGAGCTGAGCTGGGATTGGTTGGAGTGCTTCCTTTGTTTCTCTGTGCTGTGACTCAGATAATGTGAGTGAGAAGCATGGTATGCTGTGTGGGGAGTCTGTCTTTGGAGTTCACTGCTGCAGACAGCTTCCTGGCATAGCCCAGGCACCCCTTGACAGGCTGCATCGGTGCTCTTGGAGGTCCTGATCCGGCCCCCAGGCCATGAGTTTGACACCCCTTTGTTTAACCTCTTGGGCACCATGTAAGTGTCTTTAAGGCATAACTTGAACTGTAAAGTCAGATTAGGAATATAGTTCCCAACCCCATGCACACTATAAGGCAAAACTGAAATATATACTGCATGTCAAAAATTCCCCTTTATTCCCTGTGCACATTCTACTCAACATTTAACTTGTTAATTAACATCCTCCCCTCGAGATGGGGGAAGATCTTAGGAAAAAACAGAAATACACATCGTATTCTAGAAAGACTAGGATAGCATTAACAACAATGACTGCTTCTCCTTAACTCCAGCATTCCCTCGGTCATGGCACCTACAGTGGTCAAAGCTTCAAAGACAGTGGCTCTAGCTATGATCTGAGTGTCTGGCTAAACTGAGAGGAAAAACTGAGATTGTATAATAAAATGTGTACAGATGTTCTTGCAAACTCACCTCAAAAAGCTGTAAATGGACCTAGAGGTTGTACTGATGTTGGTGGGGGTGAGGGGATATGTTGCAGTGGTCAGGCACAGGGATATGCATAAGCCAGTCCTGGAGGCAGTGTGGAAGCAGAATGCTCGGCTGTAGTGCATGCTGCTAACAAGTGTACAGACTAGACTATCCAGTGTTTTCAAACAGTATCTTGCTGTGTTCTGCAGACTTTGGTGTGGGACAATGAATGATAGTTGGAGCACCAGCATATGTTTCCCCACGATACCACTGCACTTAGCTGTGTTGCCAAATGCTATTCGGCTCCCCAGCCCAAGTCAGCAAACATAATTGCAACTGGGACTCCAGCTCTTCTGAGTCATCAAGTATCTGATAACTTTGAACTATGACAGTCAATGCCAGAAGGTAGAAGAAGAAGGTAGAAGCAAGATGCATACTCACCAGTGAATTTGAGGATCCCATTCTGTGTTACTCTCCCCTGCACTATACCACTGTAATTCTGTTTCACTGTTGTTTTAATTAAAGGTTTGTTTCTGGTTGTTATGTAATTGTTTAACACCAAAAAACATTTACCATTCATTCATACAGAATCTGCAGTGCATGGTACATGGTAAAACTACCCATAAAAAAAAACCTGTGGTGTACTCAGCCCATTTCTTCTAAGCCCCTTCTTCCCCCTGCATGTACAGCTGTGTTTATTCACGCCCAAGACTGGTAACATTAACAGGGCGGCCTGCTTCCAGATAGCATTGGTGACTCTCTTCTGCATGGGTGTGGAACACCACACATGGTATATTGTCACTGCAGCTGTGGGGTTAGTTCAGCATATCTCACAAGAGGTGGTCTTTCCAGTTCTGAAATTCTCTCCTGCTGGTCATTCTAGGTCTGTAGAATGACCCTTTCCCACCAGGTGATGCTGGTCTCCTGAGTCCAGAAATATCACTGTGATATGTATTCATTCCAAGAAAAACTTGGGTAATAACAGTTGTTCAATGATGCTTGTGCTTCTTCCTTCACTGCTGCTACAGATGCTATCATCTGCTCAATAGTACTGCACGCAAAGTCCAGAACTGAAGCCACCTGTCACTGGGCTCAAATGAAGCTCCTGTAGCTTGTGTGCTTTCTTATTTGCCAGCACAGCAGTGCAGAACATTGGGTTTATGCTGGTGCACAGCAATTTGAAAATGGTGCTAGGTCACCCAGAAGGAGAAGACACGTGGGATGGAAAGAGTGGGATCATGGGCTTTTATTTATTTATTGAGCTCATATTTCAGAAAGCCACTGGATTCTGCTATACATCCCTGTAACAGGTGCAGCACTTGACCCACCTGGAGGATGCCTTCTGGTGATGTTTCAGGGGAATTTTGCTCAAGTGGTCCCTTACAGGTGGTCTGGGCTCTGTTTCTGCATGTGCCGACTCCTGCTCCTGAGTCCAGTTCTGGGACCTTAGCCCTGCGACTAAGCCCACTAGTTCACCCCTTCCAGGGTACCAGCCATTAAAACAGTCTATGGCCCTGCTCAGTCTTGTCTTGGCCACTACAACAATCTATGGCCCATGAGCCTGTGCCAACCTTGAGACCCATGGTACTCCTGGCATGATGGGGGAGTGGGGAGGGGCCTGGGCCTGCCCACTTCTACAGGCCCCAGCCTGGAGCTCCTAAGTGCCTCCACTGAGGCCTCCGCCTCCCTCCAGTTACTCTCTTGTGTCAACCCTGTGGGCCACTTCCCTGCAGCCCTACCCACACGCAGTCTCACCACTGGAGTCCAGCCTCTGTTTGCTCCTTGGTTTCCTAGCCCTGGACTGCTGCTCCAGCCACTCTCACAGTATGTTCCCTTGGAATCCCTAGCTCAGATCAGCTCCAAGTTCCTGCTCCCACTCAGAGTTCCCTGGGGTGCTGTTTCCCTCAGCCAGCCTTCCAGGAGGAGTTCCTTCCCCCTGCAGCTTCTGCAACAGACTGACTAGTTAGCTCTGCTGCACTCCTTTTTATAATGGGAGGCTGCCCTCTGGGCTGCAGCAAACACACCCTTTTTAACCCTACCTGTGCTGTAGCAGAGCATCTGCACTGCTACAATCCCACAGTGGACAAGGAGAAAAATTCTAGAATATACAGAACCCAACAGTGAGAGAAAGGATCCCATGGATACTTTCAAAGAATGCCACATGTGTACTATGCACCAAACCCCTTAATGTATGTGGAATACAGATACTGAAAGAAGGGACCACCATCCTATATGTACACTAGTAATCTGGCTTACATATTGCACACTGACTAACGTATGTGAACCCACCGTCAGAGTCTTAGTGCACAGCAAGCCAGGTATCAATCTACAGTACATTGGCCTGCGTGGAAATTTGTAACATGAACCTTGTTACCGCACACTTTGATGTACTAAATAACAGTACATCAGAATATGCTATTGAATTTGGTACAAAATAAGAGTCCATATGTCCAATGAGTGAGTGGCATGCTACTGCACTATAAATTTACATCCTGGCTTGCTGCCAACTAAGAGACGTCTAGATAAGCCCTGGAGGACTGTGTAGGAAGATACAATAAAAAGTCTATTTCCAAATTAATTGGTTCTAAAAATTGTATTTACTGTATCTTTCTAGTTTTAATAAAGACTGACAAGCATTATATATTAGTTTAAGAAGTAGGTGTTCAAAGTTGCTTTCAAGTCTCACATTTAAGTATTGCTTTTAGTTTTTGCATGCTGTCTCAAGAAGAAACCAAAGTAAACAGTATAGAAGTACATGTTAGAGTAGGTAATTTAACTTGAAAACATTCCTATTAGACAAAACATACATTACTAAATAAAAACTTTGCTGTCTTTGGATTAGTTTTTAAAGTATTTCATGTGGTCATTCAATTTTGGCTTTTATATTTTCATAAAAACCTGTTTTGTGAATTATGTAAAACCTTTTTGAAATTTGCGTAAACTTAATTTAGCTATCTTGAAATCTACCACTACCATTTCACAGTAGTGGATCTTATAATTTTAAGGAATGGCTTGCAATAGTTAAATGTTCTTGATTTACAGTACAAATGAACCAAGTAACTCTTAGTTTCTGTTTCATACTACAATTTGGGGCAACTTTTGGAAGTTCACAAAAAGTTGTTCATTCTCTTCAAACTTGTAAGGAATACTGATGTCTGGATGTGTTAGTAAAAAGAATGTTGGTTTTTAAAGGATCCATTGAGCTCTTATTTTCTTAAGTGGCAATAGTCTGGATCCATTTTTGTTTTGTTTGGTTTTTTTTTTTTTTTTCTGTTTCAGTTGTTCCTCCAATAAAAACTTTATGCTTTCTCATCTCACATACAGCCATAGACTTGTGAATACAGGCTAGTTTAATATGCAACTGGTCAAATATTTATGCAGGTAAAATTAGGCATGTTGAGTTTCTGCTTTCTGTAGTGCAAGCACTGAAATGTTTATTTTAATAAGGAAAGTTGGTACAGAAAATCCCTTACTTGAACACTTTGGTCTTGCACAAGAGCTTCTTAGAATGTAACTCTGAAGTATGTAGTAATTAACTAGTTTGCAGGTGTTAAGGATTTTTTTTAAATGATGTGATTAAACTGGAGCTCTCTGAAAAGGATCCTAGCACATTCAGCTAGACAAACCAATCCCAGTATAAATTTTAAAAAGATCTTGTGCTTCATGATGGTAAATGAAGAAATGTCCAGAAGCCACGCTGTTAACTTAGACTGCAGGCTTATGAAATTCATGAGTCAAAGAGATGAGACTGAATATACTTGGTTTCACTGTCTTGGGTTTCAGGATGTCTAGCTTATTTTCTTCCACTAGCTTTCCTGAGAGAGTAAGTTTCTTGTTGTATTAGTTCTTTAAGGGTAGTTTATGAATATGTTGAGGAACTGTCTTACATGCTTTTAACTCTAGTATTTGTGAAATAAAAGTGTTTGGTGTACTTTACATTGACTTGCCAACTTTTGGGTTGGCATGGAAAGCAGGAATGTTGAGTTTCTCTAATTGTCAATAAATTAGTTCTTGCTTATAAGCATCTACTGTTCCTGGCATCTCTGAAAGAAGTGGGTTTGAGTACTTTGGAAACTGAGATCTAAACAAACAGTTTCAAGTCTATTGGCAGTGTATTATGTTAGCATATGTGATGTCTGGGTTTCAGTGCTATTTTGGCACTTGTTCTCTGAAGCCAGTGGCAGTCTGACTTGTTTATAATAAGGCGTATTGCTAAAGAGCACCACCCCTGCTACTTGATCCGTGTATTAATATGGACTCCTCTTGACCGCCAAACCACTAGTAGCAATAAAGGATTTTACTCTCTGGCTGAAGTAAAGCACTTCTAAAAGGTTGGTTATCAAGGCTGGTGAGTTGAGTGCTAGAATGAAGTGGATTAGCAATAAACCAGGCTGAAGAAAAGCTATATAAGTAACAGTATTGTGGTTTTTAAAGTGTAAAGTGTTGATTTTTGTCCCATGTGCCAGTTTAATTGAAAGGCATGTGCCATTTGAGGATTGCCAAGCACTTGCCAAATATTAGATCTTCTCCCATTTCTGAGATATGTGTTTGATTCCATTTAAAAAAAAAAACAATCTGTAAGCAAAACAGTTAGCTATATTTTTTTCCAGTAGCTTGTGAATGTCAGGATATAAAAAACTGCAGTGTTGCTCCCACTTGGTAATGCAGGGAAGCTTCAGGCAGGAAAGCTGTTGCAGTACTTCTTCCATATAAGTTCATATATGTTATTTCTGCTAATGCTAAGTCTTTGTTTTTAGCTTCTTATTTAAGAGTATTTTCCTTTTCACTTCATTACTCATGTAAGTGATAAGACCACAAAGAGCTTCAGCAAAAAAAAAAAAAAAAAAAATTATTCATAATTTCAAATTTCATTATGAATTTGTAACCTTTACATCCTAATAATCTACTTTGTCAAAATTCTGAATCCTGTTTATGATATCAATCAGGAAGGGAACCCTGTTTATGTTCCATATTATCCTGGAATAATCCCTTAAATTGAGCAGGCATCTTACATTTATTGTAATTGGACATTCAATTTTTTGTTCCACGTCTCACCAAATGGAATTATTTTATAGCAATTGGGCTAAACACCAGATTTTTGAGGTTTATTTTTAATGGGATTTTAAAAAATGTCTACACACAAAACTCAGATTTCAAGCTGAGGTACCAGTCTAAATGCTTATACTCTCAAGTACTTTTAAAAATCTCAACTAAAGTGTATAAAGCTGAAATTTGAGAAAACTGCCTGAATCTATAAGATGATCTGAACTAGATCCTTTGGGTTCAAGCTTGATAGGTAATAGCGATTTCTTTCTTATAATCTAGTACCTTGGCTAAAATGTCTTTTCTGTTCACAATATGAAAGGATGAGGGGGTATTTACCCAGCTTTGATATAAAGTAGAGTCTGGCTTCATTAAGAGAGAAATGTCTGAACATCCTTTAGAGATCTGTAATAATCAAATTCAGGCCAAAAGCCTTTACTTCCTTCATAGTCTTAAATGCCTGTTCTTTTGAATTATGCTCCAGTTGGAATATTTGTGTCTCTGTAGGCTCTTCAGTAATTTCAGGGAGATTGCATTTATGGTATATCCATAATTGACTTAACTCAAGTAGCGTGTCTTATAATAAAAGCAGATTTCTACTCAACTATGGAGTTTCAATACACAGTTTGTGTTTTGCATTTGCCTTTCTCTTTAAAGTTTATTTCATGAAATAGCATGGAACGTATGACACAGTTCTCGTACTAATGGGTTAGTCCTTTGGTGAACTGCGATGTAGTTGATTTGAGTCAAGTTTGAAGCTTTTTCCGAATTACTTTATTAGAGGTGATTTAAAGGGGACAGAACTTGGCCTTTTTAAAACACTCACTATAAAGTAACATTTTATGTGGAATGTATATGTTAATTATGTATATAGTAGTCCTTGCTTAATTTACTTCAGAAATTAGAGATACAAGGTAGGCGAGGTAATATATTTTGGTGGACCATCTTTTGTTTGTGGAAGTGACAAGCTCTTCAAGAAAAAGCATTGTGTGGTTTGAAGATTTGTCCACCTCCTGTATGTAATATCCTGGGGTTGACACTCCTATAACTACACTTACTTTGGAAATATGAGGCATGTACAGTCTGCAGCTTGCAGGCCTCGCTTTTGAGAGCTCTGTATTGTTAGTTGAAGTAGTGGGCATACTGAATGTGTATTAAGTTTTTTTTTTAGCTTCTCAAACTGTAGGATGTTGGTTAAATTCTAGCTTATAATTTTTGCAGGCGTGTCTCGATCAGCTCTAAATTGAGCAGCTGTCTCTGCAATACACTGTCATTCCACTGGGGCTGCAGATGTTTCTTGCTCCCTTCCTAAGGAAAGTTCTGCTAGTTTTTATTACTGCTGGAAAGTTCTGCTGGTTTTTATTACTGCTGTTTATGGTTCATTTTTGCCCTAGATCTGAGAAATTCATAAGCTTGACACATTTGCTTGTGATTCAATAGGATAATTTTAATTTCACATCATTCAGTAGTTGTGCTGAAAATTACTTGTGTAAACACATTTGTTTCTCTTTGTTCTAGATTAAATATATTGCTTAAATTGTAAATTCTGAACCCTCGGATGTTCATGGATGTCATGAACAGGGACCTGGGAGGTTATAGCCACTAGGGGCTTCTCATTTTGGGAGGGCAGTCCAAGGCTGACATTGGAGCAACATAAATACTTCATGCATGGTGGTGACTGACTCTGCTTCAGAAACCAGCATGCATCATTCAGAGCAGTCTCATAACTGAACATGGATAGATTAACAAAGAATGCTTACTGAAGTAGATCTGAGTTCAACAGATATTTGCTCCATCAGTAGGAGGGTACATTAGTAACATTCTTTACACTGGTCTACTTTTATCCTTTAATGGAAAGTGCAATACAGAAATCTGGGGTAGCATAAACTTGAGAAAGCATATGTAATTGTTAATTATGACAACCACGCTCTGAAGATCAAAGTGATAGGTTGAATTTCATGTATATGTTCATGTGATCGTTAACATACCTGTTCTGTATTATCTAAGAACCTTTGTCTGGACCAGCACCCTATTCTGCTTGGTGCTGTGCAGGCACATTATACTGAATGTTACATGCAAACCGTGTTAAAGGAATATAAAGGTTTCAAAGTCATGAGCACAGTTTATGAAATGCTAGAATTAAGGTCACCTGTGCCACCTTAATTTGGGCCTATGTATTGACATAATCTCTAAGTATGTAATCGAATACTATTTTCTTCCACAGGACTCCTGCCTTATTCATAGCACAAGATGAAACAGTTCTGGTGGTGAATAAGGATTGTGTGATTAAAAACACTATTTGTAAGATCCCTGCCTTGTATATTAAAGAAGTTGAAAGTGTTTAATGAATGAGGCGTGGGATTGCAGAAAGGAAGCACCACTTAGTTGTGAAGACAGTTAAATGCTGCCCTGGGGAGTTGAATTCTATTTTCGTCTCTGTCACGTTTCCTCTGTGATGATGAGCAAATCACTTGAACCAGACTGTTCAGAGGTGGTTATTAAATATGCATCTTCTGGGTGCCCAATTTGAGGATGTGGGGTCTGTTTGCAGAAGTGCTGGGCAATCACAGCTGAAGTTAGTGGGAACTGTTCCTTGAAAATTTCAAAAGCTGTGAAATTCTACGTGCTCTGAAAAATGAAACCCTAGAGACATTCAATTTCCTAGTTTAGTCTTAATGCACAGCTAGTCCCAATTTCTTTTCCTGGTTTTGTCTTCTAACTCCTATCCAGTCTTAGACTCAGCAGGTTTCCCCTTTGCTCCTTTTTCCTCCTCCCTGGTCTGGCTTTTGTCCCTTATGCATTTGAATTACTTTCCTCCTCAATAGTTCCTCCTCTGGTGCCATTGGGAAAGATAGTGGTGTGTGTTAATAAGAGCACAGGAAGTAGAGGCTCCCTGTTCTCAGTTACTGTACAGTTCCAGGGTTGAGCCCAGGGTGGGCATTATAGGGGAAAGATCTGTCCTTTATTCTTCAGGGGTTTGTCTGAAGGGATGTTGCATGAGCAGTTTAAAGGGGATGAAGCCTGCTCTTTGAGAAATGAAAAGCTTTTGCTAATAAAATCCAAGTCTTTGAGTGTAATTTTTATCAAAGGTCAGATTTGGGTGGGATTTTCATGGGAAGGCAAAAGGCACATGTCTGACACAAAGTCTGTCAGCTTCCAAACTTCAAATCCCAGCTCCAAAGCTGTTTTAAAAAAAAAAAAAAAAAAAAAAAAACTCACTAAAACTTATTACGAGTAAAACGGATTTTTTCTTAACCTCATTCTCAGAAATGGCTGGATTGTTTTGGCTGAAATTTTCCAGTAAATCAATGCCTAAGGCAGGCACCTCACATGTTAAAATTTTAACCCACGTGTTACAATTTCGCCAAGTTGTAAGAAACTAAACCCACGATCCTATAATTAGAAGTTTCACACAGCCTTAACTGACTGTGCTGTCAGCCCCCTATATAATTGTTTCAAATGTTAACGTATGTACTAAGAGCCCATGAGTTTATTGGAGTTGTAGAGAATGGAAAATGGCATGACTTCCAAGAGCTCTTTTTAAGTCAAAGCTGCTCACCATTGTGTATGCTTAACCAAAAAAAAAGTCAGCTTGAGAAAGATTTTTGGAAGAGAGATGAGTGAACATATTTACCTGTGCAGGGCATTGCATTTTATAGAAGCAACATTAGGATAACATCACATGTTTAGAATGCATTGCAGTATTAGCACTGTCCATGAATCAGAGACAGTTATATTATGGGTTTTTTACTTCACAAAGATTTTTGTGATTTAAACCTTTTTCTTTTTTGTCTCCTCAGACAAGAGATGACTTCTTAGGTCAAGTGGATGTTCCTCTTTATCATTTACCGGTTCGTATTTAAGATTACCTAAAACAATATGATTGTCAGACATGATTAGATATTATTGATCAGGATAATTGTGTAATATCAGTAGACTTTTTATTAAATTATCTAATCTTTTGGCACAGATCTTTCTCAGCTATAATAATGCAATATAAACAATGTTATGATTAAGACCTACTCATTCGATCAGGAAGCTGATTCTTGAACGCCACCCTGATAACTGGACCAGTGCTGAGTCAAAGGGAGGGCAATAAATGCATGGCCTTAGTTCCAAATCTGATGGGGGTTTTGGAATATAGGGCTGATAACTGATCTGTTACGGATGCCAGTAGTACTTAACTACCCTCAGAAGACTGCCATGATGAAAATATTCTCGGGATAACAGGACCTATGTACAAGCTTGTGTCCCATGGTCTAGTTAAAAAGAAAACACTTTGCTACTGGGGAAAAAAGAATTCAGAGCACTAGTTGCAATCAGGTCCACCTCTAGCAATGAGCCTGTGTGGCACCAGCTTGGAGCGCCACAGCTTAGGGGTGCTGCCATGCTAGGGGTTGGAAAGGCTGGCCCAGAAGCTGGCCCCTGCAGTCCCACCCCTCCCCTGAACAAGCCACTCCACCCTCAGGGGTGAAGTAGACCAGGCCATGGGGTGGGCTCTGCTCTCTCACCCCGCCTCTAGGCCGGCCATCCTGGCTCCCAGGGGAATGGCAGGAGAATGGAGCCTAGCTTCTCAGCTGGCCTGCTCAGCCCCTGGGTTGGCTGTTCTCTACCCTGGGGGTGGGGCGAGTGGGTCCAGAGGAGATGCCGGGTCCTGTCCTCCCCGTGCACGTGCACAAAAGCTGGCTCACGGTGCCACAACCCTTGCGCTGGCCCCGTCTGCAATGCTGTTTAGGGTTAGGCCAGCTCCTCTAGTGAAGAGAGAGTAGGCAATATGGGATTTACTATAACAATACACAATATAGTGTGATCATCATTACCATTGGAGAGCGTAAAAGTAGAGCCCTGCATGGATACAAAAATGTGGAACTGCATCCAATCCACATCCACTCAGTGATAACATTAATCCGATCCTATATCCACCTGCCAGGATTTAGCTGCGTCTGTAACCGCAGCTGCAACCGAGCTTGGGCTCACATACAACTATTCAGTCTTTGGTTGGTTCATTCCCCATATGGGTCCCACCCACTTTTTCCTTTCTTGTTTGCGGTTCGCATGCTGTGCTATCAATCAGATTTTTTTGCCCACCTGTGAAATCTCTGATTGACAGCAATGGCTTGCCAACTGGAAGGAAGAAAAGGAAGAAGTGGGCAGAGGAATGAGCCAATCAAAGGCCAGCACTGAGTCTCCAGGTCCCACCCTGAGACTCTGATTGGCTGGCAGATCACAATCTAGGATTGGCCAGAGCGCTTCCTGGTTCCCCTGCATGCTGCCGACACAGATCAGTGCAGCAGTTTCAGCAATGGATCGTAGTGTGATAAGGTAACAATAGAAGCTGCATCCGTGAGTTGATCCGCAGCAATGGGTCTGCAGTTATCCTCACCCGCACCCACGGATGCGGATACTCGCGAATCTGCAGCGGATACCCGCAGATTTTCAGGGCTCTACTTAAAAGGTCTAGGGTTATAGTCTTCAGCTGCTGTAAATCCAGTGCAGCTATGTTGACTTCAGTGGAACAATGCTGCTTTAGGATAAAGCAACAGTAATAGAACTTAAGGATTTGACTGTTACGATGCATGGACATAATTCCCATAAAAGTAAATAGCTATTACATAAATAAAACTCAGAATAGGCCTCATTGACTTCTGTATTGCTCACTTGCACATAAAAAGTGACGGTATAGTGCTGCTTATTTTCACAGACTGCTAAATGGAGTTACTTTTTAATATTATATCATTTCTTTAACAGACTTAATGAGTTTTCCATGAAAGTAGTATTGTATATGCTGAAAAGACAACAGCAGGATAGCTTTTTCTTACATTCTTCAGAGAACCACTGCACTGGGTGGTGGTATTGCAATAAATAGTTGCAATCATTTGTTTTAGACATCTGACAAATTTCATTTATCAGTGTAAACTTTTGCTCTGTTAATGGGTTTAAAGGCTGAAAATCATTTCCTTATACAGCAGACCAGAGCTGACAGTTACACTGTTAAGCTTGAAATAAAGTTTAATTTTCAAAAATATGCTTATTACATGAAATTAAACTACTTAACATATATGTAGTTTGCTATTTAACATGTATTTGATGGTGCAGTTTAGATGTCATAGAATCATAGAATCATAGGGTTGGAAGGGACCCCACGAGGTCATCTAGTCCAACCCCCTGCCAAAAAAAGCAGGACCACTCCCATTAGATCATCCCAGTCAGTGTTTTGTCCAGCTGGGACTTGAACACCTCCAGAGATGGAGATTCCACCACCTCCCTAGGCAACTTATTCCACTGCTTCACCACTCGCCTAGTAAGGAAGTTTTTCCTAATATCCAGCCTGGACCGCCCCAGCTGTAACTTGAAACCATTGCTTCTCGTTCTGCCCTCTGTTACTACCGAGAACAGTCGAGCTCCCTCCTCCTTGGAGCAACCCTTCAAGTAGTTGAAGGTTGCTATCAAATCCCCCCTCAGTCTTCTCTTCTGCAGGCTAAATAAGCCTAGTTCCTTCAGTCTTTCTTCATAGGGCTTGTGCTCCAGCCCTTTGATCATTTTGGTTGCCCTCCTCTGGACTCTCTCTAATTTGTCCATGTCCTTTTTGTAGTGGGGAGCCCAAAACTGGACACAGTATTCCAGATGTGGCCTCACTAGTGCAGAATAGAGGGGAATGATCACATCCCTCGATCTGCTGGTAACACTTCTTCTGATGCAGCCCAGTATGCCATTGGCCTTTTTGGCAGCGAGCGCACACTGCTGACTCATATCCAGCTTCCCATCCACCATGACTCCCAGGTCCTTTTCTCCAGTGCTGCTATTTAGCTGATCACTCCCCAGCCTGTAGCAGTACATGGGGTTTTTTCGTCCCAAGTGCAGGATTTTACACTTATCCTTGTTGAACCTCATGAGATTCCTCTTGGCCCACTGCTCCAGTTTGTCTAGGTCTCCCTGAATCCTGTCTCTGCCCTCTAGGGTGTCTACCGTTCCCCCCAGTTTGGTATCATCCGCAAACTTACTAAGTGTGCAATCTATCCCATCATCCAGATCATTAATGAAAACATTGAACAGAACTGGCCCCAGGACCGACCCCATTTCTAACAATTTATCCCTTTGTAAAGTGTGACTTCAAAAAAAAAAAAAAACAAAAAAACCCCAACTTCTTTACATCCTATTTCATGTTTGGTGCAGGGGCTGTTGTTTTTGTTCTGTTCATACAGTGTCAGCACAGTGGATTCTGGCCCATGATGAGTTATTTTCATTTAGCTTACTTTACATGTTGTGTGCTGACTAAAGCTTGCATTTCTTAGTTTGGACATTAAAAACTATTTCTAGTCAACTTCTCTTTGTTCTATGCATTTTCATAATGCTGTAATGTATATGTTGCAAATACTACAGGAAATATTGTAGCTTAAAAAAACCCACTTCCTTTTAACTTCCTGGAAGTACTTGACTTGGTCTAGCCTAGCTCTCGTAAGTTTATGTTACAAACTAAGGTCCTGATGCTGCGAACATAAACACACGTCCATTGTGTGTAGGGTGTTAGGGCAGACATGATTGCTCTCTTCAAACTGAGTACAATTCTAAGATGTCCAGATTTTGAGAGTTTATTTGATGGTGGGATCCTCAGATTTCTAATTTGTACTGAGAGAAGGTGTTCGTATTTATCTTTAAACTTTTGAAGTATATGAGATCAATTTTTTTCTTTGAAAACATCAGTGCAAAAAGATACGGGGTTCAGAAAACCCTTTGAATCCCTGCTGTTAGATTTGGGCAGAATGACGCGTTATATATTGCCAGAAATCCTATGCTTGGTAATGGTCAGATCCTACAAATTAGAGATCAGAAAATGTTTTCCTTTGAGATACCTGTTTCATGATGTTTTGATTACATTAATTGTTTCAATTTATAGCAGTACAAGCAATATCAGACTGTATTTTTGACCCCCTTGTAAATCAAAGTATTAAAAAGAGCAATAATTCCTTGTGATAAGTCTTCTAAACAAGGATTCATTAAATTTTTGGAAATGACTTTGTGTGAAATAAACATTTAAACATCTTAAACCTTTCAAAAAAGTCAGGCACTTGCATAACCATATGTATAGATGCGTTACTGTGTAAATATCTGTGTGTGCGAGAGAGCGAGGAAGCATCAAATATGGAAATGCCACTTAAACAGTTTAGCTCAGTTTCTTCCCCAATACATACCCCAAGACCAATTAGTGCAAATCTGTAGCACAAGTTTACGCTTTTCTTGCAAATATTTTAAGTCTATATATTCTCTAGTTTCTGGATCTGTTTGGGCATGCGGTATGCATGCTGAATTTACTAAGGAACCCAGAAGCCTTTAGATCAGTGTTTTCCCAACCAGTGTGCCGTGGCACAGCAGTGTACTGTCAGGCCTCAACAAGTGTGCCATGAAGTTGTTTTGTTTTGTTTTTTTTTTTTAAACTACTTGAATAGGTCTGGGTTAGCTCATGAATATTCATGTGTTTATTTGGAAACTATATAGTGGTGTGCCTCAAAATAATTAAAGGTATCAAGGTGTGCCATGGCTGAGAAAAGGTTGGGAACCACTGCTTTAGATATACAATATACAGGTTTTTTTTAAGTTCCAAAGGGGGCAACCATGTTAGTCTGTGAAGAAAAAAAGCAAGGAGTCCTGTGGCACTTAAAGGCTAACAGATTTCTTTATCACATGAGCTTTCATGGAAGAAAAATCCCACTTTGTCAGATGCTTTGAAGAGGGGAAACTTACAGAATAGGATGAAAATAAATGCAGGGGAGTGTGAGACATGGGATTAGGTCATACTGCAACCGCAAATCAGAGCATTTGTAAGGATTTAAACTCTAGGAAACAGCACATAGGGGGAGGGTGAAGTCAAATTACCTGTTTATAATGTGAAAAGAATCCATAGTCACAATTAAGTCCTGTTTTCACACAATCTAATTTGCATATTAGTTGGATTTTGGCTGTTTCTCTTTGAAGTCTTGGTGTCCCATTGATTTTCTTGAGGACCATCGTTAACAAATCATCAATGGAGTGATTAGGAAGATGGAAGTGCTCAGCAACTGGTTTGGGTTTGGGTTTGTGATTTCTGATGTCAGTTTTGTGCCCATTTATTCTTTTGTGTAGGGACTATCCTATTTGTCCAATGTATAAGGTGTGGGGACATTTCTGGCACATGATGGCATAAATCTTCCTAATCAAACTAATATGCAAATACTCTGATTTGCTGTTGCAGTATGACCTGATCCCATGTCTTACACTCCCCTGCATTTATTTTCATTCCATTCTGTAAGTTCCCTCCTCTTCAAAGCATCCGACAGAGTGGCATTTTCTCCCAGGAAGGCTCATGCGATAAAGAAATCTGTTAGCCTTTAAATGCCACAAGACTCCTTGCAGTTTTTTAAAAGTATATGTCTTGGTGGATTGTGATAGCTTTTGGAAGCTGGGACACTTTGATCTAAAGTCATTTTTGACTGAGAAGAATACAGCAACAAATGTGTACATTACACTCGCCCTAGCCTATGACACTTACAAATTATTGAAATATATTATTCAGCTAGTTTGGAATTGCTTCCTAAAAATTTTGGACAGCTTATCACTTAGTAAACATTTGTGTCAGGCAAGAAATTCATAGTTAAGGCTAACATACTTTCCTTATCTCTCAGGACAGTAAAACTCAGACATTATTATAATATTTATAGAATAAATATCAGCTTACATAGTGTGATTTTTAAGAAGTAAACCAAGTTTTATGTACCTATGACCTCAGATTCAGCCTTGTAAGTTACATCTGAATAATCATATGCCTTGTGGTTTTTAGCAGGGCAGATTCACTTATGTGCATGAGAAGTCAGACTTTCAGCTATTCATAAATTTTTATTTGCTGTTTTGGGATTCTCAGGCATTAGAAGAGGAATGCAATTATTAAATCTGATCTACATTTTTTATTTGGAAAATATTCAGTGAGGAAGGAATATGGTAACATTCGTTTTAAATGGAGTACTTGAAAAATAAGCTGCCTCTTCATTTTGGACACAGTTGCCTCCAAAAGCTTTACCCACTTGCACAAGCATTAGAAATTATACTGTAAGGAAGGAAGGTCGGAGGTTTGTTTTTCCAAGCTGGAAAACCTGGAAACTCAGTTATCTATTAAGAGTCAAATATTAATATGTTTTTCTTATTTTACTAAAATCTTTTGGTTACATGAAGAAAATGTCTGTCCTCTGGGGGTTGGGGGGGGGGTCTTATAGATACTGATTTTACAGATTAGACTGGTGAAAAATAATTATTGTTTCCTTCCAGACAGAAAATCCTAGTATGGAGAGACCATATACGTTTAAAGATTTTCTTCTTCATCCAAGAAGGTCAGTAGGCTTTAAACAGTTTAAAATGTTAACTTTTCCTGTGTAAACCATAACTCGCTATAAACTGTAGCCTCTCTGTGTACTTGCGGTATGTGAATATATCAATAAATTAATGCTGGCACTTGTTTAAACTTATGAAGACTAATTTCAAATTATAACATTTTTTCAGCACTGCATCAGATAAAGTTCATGGGGCTAAAATTTGAAAGTAGCCTAAATTAATAAGTTATATACCACATAGTAAAATCACTAACCACTATTATGACATACCATACTTGAACCATTTTAGCTGTCTGCTGTATCCTTCTCTAATCTAGAAAGATGGTCCTTTTTTTGCATGTGGTTTACTGCATGTAAATTTTATTTGACTACAATTAAAAAGTCACTCATTTTTTTTATTTGAAAAGTGTGTAGTGCTATAGACATATATTAGAGAAGCCAGGCATTTAAAACCAGTGTGAATCTTTAGTACCCTACCATTGGCCCAATAGCTACAAATTTCATCTTCTACATGTAGGCACCTAAGCCACAGAAAACTTAACATGGCTTAATTATTTCTGGCAGTGTGCTTATGTTTAATAAACTTTTCCCAGTTCATTTCTGTTTAGAAATACAGCTGGAAAGTCAGTATGCTGTTAGTGGAATCTTAAATTAATTTTAACTAGCTAGGAACTAAGGGAAGTATTTCAAATGCAATAAACTGAAGAATCTGCCAGCACCAAAAAGAAGTCCTTTGGCACTTTTAAAGACTAGCAGGCTTATTTATCGCATTAGCTTTTGTTGGTGTAATCCCACTTCTTTCATGGAAACTGCAGTATGTCTCGAATATATACACATAGAAGGGTGGGTCCCAAGGTCAATTCAGTCACTTCCAGAGGGGTAGTCTATTTCAGCAAACCAGACAAATTGTTTTGACTCAAACTGTGTGGAAGTGGGCCCTTTAGTAGCAAAGTATGAGAAGGTGAGAATGTTAGCGGGTGGGTAATTATCTTTTGTACTGAGTTAGCCATTTTTAGTCCCTATTCAGACCTAATCTGATGGTGTCAAATTTGCATATAAATTGCAGCTCAGCAGTTTCACGCTGAGTCTGGTTTTGAAGTTTATTTGCTGAAGTAGTCTAATTTTTGTGTCTGTTACAGAGTGTCCAGGAAGGTTGAAATCTTCTTCTAGTGGTTTTTTTTTTTTTTTTTTTTTTTTTTTTAACATTACCATTCTTGATGCTTGAATTATGCCATTTATTCTTTTGTGCGGGAGACAGTCCAGTTTGGCCAGTATATATGGCAGAGGGGCATTGTTGGATCATATCACATCAGTAGATGTGCAGGTGAATGAGCGCCTGATGAAGTGGCTCTTTTGGTTATGGGCTTTGGTGGTCTCACTTGGGTAGAGGTGCAGACAGAGTAGGCTGCAAGGTCTGTTGCAAATGTAAGTACCTGGCTTAGTGTTTCTGTTCTGTGTTGTGTAGTTTCAGGTGAGTATTTGCTTAAGGTTTGAGGCTGTCAGTAAGTGAGAACTGGCCTACCTCCCAAGGCTTGAGAGAGTGAGGGGTCATCTTCCAGGATAAGTTGCAGATCTTCGATTTGCTGGATAGGTTTTACTTAGGGGCGGTAGGTGATAACCAGTGGTGTTCTGTTGTTTTTTAGTTTTTGTTGTTGGTTTTTTTTGGGGGGGGGGGGGGCCGAAAAAAATTATGGCCTACTCAAAAAAAACAAAAATAAGTTTTCTCTACCACTCTAATTGTCACTAGTTGCCTTTTATTTTTAAAAGGTGGTGTAAATTTCTTGGCACTTGGGATTAAACTAGTGTTTGTAATTTTGTAAATATTCAGGATCATTATTTCACTGTAACAATTGAAGTAATAAAAAGAATCTTTCTCTCGTACTTTAAAGAGAGAGCTGGAATTGTATTTTTAGCACTCCTTATGTCAATGATAAATTCCTGTGTATATTTCACAGTCTTGAAACTGGTTAGTCTGCTTGTATTATTCTTTGTCAGCCCTAGTAACTAACACTTTCAGAACTATCATCAGGTTAAGTTGATGTATTTAAGATCCAGAGGAGCAGCTGTGCTAGTCTAGTTCAGTAAAACAAACAAATAAGGAGGGCTGAGGCACTTAAAGACTAACAAATATATTTACTGCATGAGCTTTCATGGGAGAAAATCCCACTTAGTCAAGGTTTTGATGTATTGAGACATCCATCCTGTAGAGGTCTTTTGATAACAGAACTAAGTGGGCTTTCTATTTAAATATTTGGGTCTTTGAGGTAACTTTTTATCTGTTACAAAATTTAAAGATTATTTCACAGCCTTCTGCTTTATCTTGGAAGTATAAAGCCCAACAGCGACTGTCAGTGTTTTTCAATTACCATTGCTTTGACTTGACTTAAATGTTACAAAATGGCTTATGATTTGACTTTAAATATCCTTGCACAGTAACTTTTTTTTCCTCTTCTTCTGCAGTCATAAATCAAGAGTTAAAGGTCACTTAAGATTAAAAATGACATACTTACCTAAAAACAATGGATCTGAAGAAGGAAACACAGAACAGGTGGAAGAACTGGAGGTGAGAGAATTATTTGTTTTTGAAGAGGATATGGTATGACTTGTTCTTGTAACTCTAAAGGTTGTAGGCATAAAAATATCTTTTAAAATGATGAGGCTTCAAGCAACATTTTAGAAATTTGATGGATCTGAAAGTTTGGTATCAGAAGGAGATCAAAAAATCCTGTACAGTCCCTTGTTTAACTGTGATGGCAAAGTGTTCCCATCGTATTTTTTTAAAATTGATTCCTACTTTGATATAGTTGTAATTTTGCAGGAAACGCACTGGTTGTAAAATCCTAAAACAACAAATACTAATACAAGCGAAACTGCTTGCCGATCTCTAGTTTTGAGAGGTCTTAAATGCTTGGGAATAAACCTTTTCCATATTTTCATCTTGCTGTGCAGTATTGTTAAATCCACCAGTCAGTTTACTGATAATCTATTCTGTTACCAAAACTTGAATCCTTTCCAGTGGAAGAGAATTTTTTTATCTTAATTATTTTGTTTTCTAAATATTTGTAAGCTCATCCAATTTAGATGTAAAGGTCTTTAACCTACCATCTTAATCAGGTTTTTCAGCATCATCACTTCTTTGAGTGCTGTCACTGTGAGTGCTCCCCGTATGTGTTCAGCGTATCTTTACATCCCAGATCAGAGATTTCCATCAGCAGTGCCCATCAGGATGATGCATGCACAACTTGTCTCATGGTGCTGTTGGCACTTTGAGCCATGCGCACATGACCCGACTCCATCAGTTTCTTCTCCAACTGGCCTCAGTCAGAGACTGAACCCACAGCAGTTCTCTTAATAGCTCATCCTAGTGCATAAATAGTATTAGTTTAATTAGTTATTTCCCTCTCTCTAATTAAAAAAAAAAAAAAATTCCCAGAATTTCTTTCCCTTCACTCTTCATATAGTAAACTAGTTCTCTCCCTCAGGGACTGATTGCTGTGCCTGGTTTCCCAGGCTTTGAAAGGTATGCGTCCTGTAGGGATGCCATGCTGTCATCAGATAGACATTCCCAGTACCACTGATGCCTCGATGAGGGACACATTGCTCAAAAGGGTTCCCACTATAAAAATCTAATGGCTAAGGCCAGAAGAGGCAGGGATCTCCAACTCAAACTGATTTTGACGGAGAAGTCGTTAAGACCCACACTGATCCTGGCTATGCAACTTTGCCCCTACCTGTAGGAAAAATATCACAGGAAAGGGCTTTAACTTCTTCTGAAAGCCTACCAAGAAAGAACAGCACCCTGACTAGACCAGCCGTTGCATCAGAACTTTCAGGTACAATCTCATTAATGGCATCAAAGGATGCTAGAAGACCAGGTGTGGAGTCAAGATTCAAGATGAAAATGTCCTCCTTCCATGAAAATGACTGCATGGCACTGATGAGACAGATCTTGCTATGGATAACAGTCACAGTGCTGACCCTGCAAATGGCACCACCTATGAGTGTGGGACTGACTACTACTGCGACACTGATATCAGAGCCAGCTGTTCATCAGGACCAGCTCAGGCAACGGCACTGAATAAAACCACAGAACCAACACCAGTCGTCACATAAAAGCATAAGGCAAAGATACATCATTGTCACGAGGAGTATATTTTGACAACTTCCGTACTCGAGTCACCATGTTTGGTACAGACTCATCTCCACTCTGTATGAAACTATATCTCCAATATCATTCTGCAGTGGAGACAAGGAGGGTGACAAGGAACGAGTTTTCCTATCCCCACTCCGTTTTTCACCTCTTCAAACACAGGATGGATAACAAATACCATGCATAATTGTGGTACACTCCACTGTGGTTTGGGCCACCCATTGAAGGTCGCCAGGAGTTAAAGTATAGTTTTGGTGAGCCCCAGAACCCACCCACATGGGTGGTCCCCCCCCCCCAGCACAGGTGGGCCCCCTAATACCCCTCCCCAGAATCCACCTCCTGCCCCAATACCTATCCCACAGACACAGATGTACGCGCACATACAAATGCACAAAGCCACCCTGCCCACACACACAGCCCACCCGCAGCTCTTATCTGGGCTGTTTTCAGGCTGCCTGGCCAGCTGGAAGCTGTTTCCAACCACAAGCTGCTCCACCATGCAGGGAGGAAATTCACAAACTCCCGGCCTGCTGCAGCTCTCTGCTGGCTGGGCTTAAGGTGGAACAGGGCTTAAGGTGGAGCCTCAGGAACGCTATGTTCCAGCTGCTTGTGCTATTTTTAGTGAGGCTCCAGAATGCACCGTTCTGGTGTGTTTCTCTATTTTTAGGGGCTCCAGAATGCTGCCAGCTTAAAAATAAGGGTCTCTGCAACCGCGTTCTGGTGCATTCCTCCTTGCTTTAACCCCTGAAGGTCAGCTTGTGATGGTAACCTCCCTACAGGCTTCACTCAGTGTAGAAAACATGGCTGCTAGAACAACTATGACAGCTGTAATGCATAGGGCATCAGGCTCCATCCACCTGCCTTACCAAGGGACCTACAGTTCACAGTTGAAGGCCTCCTTTTCAATAAGACAAAATAATTTGCCACAAAACCTGATGAGGTTCTCCACATGATGGAAGACTCACAAGCTGCCTTAAACACTCAGCATGTATGCCTCTGCAACAAGGAAAAGACAAATTGGATATTAGCCATACCAGTGTAGATATCCACAGGACACGCAACATCAAAGACAATACAACACACAATGGAAGAGAGAGAGAGACTACAGAGAAGATGATAAAACCAGCAGCAACATTCAACACAACAATCATCGTCCAAACAACATTTTTGAAAAATTGGTCAAGGGCCTCACCACCCATTGCTAACAGAATCTGTCACCCAATTTCTCTGTTGTTTGTGCCTAGTCCAAGACTTCTGGGCATCTGTTACCTCAGACAAATGGGTCTTAGAGACCATACAATGAGGTTATTCCATCCCCTTTATTACCATCCTTTCTATCCAAACTCCTTCCCCATCCCTCTTCAGGAGCCCAGGCCACAAATACCTATTACAAGAAGTAAACCATTTATGTCTTCTGGGTGCTGTAGGAAAATAATGCCACAACAAAACAGAGGGAAGGGTGTCTGCTCCCATTACTTTCTAACCCAAAAGAAAAATGGGGGAGGGAGACACATATTGGATCTCGAGTGGCTTAACAAATTTAGGAAAGTATGAATATTCGGGATGGTCACATTAACTGCAATAATACCAGCACTGGAACAGGGGAGCTGGTTTTCAGCAGTAAAAACCTGCAAGATGCTTACTTTCATGTCACCAACAGTTTCTCAGATTCATCTTGAGAGACAAACGTTACCAGTACAAAATACTTCCCTTCTCTTCTTTCCACAGCCCCAAGGGTCATCTTGAAGATACTCACCATGGTAACAGCATGTCTACACAGGCAGTGGGTAATAATATTCCCATACGCAGATAAAAGCAAACAGCCAAATGCAAGCCCTACAAGCCATCCAACAAATGAGAAAGCTATTTCAGGCATCAGGACTCATGACAGACTACCAGAAGTACAACACAAGGATTATAGGCACACACATGGACTCAGTATCAGTAAGGATATCATTACCAGAGAACAGGTTCCTCACTATAATACACTTAATCTCATCAATAAGAAACAGCAACTCTGAGAGCCCACATATCTCCTTTTGTTATGACACATGGCAGCCACTACTTTTATGGCACAGCATGCATGCTTGCATTCGTCACTCACAGCAGACTACAAGCAAAGTGAACACGGCCTGAGCAAGTACTTAGAATGCCTAACAAGATTGAAGTCTCCCTACTATAGTGGACGCAACCCACTAACATGATGGCAGGTGACCTGTTCTCAAAAGAAGCATCTTCACTTACTATCATGACAGATGCGTCCCTAATAGGAAGGGAAGCTCACCTATTGAATCATACCATATAAGGCAGCTGTTCAATAAGCTAGGTAAGATCAAAGAGACTATTTTTGATCTTTGCTATTTTATTTTGTATGTATTACATGTACATTCTACCAATGTGCTGCAGTGACACTGGGAAAAGCTTAACTTGACAGCATGGCTCTTGCATGCATATCTACACTGGTTCAAACTTCCCTGGATGATATCCTCAAACTCAAAATAATCAAGTCTGACATTGTCAGGTCAAGATTCACTTGACGAGTGTCACAGCTTTCCATCTAAAAACAGGATATGGGACGCATCCAGCAGTGAAACACTTCATCACTGGTGTCCAAAACATATACCCAGACATGCACAGCCATGGCACCGTGGGACCTGAACTTAGATTTGAACCTCTGCTAACATGCTTCCTTATACACGTGTTCACGAAGGTGTCATTTTTAGTGACCATAACATATGTCCTACCCACCTTATGCAGCTTTCCACAAAGTCCCTCTTAACACCACATGCAAAATTTTTACCAGAAATTCATTCAGCTTCCCACAGAAACCAACCATTCCAATTACCCACTTTCTGCCCAGAACTACACAGTAATGCACAAACTGCACTATTGCCACATTGGATGTCAGAAATGCTTTACCAGGAAGGAACAGTGGTTTACCTAGACAGACCAAAGCCATTCTGAAGTATTGTAAAACCATTCCTGTTTACGGCAGAGTGACCTAAAAGGGTAGCCATCTCTACTCAGAGACTTGAGTGCACTGTTCCTTCTAAGCTGCGTGCGTGTATGTGCGTGCACAGGTTATGAAACCTGTGCACACAGTGAAATAAAGCATGTACAAAAAAATTCAACAGTGCTAATATTGGCAAACACACGGATACATTTTGCGCGCACACAGAAATTTTTTGCACACACAGCCTACAAAAAATTAGAGAGAAAATTGCCTGAGTGGATAGAAGGTTGCCTCATGCTACAGTTTACAAAATGTTCAAGCTCCTCAAAGCATCAGAGCACACTCCAACAGAATGGTGTCCACGTCCACTGGATTCCTCAATAACGTTCCTGTAACAGATGTATGTAGAGCAGCTGTTTGGGTCTCAGGACACACCTTTACCAAACATTACACTGTTGACCATGCTTCCGGGTCAAATGTTGACAGTACTGTTATCCATTAATCATAGCAAATTTGAAGTCCTCCTAGAGTGGAGCACCCACAGGGACACCACTCAGAACAGAAGAGATGGTTATGCATCTTGTACAGTGACTGAAATTCTTCAAGATCTGTCCCTCAGGAGCGCTCTGTTACCCTCCTTCTTCCTCTACTTTGGAGTCCAGTAATAGCACTCAACAACAGAGAAGGAGCAGAGGGGGTCATGTCATATGAGTGAGGCTTGAGGTGTCAAAGGCACAGCAAGATGAACTGCTCATATGTGACCCCAATGGGCACTGCTAATGGAAATCTCTGATCCAGAGCATAAGAACACACCAAACACCTGGAATGGAGTACCCACAGGGACACACTTCTCAAAGAACTTCAGTTACTACACAAGGTGAGTAACCTTCTCTTCAAGTGTAGTGGAGACTTTCTATTAGAAAACCCATAAATTCAGCTGGTATGTCTACTACAGATTTATGGATTGGAACCTTGCATGTGAGATTCCTTATTTTAAATCTGTTTGTTTAGTAATTTTTCTATTCCCAAACCAGAAAAAGACAAATTCCTATATATATGTGGTATTAAGGTTAAGGTGCTATGATAATATAATTAACAAAATCAGATATTGCTCATCCATTTGTCTGTATGCACACAGGTTTAAATATAGTTTGTGGCAATAAACTCTAAAGTGGTTACGTCCATGGAATATACCTGCTGACATGGGGGAAAAAATGCAATAAAATGCTTTATCATGGACTTCCCCAGGAAAAGTAAATGGTTTGAGACTTGTAGGGAATAGTACAGTCCAGTTCCACTATAACATATTCTTAAAATTTTGTTAGTACTGATTCCTTATCTAAAAGCACCTAAGATCCATCCATGTCCTGAAGATCTTAAAGGATAGGATGTCTAAGGAATGCATGATAAAAACCAGGAGTGAAGATAATTATGGAATAATAAAATATTAAGCTATCTCAGAAGATTCAGTTTTTAATAAGGTTGCTTGATGAACTGTGATGCGTCTCCTTTTACAGGGTTAACACTGGTGAAAGTTAAGTATCTTTACTTAGTTATTAGCATTGTGTCTCATAGCCTGGATGGATTATATTGGACCAACCAGATGCTGCTTGCCAGCAGCAGCAGGAATCTCCTCCTCTGCCTCCAGGCTGGGAAGAAAGACAAGATATCCTTGGTAGGACCTACTATGTCAACCATGAATCTAGAAGAACACAGTGGAAACGACCAACTGCTCAGTACGTTTTTGTCTTTAAGATTAGAAGCATACCTTACTGAAACTAGCAGTTCACTTTTGTCATTCTGTACCACATTGCAAGTCAGGGGCTCAGGAACTAGGAGAGGAGATCTTAATTTTTAATTCTTTTTCTCTATCTACTTTTCAAATAAAATGTGTGTTCTTAAGTCTGATTAGTTAAACTGCTTTAGTTTACTTCTGTTTCAGCTAGCTAACTAACACGAGTTAGCTAAGGCAACTAAGAATGCTTTTTATTTGTCATTTAGACATACTGTAATTACCAGAAAATTTATTACACCTTGGCTGGTGACTAATTCAACTCAGACTACTCAGTCCATTTCCAGACTGATGAATATTCACCTAACATATTGCCAGCATAATGGAAACTACTTGTAATCAGTGCAGAGATTAATAATGACTCTGTGTAGAGAAGAAATTCCTTTCATGCCTCTAAGACTGCTTTCTCCTTACTAGTAGTGGCCACCTGAAGTCCTCCTAATGTAGTTTCCATGACTTCTCCTTTCAGCACATAAATTATAAAAATACATTCTCTGTAGGATTTCTTTGTTTGACTCTTGCTTCCTGGTTCCCTATTATCATGGTCTTTTCTGCTTTCTACTCGGCTTTAGTTCATTATATAACTTCTGGCTGTTCCTTTTGTGCAGGGACAACATAGCTGATGTCAATAGTGCTAATATTCATTTGGAAGCACAACACGCATTCACCCATCGGCGACAGATATCAGAAGAAACAGAAAATGTAGACAACAGAGATTCACCAGAGGTAAAAACAGCGTGGGTTTAAAATGCAGATCAGTATTTTCCTGTAGTTTAAAAGGCTTGATTTGTGTTTTTTGTATCTTAAAATATACTTTTTTTTTCCTTCGGGGGGGTGAAAAAGAGCTGGGAAGTTATAACTGAAGATGAGGCCACTATGTACAGCAATCAGAATCTTCAAGCCGTTCTGCCACAGAGCATCTCTGATATGCAGTCTCACCTTGCAGAAGAATTGAATACCAGGCTTACTACCTCTGGGAGTACAGCTACTGGCCAACTAACTTCTTGCAGTGTAAGATAGAAATATTTTTCTAGTTGTTTTAACATGAATAGTAAATCTTCAGATTTTTTCCCTATAAGCTAATTCTAACTCAAATTTCTTAGAGTAAATATTATGTAGTATTACTTAGTAGTTACTGCATGAAAAACTCTTAAATTAAAATGGGATTATCCATCACCATTAGCTTTAGATTATCTTTACTTCTGTCAGAACTAAAGTATCAATACTTCAAACCAACAGCATCAAGCATATTACTTCAGTTCTTGCACAGGCTTTTGGATAATCTTGATTTACTAGATATGCTCACCAAACAGAAGATTTTCAATTTTTCCCCACTTCATTTTTGTAAAAGACTTTTACCATGAGATCTAAAGCAGTGATGCATTGTATTACTTAAATTGGCAAATCTAGCTTGTGTTCTAGTTATCGTCCTATCTAGAATACCAGTGGAAGGTACTACAGAAGGACACTTCTAGAGTGGTACTTCAATTTACGGCAGTGCATTTTTGAGGAAATATCAGTTCAATACCATCTCTTGGGGGACAAAATTGAGAGAAATCATTTACATTACAAAGTCAAGGGTTTGAAGGGAACTTTCTTATAACTTGATGCATTGCTTGGAAACTTCCCATAATGTTATAAGAAGTTTACTCATGGAGGTAAAGTATATTAACAGCTGGTCAACACGTAAAGCTTACAGAAACACAACTAGGTGGGTGCAGCTGTCCCACTGTAGAGAGATTGCATAGCCATGAGCAGGAGAGTGTTTTGTGCTGACACAGTGCTGTAGCAACATGTGCTTGCATCAGAAGAATTTACGTTACCTGGGGTGTTCTTTCACACCATAAAAGTTTTGATGCCATAAGTGCTAATTTAGACAAAGTCTTAGCTACCAGAATTCTGGGTTTTAGAATTTTCACTTACTATTCCCCTGCTGGTTTGTGAAGATACCATTGCATCTGTGAACTGAATGTAAACAGGTAGTGTTTTCCTGAGTCTGTAGACAGGCATCTCCAGTGTTGTTGTGCTTTCCTTGGCTAGATGATAAGATCCTACTCAACTTTAGGGCTTGTCTACACGGTGAGATATCATGTACTAAGGAATGTGATTTCTAAAGCTCACAGATGTGTTGTACACACTTTAAATAGTTAGTGAACCACCAGTGTGGTTTGCGTTGTCCAGTTAATCTGCAACAGGTTAGAAATCATATGCCTACAGTGCTCATTACCCCACCATGTAGACAAGTCCTTAATTCCTGTAGTTCAGAATCATGTGGACACTGTTGATACTGTCATTTCATACTGTGGCTGATTGGGAAGTCTGAGGAGGGAAAGGGGCAGATGGTTAAGTCGAGCTATTTTTAGGGGAAGGTGAGGCTCTTTTTAGTGTGTCTCCCTCACAATCAACGTCTCCTCTTCCCTCCCCAAACCAAGAAGTGTGGAAGTAGAGCCTCACATTTCCTTTCTAGTGGCCCGGAAGCTAGCATAAAGATGATCCATCCTTTCAGCAGTTATCAGCCTCTGAAAGGAGCTGAAATAAAGCTTGCTCAATTTCAGCAGCTGGGGTGTATAGTTTAGTAGTATGGCATGCTTTAGTAAGGTCCAGGGTTAATATCAGTTAGAATTCCATCACCTTCCTCAGAAGCTAGAAGATTTGCACATTGCCTTTTTAATAGGTTCACTCCTTTACCTAATAGGTTTCTGGTAGTAAATATTGAGATCCCTAACAAGTCACAGGCATAAGCCTAGTTATAGGACGTGGTAGCAGTTCTGTAGTAGCTACTTCCTCAGGCTCAGCTGTATTTTATAAAATAAATGCTGATGTGACTGAGTGGTAGCAAGTGTAGTATCTTAAATACCTATATATCAATTTATAGTCTGTTGCAGCTAGTGTTACTGTGACTTGTTTCTGAACACAAGAAGTAATAGACCCCATGAACTGAAGATCAATACTTGTAATATTTTTCAAAATCACACTGTAAACACTTTTTTGATGGAGGAAAAAAAAAAGATACAGCTTGAATGAAAGGTGATCTTTTTCTTCGTTGCATTATCATTGTTCCATTGCTCAGTAGCATCAAGAAAGCAACAATTGTAAGTCATTTAAGATTCTTTTTCATTATTTTAAGAATCATTCCAGCAGAAGAGGTAGCGTGCAAACGTACAGAGTTGAGGAACAGCCTGCACTTCCTGTGGTAGGTTCGCTTCCAGAAACCACACCATTTTGTAGAGCGTAGGAAACTGAAAATTCACTTGCTGTGGAACACTTTACCATAGGTAAAGTATTGAAACTTGGGTAGGATTTGGCCTTCAACCTTTGGCAGCTATCCTGACAAAAATCAGAGTTAGTGATTCTTGCAAGAATGGATTCCCAACATAAAGCTTCCATCTTCCAAGATCACATTTTTCTTTTAATGTTTAACATATAGTCATATCCTGGAGGTGGGAAGAAGTTTAACATTTAGCTGTGAGACTTCTTTTTTCAAAAAAAGTTAAATTTCATCTTGCTTCATCAGCAAAACAATTGTAGGACCTTTGCCTAGTGCTCCCATACTGTCATTGCAGCTTTGTAGTAACTTGATAGCTATGGCTAAACCAGTCAAAGCTAAAGAATTTTTTTTTTAAACATATTTTCCATCCACTGAAGTGGCTGTTCTGAACAAAAAGGATGTGGTTGGTTGCTATAGTGCCATATTACCGTATACAGATTTAATATTTTCACTGTTTTATTCACAACTTACACAAATAAATGTTCATTGTATGGGTTCTGATTTGGGGAGATCCAATGGATTAGACCTGTTTGGTGGTAGTAATTGTTTTCTTCTTTAATTTTAGTTATTGCCTACTTCATCTGGGTTACCTGCAGGTTGGGAAGAAAGGCAAGATGAAAAAGGAAGGTCGTATTATATAGATCACAATTCTAGAACTACTACCTGGATAAAACCTGTTGTACAGGTAGTTTTGAGTTCTATATATTGTTTCATTCACATATCCTCCAATGAAGAGGTATCAAATAACTTTTAAATATACTACACAATGACTGAACTTGTCTAGAGGCCAGTTCAGTGAAACCAAATGTCTGAAATAAATTAAATCATGGTAAAGATTTGCAATCTCTGTGAGGCATGTGGGACTGCTATTTTTAGCAGTCCTCATTATTAGTTTTGTGGAAGGTAAAAAGTTGGTGTTCCATATGTTCTTACTTCAAAACTGTGAGGCATACTTATATAAATTCGGATGTCTCTGAATTAGTAAAAGGCAAGTTTTCATTTGTCAATGAGATCATTCAAATTCTTAAACCATAGTGTGGTTCAAATGCTAACTTATTCTCTAACTATGCTTTCGGGCCAAGTTAAAATTTCTCTAGTCCTGATCCTTTAATGCAGGGGTAGGCAATCCTTGGCACGTGTGCCAACATTAGCACCCAAGCCCATTCAGAGCAGTACACAGCACCCGCTGCAGTACCACAGAAATTGCCACTCCTGCCACCAAAAGCCGCTCTGGGTGTCATCCTACAAGTTCAGCTGAGACACAGGGGGTCCCCCCATGCTTAGGCTTCCAGGTGACACAGAAAAAAGCTGCTTAGAGTAGCTCTTCTCTGTAGTGTAGTGCTTTCCAAAGGAGCCACTCCAGGCAGCTTCTTTCTGCAGCATGCCTGGGAACCCGTGAAAGGAGCTGTTTCTTTTTGTGGCATGCCTGGGAATCTCTGTCCCCAGGCACACTGCCAAGATTTCTTTCTGTGGCATGCCTAGGAAGCACTCCCACTCCAGCCATGACCACTGCTGAATTTTCAGGTAGCTGCTACATTTTTTTCTAGCAGAGGGAGCCCCCAGAACCAGCTGAGAGTTGGGGAGGAAAGACCGGCACAGGGGTTGGCAAAGGTTGCTGAGCCCTGCTTTAATGTGTCAGGTTACCTCTCCCTTACCTCTCTCTAGGTCATTGATTTGCATGAAGTGTCAGAAAACAGCCTCTGCCTCAGAGAACTGACACTAATATGCAGTGGGAAGCCTTAGTGTAGACTGACAACACATTTTTCATTAAAACCTGTGAATTAAGCCATTCATGGTGTGTAAATAGGCCAGATACACCATGCCCTGAATTATTTTAGTAATGCAAGAGGCCCTTAAGACAACAATAAGCTTTGAAATCATAATCAGCGACAATCACTCAATTTTGATGATACTGAGTCTGAACAAATCTGTGTATTGTGTAGTAGTAGTCTTATGAAATAATAGACAGCACTCCAAGATGCAGGTTCTGCAGTAGGAAAAACCATGTTGATCTCCAAGATGTACAAGGTTTTCTTACCTACCTATAGGAAGGGAGGCCCAATCTACATACCATCATATGCCAATTTAGAATACACTGCTGCCTCTTGTGACAACTTTGGTAGAGTCAGCCTCAGTACAGCTACAGCAATGAAATGGAAACTGATTATAGAAACTTACATTTGGGGCTAGATGTGTAGTAAGCTTTCATTACTCCTTGAGTTCTGAGGAAAGGCATCATTGTGTATCTTAAATTTCTCACTGAAAATAGTATGCCTACTCTGTTACAAAGCTGATTTATCATACTGGAGCATTCTGCATCAGAGAGAATACTTCATCTCCTGTGAGAGCAAGAGGGACTGTCTCTCTCATTGGGGCAACATGGAAACAAAACCAGTTTATTTTCTTTTACTGTGTTCACTTGAATGTTAAAGGTGCCATTGGTATTTCTGCCTAAGTTCAGATATGCCTGCAATGAGATGGCAGTCCTGTATCTCCAATATAAGTTAGTGTCTTGATTATGATGTTAGACTGAGTTTAGTATTGAATGAATTACATGGAGAGTTTAGCAACAGGAGAGAGTTATTTGAGAAAAGCTTATTTACACAAAATATATTGGATTAAAAAAAATGAGGAACACTTTCTGGGAAAAGAAAAGTAATGGAAGGACTCAGAGTAATTATGTTTAACTTACCCAAGTGTGAAGGTGTCTCTTTAAAATGAACCTATTAGGAGCACTCTAGTCCAGGGGTTCTTAACCTTTTTAGGCTAGGACCCAGATTAAGTTTCAGAATCAGTTTCACTACTCATGGTTCAGTTTTGAATAAATAATGTATTTCCTTTTTCAGTTTGTTAAAGAGGTTCATGGTGACCCATAGGTTAAGAAGCCCTGCTCTAGCACATCTCCAAAAGCCATTGCTATTTTTGGCTTCAGTGTACATAATTAAGATTACACAGAGTGTGTTCATTCCCAAACTTACATATTTTTTTCCTTCTCTAATATATGGTAGACTATTATAGAAACAGGTCAACTGTCAAGTGTCCAGAATACTTCTACAGGACATCAACTACAAACATCAGCTGATTCATCACAACAGTCTTCAAATCAACAACCTGAAGTAGACCAAGGATTTCTTCCTAAAGGCTGGGAAGTCCGACATGCACCAAATGGGAGACCATTTTTTATTGACCACAATACCAAAACTACTACATGGGTAACTTGCTTTCAATTAAAAAGTAGTCTTCTAGATCCTGGCCCTGTTGCAATCAGTGCAAAATGCCCATTGACTTCGCTGAGGCCAGAATTTCATCCCATATAATTTTCAAAGTAGAGTTTTTCTATTTTAAATGTAAATGGGTCAGTCAATCAAGGACCTGTGCCAGTAGTCTATTTGTAGTATTTGTTACTCCCTCATGCAGGTGGTGGTATTTGCTTTTTTTCATTGGATCAACAATAATATGAGAGGGCTCAGTAGGACACATCAGGGATGGCGAAACCAGGGGGCAAGAGGCGGCTTGCACTTCAGCAATATAAACTTCAGGGGGTGTTAATGTACGTTTCCATTCCTTCTGATGTTTTCTGCCTCCACAGTATCTCATGGAGTCAGAAGCAAGACTCTGTTTCCACACACAAAAGGGTGGACATGAGAGTGAGACCCAGAGGTAGGGCCTGAGGGTCCCACTGCAGTGCACATGAATCATGCTGACTGCCACAGAATTGGTAGGAGCAACTTGCCACTCCCATCCTTTCAGCCATTGTGGGTCCCAGTGGAGAAATCCAGTCTGAAAGAGGGGCAGGAGCATGTGCCAAACCACCACAGCTATGTGGAGATAATGAAGATTCAACACATAGGACATCTCAGGGCACCAAAAAAGTGCTGAAGGAATGACAATAGGAACTGCCCAACATCTTGGAGCTGGCTGTCCATCTGCCAGCAGCCCCCCAACCAAGTTTTAGTAGTCATCTTTTCCCTCTGCACTCCCATTCATAGCAAGGTTCCAGCCCCTTGGTCATCAAGGCTCATGTGTGTAAAAGAACACTCATACAAAAAAAGAAATTGATCAGAAATCTGTCTTGCAGCTGTGAAATACCTGTATTTTGACAGAAAACTTTCCTGCAGTAATTTTGCAAGACTGTTGAAGGTGTTTGCAGGCAGGTACAGCTAGTGGAAAATACCTTTGTAAACTTCAGGCTTTTCTAGTCAGGGAAGCTACCACTGAATGAGCTACTTGAGTGTGAAAGTGTAAAGTACACTAGCTATTCCACATTAACTCCCCTTGTATATATCCTTACTGTGCACTGAGACTGCCACCAGGTGGCTTAGCTTAACACACTTCCAAAGTGTATTAAGTTAAAGTGAACAAAGGCACTTCTAGCACTCAGTAGGAGTGTCCACATGGGTAATTGGGGAAGATAGCTAGTGTGCCCCGGCTACTGCACACATTTTCTCCCAAATACAAAAGGCTTTCATCTGTGTCTTAGCAGGCTATAGTGAGTCTTATTACCATGACCTTATCTCATGTATTAAATTCAGGTTGGGTGGGTACCCATGACTTTTTAAGAATAAAGCACATAATAAAAATGATCTAACAAATTAGGTCTTAATGAATACTTTTAAATCTTTGACAGTCCAGACCTTCCTAGTGAGTGAGTTAGGGTTCTTTCGAGGTGGGAGAGAAACATTCAGATTTAGGTAGTAGGCTCAAAATGAAGAGTAGTCTATTCTTGGTTTCAGAAGAATTTCATTCAGAAAATCAATGTATTCCAAAGGTATTTTGTGGAAGGGCTAACCTGGTTCAACCATTCTTAACCTAAATTGAATTAATGAATATGTTTTTTAATAAAATGAGAATTTAGATAAGCCTGGAAATTTAAAGGTACACATAGGCAAATGGAGGACTGAAAATTCCTATGTATTAATTTTCTAGCTGTGACTAGGCTGTGAACTCCTGTCTGTTACAAAATCAGAAAACATTAAAGTAGCATTAATCCTTTTCTCTTTATTTAAAAAAGTGTTTTATTATATTTTCAAAGGAAGATCCAAGACTGAAAATTCCAGCTCATCTGAGGAAAAAGACCTCTGTAGAGCCTGTAGATTTAGGCCCCTTGCCAGTAAGTTTTGTTTTGTTTTTGTTTTGTTCTGAGGCTGATCTAATTTGAATACTTAAACTATCTTTAAATTTGTGCAAACAAAGTCAAAATACATTTTTATGCATTTTACGTTAAGTATATAACCAACAGTCAAATTTTGAATCCCATTGATGAGACATCAGTGAGTGGAACTTGATAGATTCATATCAATTCAAGTACTATATCCATTAAATTGTTAGTGCTTGTTGCAGACAGTATGTTGAAGAAATAGTATTAAAAGATCACTCTTCTTATAGCCAGGATGGGAAGAAAGAACACACACAGATGGAAGAATATTCTACATAAACCACAGTATGTACAGTACAGTATCTCCTTGTAAGTTGCTATGTAATTTATTACTGAATCATATCTAAATTAGTGACACTAATTTAAAAAATATCTTGCAGATACAAAAAAAACACAGTGGGAAGATCCTCGATTGCAGAATGTTGCAATAACTGGACCAGTAAGACTTTATATATAGATTTTTATATTTTAGTAAGGAATAATTTTAACAGAAGTTAAATTAAGAGTTACCACTTTTATCAAATATTTAGTCTGGAATTCCTAACTTCTGTAATGCTTGAACACGAGATTTGTGAAGACATACTTGAAAATGAAATGACTGTATTTTTAGATCCATTGTCCCTTAGAATTAATCTTTAAATGAAGAAGAAACATTCCATTCATGTGGAAAGCAGAGAATTCCTTCAATAGATAAAGCAGTTTTTTTGAAGTTACTGATCAACTGTGTGCTATTTAGCTGGTCTGTGCAAAATAAAACCAATTTAATCTTTGACCTAATGTAAGCTTGCAGAAAATGGAATTTTTCTTTAAGAGAAATGGATTTGGGGTCCAAAAGGAAATTAACTTCCTATCTTTGATGCTTAATGTGACAGATAAAACTGTCTGCAAGGCTAACTGCAAATTAGTTTCAGACAAGATTTCAGTTTTAAAATTAATTTTTTTAGGATCGAAGTGTCTTATTTCACTACTTTCTTGCTTGTTTGTTCAAAGGCTGTGCCTTACTCCAGAGATTATAAACGAAAGTATGAATTCTTCAGGAAGAAGTTGAAAAAGCAGGTTAGTGATCTATTAATACCTTACAAAAAGATGAAAAACCTGTTTCAGTATAAACTCAATAGGCCAGATTTTCCAGTGCTTGTTCCATTGCAGGAGTAGCACATGAGGGGTGGAAAGCAGCCAGATCAGGATGCTGACTGCTTCCACAATGAGGAGCTTTCAGATGGCGCAAACTCAGTGTGTTTGACCTCTCCCTCTTGACAGTAGCATAAAGAACACATCAATGAGGAGAGAGAGAAAGAAGTATGGCTGGAGCATGCTCTGTTCTGTTGCCTCTCAGGTAGCCTAACATTCCTGAGGCTGTGTTAGGAAGTGCAAAAGATCACAGTAGTGCAGATTCTCCCTGACAATCAAGGAACCATAACCAACTTCCTGTTGATCCTCATCTTCTCCCACCCCAACCCCATGTGTCCCTAAATGCCCCATCTTTGCAAATATGGACTAAGGACTTATTTACACAGTTCGGTTTGTCTGCACTAGGGAGATGTTAATACATGAGTACGTAAATGTGCACTTGGGAACTTCTATTTTGTGACAGCAGGGACTACATGGGCCAGATAGTGTGAAACATTTTGATGCACTTTAGAATTCACATCTCTGCAGTGCATGTTGCTGCACTGTGTAGGCAAGCACTAAGGTAGGGACCTCGTTGAAAATGACTGAACTACTTATATGCGAGTTCTTGAGAGTTGAAAGAGCATAAAGTGAAAATTAGATGCCAGTGTGCCATCTGGCCTCAGGTCACTTAGTTTGATATCCATTCTAGGCATGTGTTTACTTGTGCTCCTTGTGACACTGAATGCTGGAAACTCTGGATGCTCCACTATAACAGAGGGAAGATATTGGAAGAATTTTGGAACAACATCACTTAATAATACTTGCTACCATTTGGTTTAGGAATGGGTCTGATTAATCAGGGGTCTGAAACTCAAATCACCACGAGGGCTGCATGAGGGCTAGTAGAGGGCCACATGAGGAGTAGTACATTAGCTTAAGGGCCGCACCACTGAAACCTTTTCATACAATGATATTGCAAATATCGGTAACAATAGTGTCATTGCGAGCCACAGGAAATAGCTTTAGGGGCCGCATGTGGGCTGCGTGTTTGAGACCCCTAGATTAGATCAAAGAAAGTATGGCCTTATTATCAGAAAAATAATGAATACTCAATCTTGGGACCTAAAATCAAGCATTTTAAGGACTCAGCAATGAAGACTAAGCATATTCAGCCAGTTATTAATTAATATAAAATAACTTGAAATTCCTACTGTTTAAGTAAATAGCTAATGTTAAAAACTGGGTCAGATTCAGAAAAGATTTACAAGAATGATTCAAACTCTGGAAGACCTTAAGAAGTTGCTTGATCACTTTCTATGAGTTCCTGGGTAAAGAAGAGATTTCTGATAATAAATAATTATTTAGCACCCAAAAAAAAAAAAAAAAGACATAATGAGGACCCAGTGATTGGTTGGTTGCAACTACGCAAACTTAGACCAGACATAAGGCATAATTTTTTTTTTAACAATAAGGGTAGCTAAGCATTGGTAAAACTTGCAAAGGGATATAGTGGATTTCCACCATTTAATGATTTTAAATCAAGACTGGATGGATGTCTCTAAAGCAGTGGTTTGTGGCACACTGGTGTGCAATAACTGTCCAAGTGTGCCATGAAATTTTGTACAAAGGTAGTGAAAATTGATGTAAAATAAAAATAGTTTTATCTTAAACAATATTCTATACAACCAAAACTACAATTCGTAAAGCTTGTGAAAATTAATCATCATATTAAAAGCAACGTGTCAGTCTTTCGATTCTAAAGTGAACATTCTAAATGCAGGTAGCTAAAGGGCAAAATTGAGATTTTTTTTTTTTTTTTTTTTTTTTTTTCTGGTGGATTTGAAATCTTAATGCATGTAGTCCTTTGCTTGTTGTATGCTATTTTGCAAACCACTCTACTAAAACTGTAACCATAGTAAATGTAAGTAAATGCGACATTTATGAACAATCATTTCAGCTGAAAAAACTGGGTATGCCATGGAATTTTTTGTCCCGTTGAAGTGTGCTGTGTTACCGTAAAGGTTGGGAACCACTGTTCTAAAAGATACTGGGTAGCTCGAATAGAAATTTGAGACTTGGTTTCAGAAATTATTGGATGAGGCTCTATGACCTCTACTATGCAGAAAGTCAGACTAAATGATCATCATTGTCCTTTCTGGTCTTAAAATCTCATAGCTATCACAAAATAAAAGTTCCTTATGTTCAAAGCAGCAATATTGTATGGATTACAAGCAAGAAGTAAAAATGTGTGAAAAGAGCAAGCTGACTTGCAAATAATAGTAAAGAATGTGTAGCCAACCAGTCTTGATATACATTTTTAAAAAAATGAAAATTTGAGGTTAGACATTTGGTGCTTGTAAAAATCAAAATAATTTTCTTAACCTTTCAAATTTGTTTTCTGCACAAAAAGCAACTTAAAGGGTGTCCACACACACTCCTTATTTCGAAACAACAGAGGTTGTTTCGAAATAAGGAATGGCATGGCCACACGACGCACGGCCATTTTGAAAGAAGCAAACCGCTTCTTTCGAAATAGCCGTGCGCTTTTCGAAATAAGCTAAACCTCGTTTTATTTCGAAAGGGCGTTGTTTCGAAACGGTTGTTTCGAAACAACGCCAAGTGGACATGCCGTTTCGAAATAACTGGCTGAGCTTCATCCCAGGGTGCTTAGCACCCTGGGAGGAAGAGCCAACCCCTCAGCACCCTGTCCAGGGTGCTGAGGGGGGGGACAAACCGCAGGGCACCGGGGCGCTGCCCCCAAGAGCAGCGGGGAGCCCTGCGGAGGGGCGCTGATGCCCCCCCTCTCCCCGCCGCTGGGGTGCTCAGAAGCCGGGCGGCAGGGTGCCGGGGCTCCCCGCTCTCCCCACAGCCGGGGCTGCTGCCCACCCCCACAGTGGGGTCCGGGGGCACCCGGCTCTCCCTGCCGCCAGGGCTGGCGGCAAAGCCCGGGGCAGGGAGCCGGGGCCGC